>OY979703.1:40694764-41294764 GCA_963855925.1 Inga laurina
TGCTGGGTGGTGGGATTGTTTACATGGAGAGTTGAACTTGAGACAATGAAGGGAAATACATACCCAAGAATAGAGCTGGTAAAACGGGCCAGCCCGCCAAAAAGAGGTGGGTTCGGGCCGCCATTTAGGGTTGGTGTTGCTAGCCCGCCAACCCGCAAATTTTTTTTTTTTGATTTTTTTGATTTTCTTCTCCTCAAATGCCCTCTTAGTATCCCTTATCTTCTTTCCTTTGATGATGTGTTTAATTAATTCCCCATATTTTTTATTTGACACTTATTTTCATATTATATTTATTTATTCTACTATTATTAAATTTAAAAAATGTGTTTATATAGTTTTGTGATGTGAATAGATGAAAAAAAAAAGAAAAGTAAGAATGAAATTGACTTTATAATATAAATGTATAAAAAAAAGAAGTGTGATATGAGCGGGTGAAAAAGAAAGAGGGTAGATTTTTTCAAAAAAAAAGAGTGAAATTAAAAAAAAAAAAAAATGGCAGGCTAGCCCGCCAGCCCGCGAAGGGGGCGGGCTACTTTAGCCTGCCCCGTCTAAATCCCTAGCCCGTGGGGCTGGCCCGCAACCCGCGGGCCAGTCCGCATTCCCACCTGTACCCAAGAATATGAATGAATTCATATGGATAGATTTGCTAAAGTGAGTATGAAGGATTGAATACTTCATTTTACCTGGGAGTGTAAAAGGTTAAATGCGGGGGAATTAATAGGTCCTCATTTTAGCATGTATTTTCATAGTTTTTTGGGAGATTCTATGGGTGTTATCATGCTTGAAATATGCTTGTTATGATTAATTGTGATTAAGAGTGCTTATGTGGAATTAGTGATTAAAAGGGTTTAATTGTTACTTTTTATAAAATATTTGCACATAAGCGTTCATTTTTCCTCCTTTACTAAGTCGTTTACATGATCTCTCATTCTCTCCCTCTCTCTAGATCTGATATTATTATTTGCTGTGGAATGCAATTGAAGTCTACCTATGATTTCATTTATATCATGTGGAGTAGGAAGATTCAAGATATTCTCGCCAATGGGAAAGGAGTTAGTGTGTGTTTGGGATAGCGGTGAGAAAAACGACTTATTATGATTCTGACTTATTAAAAATGACTTAATAAAAGTCAATTTTTGTAATGTGATTTATGTTTGAATGAGCGATTGAATAAATGATTTTTCATAAATCAAAACTTGTTTGGATTGACGATTATATAAATGCTTTTTTAAAAATAAAAACTTATTTGGATTGGCAATTACATTATTGCTTTTGTGTTAATTATAACAAAATAAGATATTTAAAATTAAAAATTAGTGAAAAAATTGAAGTTAGAAAATGTGATGCCAAAAAACATAATTTCACATAAAAATATTACATAACTAATTAGATAACATGTCTTGTACAAATCGATCGCTAATCATGTCACGAATGTGATTCATATGTGTTGAAGATTATTCTATTTTTAAAGGTAATGGTTAATATTATTCTATTTTAACACTTTCAGGGTACTTTGGACCAAAAAAAATTAAGACAACATTATTCCTAATTAAAAACTTACTGAATATATTTGCATCTTAACTCAAAATTTAATGATACAATCAATATTTAATTTTTTTTGATACAAAAAAGGTGTGAAATGAAATGGGAGAAGATGTGCGGACAAGGGGGAGTGGGTAACATGGAGGCACACAGGTGGGGTCCAAAAGGTGCGTACAAAAATAAGCTGCAGCTTATTTAAAAAAAAAAGTGGGTATCTTGGGCTTATTTAATAAATTACGTTTTCTGGTTTTTTATTTTTTTGTAAAACATTGTCCCAAACACAGCCAAAATGTGGTGCGTTTTGATTTGGGCTTCTTGCCTTGTACCCAAACACTCTCTTAGTAGATTATTTTTGCAAAATCGGTAAACACCTTTTTTTTCTCTTACCTAATCCTTTACAATAATCAAAGTAATTAATTCATTAAAAAGAATTTCTTTCCTAAATTAATTAAAGGGTTAATTGTAGGTCTTTACAGTTTGATCGAATTTTGATTTTGACCCATATAGTTTTAAATAGTTGGTTGTGATCCCTATAGTTTTTAAGTATTTAGTTTGTGTTTAAGTAAAAGGATAGGACTTGAATCAAAAATTATTAAAAGTATAAGGATTTGTCATTTAACTCAAACCAAATTTTTAAGATACTATAGTAACTAAAATTAAACTAACAATTTAAAATTACATAGACCAAAATTAAAATTAGATCAAACTATATAGACTAATAGTTGTAAAAATAAAGGTGAATGAACTTTTATGAACCTTGAAATATTTTTTTTAGGTATTCCCCATCACTTTAAATAATTTTTGTACAATTTTGCACTTTACAATTTAGGTAATTTAGGGTATTGGATACATCTAAAAAAATATTTCAGTGTGTTGAATGTATGAAAAAATAATTTAGGGTGTTAAACGCAACTGAAAAAAAAATACTTTAATTGTTAGATATACTATAAAATATTTTAGGATATTGGATGCATTAAAAAAAGAAACTCCTAGGACTTTTTTTTTTTTTTTTTTTTTATATAGGAAAAGATACATAAAACTCGCTTTTGTTTTATTTTCCGCACAAAAACGGAAGTCCCGACGCATGCAAATAACCAAAAGAAATGTTAAAAAGTTGCGATATTAGATCCAAAAATGGGCAGAAGTCACAAATAATCATTACAGCGAACGAGCTAATTCAACATATACATAACAAATCAATACATTTCTTGTGCTTACAAACTATTCACAAGGGCATCAAAAAGAACTTTTCTTGAACGTAACAAACACAGGAAACAGATAAGAATCAACAGAAAGAAGCAGTTTCTAAGGAAATGACAAACCTGATGAGGAGACATCAATTACAAACTTTCCAATATCTCTTCAATCACAGTTGGGACTTCTATTTCTCGGGCCACAGTATGGGTTCTGTGGATGATAGTTAAAGCGAGAGAGGTCAAGGCAGGAAGTGTATCCGCCGTCGTATGGGGGACACGAGACGGCGGCTGAATCTTCAGTGTGGGATTTGACTTCATAAAGCATTAATCCGGCAAAATGACGCAATCTACCGGCGATGTTGAAGATCTTGTTGTCTGAGTCACTCGCTCGTGAATCTGCAGTAAAGATATTCATGATCATCAAGAGGATGACGATGATTTTCTTCATCTTCCTGAGTTCTGTCACAAGTTGATGGGCCTCTCTCTATCCTTTCACAAGTTACTTTCTTCGTAAAATATTGGCCCGTTAGTGGGGCATATAAGATAAGGTTAGCTAGCTAGTAGCTACGTAACATTGTGTGTGTGTGTGTAGAGAGAGAGAGAGAGAGAGAGAGAGAGAGTTAAAAAAAGACTCCAATCTTTATTATCGATTTTTATCTTACATGGAATGATTAACTTTTGAGAAGCCAGGAGCCATGGATAATTACATTAATATTTAAATATATGATAAGTATGTTAATATAATTCAATAAACATAATTACTTGTTTTTATTTATAAAGATAAGGTCTACTATAAAAAAAAAGTAAATAATAGAAAATAAAAAGCATGAGTACCTAATTGAAACAAGCTAACTTCTTTCTTACTCAGTAGTCAGTACTCACGGTGTCCACTGTGGTGAGAATCCGTGAGCCTCAGTTATCAAAGGAAAGAAGACGTGAGCCTCAACCAGATAGTTGTCTCCAGTATGTCTAACCCAACAACAATAGCCATGTCCTTCCTTTTATTCTTTCAAATCCTTTTCACTTCTTGTGTCACCTCCTACGCTCCTGATGATCATTTCGCGGTCAACTGCGGTGGCTCCGGCAATTCTCCTTCCGTTGATGGCCGGAATTGGACCGGAGACATAGACTCCGAACAATTCTCTCTGTTCGAAGACAGCAACAATAACCCATCAGTAAGTGCCACCGCACCTGTCGAAACCATCCCTTACAGCACCTCACGCCTCTCTCGCTCTGAATTCTCCTACCGGTTTTATGTGAAGTCCGCCGGCCAAAAGTTCATTCGCCTTTATTTTTACCCATCTTTCTACAACCCCAACTTCCTTCGCTCTGATGCTATCTTCTCCGTCAAAGCAGGACTCCACACCCTTCTGAAGAACTTCAATGCTTCACTTAACGCCGACATTGGCGCTTCACTTGTTGCTGATGAACCACACGGAACCATCGTAAGAGAGTACTGCGTCAACATTGGTGACCCTGGTGAGGGGCTTAGCATAACCTTCACGCCCAGCACATCGCATCAAAGTGCTTATGCCTTCATCAATGGGATCGAAGTCCTCTCTATGCCCTCCTTTCTTTATTACACAAACCCAGACAACCTGCAGGGGATGATGCTAAATGGTGGAACCCAACAGTATTGGGTCAAAAATTACAGTGCTCTCGAAACTATGTACAGAACTAATGTTGCCGGAAGTCAGATCCCTTCCTATAAAGACACAGGCATGTTTCGTTATTGGGACGATGATAATGCCTACTTAGAGAGGGAGCGCCCACACAGTGTATCAGCTGGTTTTGCTTTAAGGCCAAACTACAAAGATTATCCAAATTATACTGCATCGGATGACGTATACCTGACTGCTCGAAACTATGGAATGAAACAAACTTCCAAATATAACGTGACTTGGGAGTTTCAAGTTGATTCACAGTTTGTTTATATGGTGAGATTGCATTTTTGTGAGTTTGACCTACACATTGAAAAAGTTGGAGAAAGAGTTTTTCAGGTCTTCATTAATGATGTTTTGGTGGAGTCTGTCGCCGATGTGATGATATGGACTCAGAGTCATACATTGGTTCCTGTCCATAGGGACTACGCCGTGGAAATGCCGAGCAATGGAAGCTTAAAGAAGCTAAATCTTTCAATTAAGTTGCAACCACACCCAACTGCAAGAAGCACTTACAGAGATGTGTTATTGAATGGTATTGAAATTCTTAAAATAAGTGACCTCAACAACAATCTAGGAGGTCCCAATCCTGATCCACTTGCTTCTCCTTCAATACTGCCTCCGAAGGTATCCAACAAGAACCCACAAAAAATGAGAGCAATTTCCATAGTTGTGGGGTCAGCTTCCGGCTTCATTCTACTATCTCTCCTCATTTTGTTGACTTATTGTTGGTTGGCTAGAACTGCAATCAACGAAGGAAATTCACAGTGGGGACCGCAATCAATATCGGCGTCAAAAACAAACAAATCCTCACTGTTACCATCCGATTTGTGTCGGAGCTTTACAATAGGCGAGGTAAAAGTTGCCACTAATAATTTTGATGATAGTTTAATTATAGGTGTTGGGGGTTTTGGAAATGTCTACAAAGGTCAAATTGACAACAGTTCAGTTCCTGTGGCAATCAAACGACTCAAACAAGGTTCACAACAAGGGCTCAAGGAGTTCCAAACTGAGATTGAAATGCTCTCTCAACTTCGTCATCATCATTTGGTATCTCTCATTGGTTACTGCAACGATGACAACGAGATGATCCTTGTCTACGAGTTCATGGCTCATGGGACCCTCCGTGAGCATCTTTACGACACTGAAAACCAACCACTTTCTTGGAATCAACGGCTGGAAATTTGCCTAGGTGCTGCGCGAGGGCTACATTACCTACATACAGGGGCAAAGCATGCAATCATTCACCGCGACGTCAAGTCAACAAACATCTTAATTGATGAAAACTGGATGGCCAAGATTTCGGATTTCGGACTATCCAAAATAGGACCTGCGGGTATTTCTAGATCTAACATTAGCATAAGCACATTAGTGAAAGGAAGCATTGGATATTTGGATCCTGAATACTACACTTTACAAATATTGACGGATAAGTCAGATGTGTACTCATTTGGAGTTGTGTTGCTAGAGGCATTATGTGGGAGGCCTCCTATTCTTCGTGCAGTAGAGAGGGAACGACAAAACCTTATAGAGTGGTTTCGAAAAAGTGTTGATGAGAACGAGATTTATGAGACAGTCGATCCAATGTTGAGGGAAAGTATGACGCCAGAGTGCTTAAAGGCATACACAAAGATTGCATTGAAATGCTTGGCGAATAATGGGAACGATCGGCCAACCATGGGTGATGTGATGTTGGGCCTTGAGTCTTTGGTGGAGATGCTTAACAAAGCAGAGAAGACAAACCTTTGTGGGACTCTAAATGAGGAGATTACTGTTGAAGAAGTTTCAGTATTCAATGGGTGAGGGACTCTAACAAGACGGCCCGGAATCTGATTCAGCGTGGACCACACTGTGTGTGATTCCCCAATAATTTCTAAGTTATGAATTGCATGCACCATTATTATATTATAACATATCACAATATCGTTTTCTTTTCAGCATCCTATGTCTAAATGAAGAGATTACTGTGGAAGAACGTTCAGTATTCAGTGGGTGATGGACGTACATGTAGAAACTTGTAAATCAACGTAGATAGATCGCTTTGTCATGGTCTAAGATGAGGCCCCGGAATGTAATATCAGCTTCAAAGGTTAAAGGTTAAAAGTCTGATGTTTACAACCTTGCGTGGGCCACTTTGTGTCATTCACCAATAATTTCAGAGTTATGAATTGCATGGACCACAATATCATTTTCTTTTCAGCGTCCTAAGTAATTTTTTTCTCTTTCTTTTTGGTCGAATTATTCGAAACTAATTGCAACTTCCAAGCAAGTTGCAACGCACAAAAATTAAACACATGGAGATTGGTGCCTTTAAGTTTTTAAATATTGCGGAAAGTAGAGACGACATTCCTCAGAAACGATTCCTCAAATTATCATGTTAAGCCAACCAATAATGTAGTTTCGAATTGCACAATTATGTTAACGTTTGATCTCAAAATACCTGAAGGTGCCATTTTAGATAATCCAATATCCAAAATCTTGGGCACCAATTTCCCCATTGATTAAGATGTTTGTGGTCTTACACCTGCATGGAGATAATGTACACCGTAAGTGGATGGAAAGGAAGAGGACCGTAGCCGGATTCGTAATGTAGTACTCGCGCTGCCCACATTCAGGAAAAGGTCTAGCCTTTGGTTCGACAAAAGTGAGTGGTGATAAGAATTATAAAGATGTTTGCTGGTCCGAACCCGCTTGTAATCTCATACCTGCTTATCGTCCGATTTTTTTGTTTTTAAAAAAAAGACTATAAAAATGCTCACATTGGGTACCATGAGGCCAGGCGATGAATGAATCCTTTGTACATTTTTTTCGTTTATGTTTGGGGCTTAGCCGCTGGACATGCCGCATATGTGTTTTCATAATCATATAACAAATATTCGCAGATAGAAATTTATAAAGATACTCCCACTTATCATAAAGCGTTTTCACAATTAACTTTGGATCTACTTTATCATAATATATATTAATGCTTAAAAATTATTAAAAATCATGAATAATTCAAAACATAATTAACCAACTCAAGAATTAATTTAACATCTTACATATTTTGAAAAAAAAAAATATTGAACCCATTATTTATGAGAGTTTGAAAGAAAATTTGTTTTCATTCAATATTTCTCTTGTGTTTCAAATAAAACTTACAAGGCTTAGTTATAGAGTTAGGATACTCTACTATGGTTACAAACTTCTGGTTATACTGACTCTGATTACCTTAACTCAAGTAACTTTTACATGACATAGACTTAAACTTCATATCTTGTCGGGTATCTTCTTTTGCTTGCACATTTTCCTGTCTACTTCTGTCTTCTTGTGCCGACGAATACTATTCTTGTCTTTTTGTGCCGACGATTACTGTTATTATCTTCTTGTGCCTACGCTTATAGGAGGCTGTGATCCAGAGAAATATCATATATATATATATATATATATATATATATATATATATATATATATATATATATATATATATATATATATATATATATATATATATATATATAACTCATCGACTAAAGATGCGATGTTCTATAATAAAGAAATTTATAAAGAAGGATGTGGTATTTAGTGATCAAGGAATGTGGAAGCACAAGATGGAACTTGAGAATCTGGATACTTTGCCTGAGTTGTCAACAATGTTTGGCATACATTTCCAAAGATGACTCCAAATCTTTCTTTATTGATGTTTATATATTAGGGCCTACGGGCACACAGGTTGTATAATGCATATCAATTTTGCATTATCTTCTTAGGGTACTAACTACAAAGGACAATATACTCCCTAAAAACTCCAATACAACCCCAAACCTAGAAAATTCTAAACCAATACAGAGTTTTCTAAACTAAACAGTTAATCCTCCAATAGCACATAATCATAACCATGAAATCATATGACCTATTTTGATCACAGTATACAAAATCACATCACAACATTAGAAGTTTCAAACTAAAGCCCAAATATTTGGACCACCATCAACCGCAAAATAAGCCAATAATCCCTAACACGAATAAAGTAAAATTTCTAAAGATTTTCACAATAATTATCGCAATTCATTCCACAAAAAATTTCATCATCACAAGATTCAAACTTCAACACACTTAAAATCAAAGATAGGAATAAAAGCTATAAAAAAGGAAAATCAAATCTAACTAAAGTTAAGGTCAAGGGTTCTAGATCTGAATTGGTGAATTTGATTATTATAGTTGTGGTTACTTTTTAGTGTCTAATTTCTCCCTTTAATCGCACTTAAAATTATGTTTGCTAGTCTAGGTCCCTTAATTACCTAAGAGTGTCTTTCGATTTATTAAAAGACATTTCAATTATATTAATCACTCATATTTTAGGTGTACTTAATTAGCCTAATTTTAGTGCAAGCCTAATATGACTATATATGTAGGTCTTGTAGATATATTTCAATATCCTAAAAGCAAATCAAGATATTCAGGGTTTGAATACTCAATCGTACATAATTTAATTGAGTGTCTAGTCTGAATTCTCTATATCTAGGCTCATTTAGAACACAAAAATAAATCTCAATATGATTTGGTTTCATTCATGATTTATCATTTCATAAAAGTTGGTCATTATGGATAGATTCTCTACTCTTTTTGATTCAACTTACATGGATTGCATAAAAATCATATCAATGACATATTTTCTATATAAAACGTATTTACAAATTGTCATTGATCTTTGAAAATCACCATTCATTGATCATCATCATTCATAGTATCACTTGTTCATTATGCTTTATAATGACTTAATTTTATTGGATACAATTATATCTTGATCTTTGTTGGTTTATGATACTCTTTGCTTAAATATCATGTGATTTAATTATATACGAGCATAAGAGTTTCTATGTCTAATATTGTACGGACCCAAAAGAAGATGGGTACCAAAGAGCATATCATTATACGTTTGCAGGAATTGACCAAAATGCTCTACTTTTGGATACAAAGACCAAAGGCTAATATAAGAGGCATGATTGATAGTGTTGCAGCGTGAGTTGAAGCAGAATATATGATATTACTCAAATGACATCCCATCACTAGCAAATAACTAGCTAGTGATACAATCAGAGAAAGAGAAAGAGAAGGAAGATCTCTTAGTAGACCAAGCGGAGATTATTTCAAAGCAGCACAGAGCCAAGAATAAGTTATCCAATATGAATCTTTGTTGCCTACCTACCTTCCTTATCGTTTCAAGGAAATCAGACATTTTCACTATGATATGGAGCCAACAGAGATGTTCAAAGAAAGATGCTGAGATGCACAGAATCATCAAGCTTGATGAGCCTATGAGGATTCTTAACTACTATCCTAGCTCTATGTCTAATCTTCACTGGATTATCTGCTATACCTACACTAGAGCTATGGTGAACAAGGCCAATAAATGAGAGACAACACTTTGCTAGAGTTGGTCTCCATGATCCTTCATTCTTTGGTCCATTTGTCTAAGGCTTTTTGAGAGAGGAGCTTCAACAATCACACAAAGCTTGCCACAAACATGCTGAGTTTATCACTTCCGTGAATGGCAAGATTAGACAACTCTGTGACTTGATCAACTAGAATCCCAATGCCTTATTTTGAGCTCATCTTGGAATCCTAAAGTTCTCATAGAAGACTACACTTCAGAATCCCTCAGTACCAGTCACATCATCCAATATTGACTAGGACATGATGCATCAATGGACTACAGAGGATTATGACTTGAGTGATTACGATATTACTCGAGTGAGGTATTGTATTCTTGTTTAATTCAAAATCTTTGAGTTGCACCACTTGAGTAAACAATCAAGCAATGGTCAAGTAGAATCACTCAAGTGACTACTCAGGTGATATTGGGTTATATCTCTTAAAAACCCTGATTAGCATTATCATTGCATTTCTCTCTAAATCCTTATACTTTCAAAATCATTTTCTCTATAAAGTTTCCAATTATTTTCAAAATCCAGGAGAGTTATTAACTGTTTTCCTAATGAAAAAAGTTTAAAACCATGCATCAATTAAGGGGGAGCTTCACATTCACATGTGTTTTATATGTTGAAAGCTCATCTCCCATTTGAAAGAAAATCCTTTTTAATATACTCATCTATATTCACCATGTCATGATTAGTTTTGATAATGAGTTATTCTTATATTGTTCTTTTCACAATCATAATTTGAACATATCATATGGAAAGGAACCTTTTGTTTCTTGATTGAACTAATAATTCTCTTTGCAAAGAAAGATTTAAATTTATGACAGGAGAATTTGTTTTATGCAATAGCATTCCTCAACATACTACAAGAAGACTCTATCAACCTTGAGGATGTTTTTAACGCTCAATCAAGGAATATATATTAGCTACAACATTCATATACCAATATAACTGAGCATTGAACATGCTAAACATAAGCTCAACTCAATTGGAGAATTCTGGCAACAACATGAATATTTATTTGAGTTGCATCAAAGAAGTGTGGTGCGCATCATCATGAACTAGCATTGCCAAAGGATAAAGCAACGGACGTCATGGAGCTCTTCATCATTTTTCCAAATCTACATGAGCATTTCTAAACCTTCACTTTTTACATTTCAAGAATACGTTTCATATATTTCATTGATCTTGATTATAAAATTTTTCTTGAAAACCTCTCCAAATTTTTTTTTAGTTCCCTCTCATTAAAAATGAAAGTACTTTCACATAGGGGGAGTGTAAATTGTTTTCTTGGTACATTCATTTTGATTAAAGTAATTTCTACTCTATTTACTTCTTCACAAGCCTTACTTCTTTATATATTTCAAATTTTTTGCTGATGTCAAATAGGGGGAGAAGAATGTAAGAAAAATATGTATGTTGCATTATATAATATGTATGTTGCACTTTGCATTATATATGTATGTTGCACTTCATTTAGACATATTTTTCTTAAAGGATTTGTCATCATCAAAAAGGGGGAGAATGTTAGATATGATTAGTTTTGATGATGTCAAATATAGATATGAAATGATAAGAGCAAAAAGTTTATATAATGTATTTCTTTGACTAACTACTATATTTAATGTTACATATTTTGTAGATTAGTCAAGCAAAGAATGAAGAAGATTGAATTAATGAAAATGAACAAGAGGAAGAAGAAGGAAGAAATTGAAGATAGTCAAGGAGATGCTTACTTTGGTTATGGAGAATTATTATCAAGAGGAAAACAAAGAAGAAAGATATTGAAGAATGAAGAACTTGGAAGATCTATCATGAATATCAAGATTCAAGTTGTTAGATGTGATATTGGAGGTTTCTATGATGATACCGGAGGTTTCTATGATCAAATAATGGTTGGAATTGGTTAAAACGAAGCTAAGATGACTTATATATGAGTTTTGGCACTTCCAGGGGAGTTATGCTCGAGCACAAGGTGTTTCACTCGAGCACAGGAAGAACTCACTCGAGCACAGAGGATTTCACTCGAGCACGGGGTGAACACTCTGTTCTACTCTGTTTTACGTTCAGCCTGAGCGAGGTCTGGTATTTTGGTCATATCTCACAAACCACACATCGGATTGACCCGAAACCGGTGGCATATGAAAGAGGACTCACAACACGTAAAATATGAACCAGGATCACATTGAAAGAAGATCAAATGAAGGAGTTATGAATCGTGGAAAATGAAACTGAAATCACCGCAACTTTTTGACACAGGTTCGGTATTTTGAGTATAACTCACAAACTACACATCGGATTGAGACGAGACTAGCGCCAAATGAAAGTAGACTCAAAGAGCTTTCCATGGATAGGTAATTTGACTAATTTGAACGTATATTCTAGGAGCTATGCCTTTTGGAAGTCGACGCTTGTGCAGTATAGCGAAATATACACTCTTTCGATCATAACTTGCAGAATACAAGAAGTTTGGAGCTGATTCTTTTTGCATTGGAATGCATATGGCAAGAGCTTTCTTATGATACATCATTTGAATCAAATGGACAAAATTTTTCTAAAGTGGCCCCACATCACCCGTGAGTGCAAAAACTTTCTCTCTGAAAATATTGTGCGAGTGATGTCCAGAAGCAGTTGAAACGTGAAGAAAATTGATTCACTCGAGCACTGGAGTTTGCACTCGAGCAGAGAAGCCATTCTCACTCGAGCACATGCGAGTGAAGGACCGCGAGTGCTTGGCCGAGAGCAAGTATTATTATTTCTTTCTTGATGCACTTTAGCAGAGACATCAATGCTCGAGCATGAGCATTCATTACTCGAGCAAGAGACTGCGAGTGTTTGGCCGAGAGTCAAGAAGTTCAGAGAAGCGCAAGTGTGCTCGAGCACAACTTCATACGCTCGAGTGACACATCTGTAACACCCTTCCTTTAATCACGTAATTATAATTCGATAATGCACATTTAATTCGGATTAGAGACCATCGGATAACTTAAACTCATTTCAATCTCCTACTTTGTAGTAGGGTTTTCACAAAACATTCAAAATCTCTTCCTGTTCCTGGTCTCCATTTCAAAATTCGAATATAATTACCTGTGCAGTTTATCTACATTCATGTATAACAGAGTGTATAACCAAATCCCCGGCAACTCCCGGGTCCTATACTTATATAATCTAGAGGTTACAAGTATCTACTAGGGGATTACACAACCAAAATCGAATGTAGTGTTCCTGATTCAGGATATACAGTAATCCCGAGTTTAAAGTAGATAACCAACATCTCAAAAATCCTTAGTATCACTAAAGATCCTAAGTGCTTCGGGTTGGCCGCTTCTCCTTTGAGCCACATGCCCTGTCTGAAATGTTAGTCATAGGAAAGAATGAGATTCGAGCGAATCCCAGTAGTAACAAACCACCCACACAATGCATAACACAAAGCATGTATATAAATCACAACCAGCAACAGCAGCAGCAATCTCAAAGATACATGGTTTTCACCACAAACGACAGCACTCACGGCTGTATGCATAATACGACAGCTCTCGCTGTAATAATAATCACGACAGCTTACGCTGTAATCACAATAACGACAGCTTACGCTGTAAACGACAGCTTGCGCTGTAAACGACAGCTTGCGCTGTAAACGACAGCTATCACCAGCTGTAATCGCAGCAGCATCAAAGATTCATCACAGAACAGTGATAACACACACATACAGAGCATTACACATAGTATAAGAGAGAGAGTCACTACCTGATCCTTTCCCGACGTTTCTTGGCACTGCGGGCTCCCGAGGGCGGCAAATATCGAATCCTACAATTCCAAATGCACCATTTAGACACTTCCATAGTGTTACTTGGGGTTATATTAGTCTATAATGAAAATTTACAAAACTACCCCCGGGGACCCGGCCCGGGCCCGCCGTACCCGGTCCGGTTGCACTTTTCCCGAAATTCTAATCTGGGCTATCCTAACATATTTCCACCCAAGGAATCCATTTCCGGATTTGGAATTATCAAATTCAATGTAAAATTACAAATTTACCCTTGGCAGCCCCATTTTAAGGGTTTTAGGGGCGTTTTCGTAATTATGCTTTCTTGGCCTTTTCCGAAAAAGTGACCAACTGTAACCCCACCTAATTTTCGCCCCTGAACTCAATGGAACTATCAAATCATTGAAAATCCAACTCTAAGACCCATTTAGACCCCTGACCGAAATATATGAGCTCTTCAGAGAAAATCGGGGTTTTACGATTTCGGCTCCGTAAACACGTTCCTTTCTACTCCTAACCACTTTATTGACTATTTCATTAAGTTACAACTACCATTTAGTATCAATTTGGGCAGCATAACCCCTAGAAAAACCCATTTCCAAGAATTAAAACCAATGGCAATCCGGCGAAATTTCACCGATTAAATTGCCCACAGCAGCCAGAATAGTCAATATACAAGAGTTTGGAAGTTACCTCAAGCTCCCAATAGATTTTCCTTGACTTGAATGAAAACCCTAGGTGTTTTAACACCAAAAGAGGAGCTTCCAAACCTTAAAGAACATAAAGGAGTAGCTTAGGATCGGAGTTATACGCGTTAGGAGCTAGATCGTCGGAGAAATCGGCTTACCTTGCGAGTTCTCTTCTCCTTTTCTCCCAAAACCCTCTCAACTCTTTTTCTTTACTTTGGCTGCAGAATGGCGTCGGGAATAGCTGATGAAGATGATGAATAAAAAGTGTTTTAACATTAGGATGATGTCATGTTTTATTATGCTGATGTCATAAATCCCATTTTCGGATTTTATGACAGTTTTTCTGCCCAAACTTTAAAAAATCATAACTAATTCTAGAAAAATCGAAATGAGGTGATTTCAAAGCCAAATGAAAGATATTTAAGTCCTATTTATAGGAAAAATATTGGCCATTACTGAAAATCACCACAAAATTCCCAGACTTTCAATCTTTGCATACTGTTCCAGAAAATAATTAATTTCGCTGGGCAAACTTCAAAAATCCAAAACTCTTAGGTCACAAATAAAAATGATACAAATTATATCTTCATTTTGAAGCTTGACATGTGAACTTTAATACTGGAAAATTTCAGAATTTTTAGACACCATTTGCCTATTTAAAACGTCCATACAAATTGGCTGCCCTGTACAGAGTTTCAATGGACAGAGTTTTCAACTTTTGCACAATTGTTCCCAATGGTTCCAACTTCACAATAAACACTCTCCCCACATGAATTTTCACAAGGAAGCCATTGGAATCATTAAAATATCCAAATTCCCATCACACATTCTCCAAAAGTGTTTATTCAACAATAATTACATCCACTTTTGAAGTCATTAGCCCTTAATCACTTTTTGGGATATTACATTTCTCCCCCCGTAAAATAAATTTCGTCCTCGAAATTTGTCACACAACTTGAGCCATAAACTCAGGATAACGTCTTCGCATATCCGCTTCCGCTTCCCAAGTTGCTTCCCTCTGAGTCATTCCCTTCCAGATCACCTTCACAAATGGAATGCTTCGGTGTCTGAGCCGTCGTTCTTCTCTATCAATGATCTGTTCTGGCTCTATCGCATATGTGAAGTTGTCTTGTAACTCAACTTCTTCATATTCAACAATATGAGATGGATCCGGTTGATACTTCTTCAGTTGGGAAACATGAAACACGTCATGGAGCCTGCTCAAGTTCGGGGGTAGGGCTACTCGATAAGCAACAGGCCCAATCCTCTCAAGGATTTCAAAAGGACCTATATATCTCAGGCTCAGCTTCTTCCTCTTGATGGCTCGCCCAATGCCCGTAATTGGTGATACTCTTAGGAATATGTGATCACCAACCTCAAATTCTAGAGGCCTTCTCCTCTTGTTAGCGTAACTTTTCTGTCGACTCTGCGCTGCAAGGAGCCTCTTACGAATGATCCGAATCTGTGCTGAGGTTTGATCAACCAAATCTGGCCCATAAAGCTTCCTTTCGGATAATTCATTCCAGCATAAAGGTGATTGACACCGTCTTCCATACAACGCTTCATACGGAGCCATTTGGATGCTCGCATGATAGCTATTGTTGTAAGCGAACTCAGCCAGTGGAAGGAAACGATCCCAACTTCCTTTAAAGTCGAGAACACAAGCTCGCAACATATCTTCCAGCGTCTGAATTGTTCTCTCAGATTGTCCATCCGTTTGAGGATGATAGGCCGTACTGAATCTCAGTTGAGTACCTAAGGCTTCATGCAATGCTTTCCAAAACTTCGAAGTAAATCGTGGATCTCGATCGGAAATGATATTCTTCGGTACACCATGGAGTTTCACAATTTCTCGGATATAAATCTCTGCTAGCTTATCCGGAGAGTAACCAGCATTGATTGGTATGAAGTGGGCTGACTTTGTTAATCGGTCCACAATTACCCAGATCGCATCATAGTTTCTGATCCTGGGTAATCCCACAACCAAATCCATGGTCACGCTTTCCCATTTCCATTCCGGAATCTCAGGACTCTGAAGTAAACCAGGCGGTCTCTGGTGCTCGATCTTCACTTTCTGACAAGTGAGACACCTTGCAACATATTTGGTCACGTCACTCTTCAAACCCGGCCACCAATACACCGATTTCAGATTCTGATACATCTTGGTCATACCAGGATGAAGAGTATATCGGCTCTTGTATGCCTCATCCAGAATCTTCTGCCTCAACTCTGCCTTAAGTGGAATGAAAACTCTTTTCTGGTAACGAACCAATCCACGAGGCGATATGTCATAGCCTGAAACTTCTCCCTGTTCGATTCGAGTCAGATTGCGCTGTATCCAGTCATCTTGACTCTGAGCTTCTTCAATTTCCGCCCTTAGATCACTCTCCTCTTGAGAAACAGTGTAATTGGCACAGATGATCTGGTTTGTCAAATTTAAATCACGGAAATCTTCAATCAATTTCCTTTCTTGTATCATCATAGCTGCAACGTGCACAGTCTTTCGGCTAAGAGCATCAGCGACTACATTTGCCTTACCCGGGTGATATTTTATCTCCAGGTCGTAGTCCTTAAGCAATTCCATCCAGCGACGCTGTCTCATATTCAGCTCTTTTTGATCATACAGATATTTGAGACTCTTATGGTCGCAGTACAGTTCCACAGTCACACCATACAGGTAGTGACGCCAAATCTTCAAAGCAAACACAATGGCCGCAAGCTCCAGATCATGAGTGGGATAGTTCAATTCATGAGGTCTGAGCTGTCGAGAGGCGTAGGCCACCACACGTCCCTGCTGCATAAGGACACACCCTAATCCCTGCCCACTGGCATCAGAATACACAACATATGTCACACTGGGATCGGGTAAAATCAATACAGGTGCCGACGTCAACCTCTCCTTTAGCTCCACAAAGCAGTTTTCACATTTCTCGTCCCACATAAACGGCTGATCTTTTCTCGTGAGCTTGGTCATCGGCAACGCAATACGGGAGAAATTTTGGATAAATCTCCGATAATAACCAGCAAGACCCAGAAAACTGCGTATTTTCGCCACAGATTCTGGCCTCTTCCAGTTCAGTACTGCTTCCACTTTGCTGGGATCCACAGAGACCCCTTCTTGTGAGATAACATGGCCTAAGAATTTCACTTCTGATAGCCAAAACTCGCACTTGCTCAATTTAGCATATAATTGCTTCTCGCACAAGATATTCAATACGATTCTCAAATGATGCTCATGCTCATCCTTATTCTTGGAATATATCAAAATGTCATCGATAAACACAACAACAAACTGATCCAGATATTGCCGAAAGATACGGTTCATGTAATCCATAAAAACCGCAGGCGCATTGGTTAGCCCAAATGGCATCACCAAGAACTCATAATGACCATATCGGGTCCTGAAAGCAGTCTTTGGAATATCTTCTGCTTTCACTCGCAGCTGATGATACCCTGACCTTAGATCAATCTTTGAAAACACACACGAACCAGAGAGTTGATCTAATAGGTCATCAATTCGGGGAAGAGGGTACTTGTTTTTGATAGTAACTTTATTCATCTCTCTGTAGTCGATACACAAGCGAAGACTCCCATCTTTCTTCTTTACAAACAACACTGGAGCTCCCCAAGGCGACACACTGGGTCTAATAAACCCTTTCTCAAGCAAATCTTCTATTTGTTTCTTTAACTCCGCCATTTCGTTTGGGGCCATGCGGTATGGGGCCTTGGATATAGAACCAGCTCCAGGTATAATGTCAATTGGGAACTGAACTTCCCTTTCTGGAGGTAATCCGCTCAGATCGTCCGGAAACACCTCAGGGAATTCATTTACCACGGGTATATTATTCAAGGTTTCGCCATTTTCCCCTTGCACAGAGAAAAACACTACATACCCCTGACAACCCTTTTCAAGATACTTTTCAGCTTTGGCTGCCGAAAGAAAATTCATACTAGCATCCACATCTTCAACCCTCTGAGATACAGGATATACTATCCTCTTGTTTCCACAATCAAGCAATATATTATTTGCCATTAACCAATCAAAACCCAAAATGACTTCTAATTGACTAAGAGGCAAACATATCAAATCTACAATAGATTGATGCCCTTCCACAGTTATGACACAACTCAAACAAGCTTCTGTGGTCAAGGCCTTAATACCCATTGGAGTTGACACTACTAATTCAAATGGCAGTTTGTGCACATGCAATCCCAGGCGCTTCACGCAATCATAGGCAATGAAGGAGTGACTTGCACCCGAGTCAAATAAAACTTGCAACAGATGGCCATTAAGTAGAAGTTTACCTTGTATTAGCTCAGGAGATTTGCGGGCCTCCTCATGGGTCATAGTGAATACTCGGCCCTGTGTCCTCGGTCTCTGGTCTGGTCGTGGCTCTTTGCATTCAGCAGAAGTATGCCCCACACGCTTACAATTGAAGCATATTATTTTGCCATCACAAGTTTTGCCTTGATGTGGTTGGTTACACCGACGACAAATCCATGGTCCAGAATATGTTCTTTGCTGGTCACGGCTCCCAGACTGGTAGGGCTTCTTACCACTTCCAGACGAAGATCCTTGCCCCTTTCGCTTTTGTGAGGTAGCACCCTTATTAGGTTCATTGCGGTGGATAGTAGCTCTGGCAGGATACAAATCTCTCAAGTTGTTCTCTGTAATCCTGCACTGTTCAACCGCCTTGTTGAACTTGGTAAATTGATGAGTAGCTAAGCGCTTCCTCAACTCTCGCCTCAGACCGCGAATGAGCATATCAGAACTCCATTCTTCATCATCCTTGAACCAGAGATAGGAGGAGTATCGAGCCAATCGGACAAAACGGGACAAGTAATCATCGAAGCTTTCCGCGTCCCCTTGCCTGATATTCAGGAATTCTGTCTCCTTCTCGAGCCTCACTGATTTGGGAAAATACTTCTCGTTGAATTCTTGTCGAAACAATTCCCAAGTCAATGGCATCTTGTTGCTCTTCAAGGTTAGGGCGATATTCCGCCACCAACGGTCTGCATCCCCTTCGAGTTTGTAAACGGCCAGTCGTGGCTTCACCTCATCCGGACAATTAAGCACCTCAAATATTTTCTCCAGTC
Source organism: Inga laurina (assembly GCA_963855925.1). NCBI lineage: Eukaryota > Viridiplantae > Streptophyta > Magnoliopsida > Fabales > Fabaceae > Inga > Inga laurina. The sequence goes on from OY979703.1 coordinate 40,714,136, forward strand.
TGTTCATCCAATCTTCGGCTGCTTGAGGGTCAAATCTCCCTCTGAACGCAGGAGGCAGATGCTTGCAGAACCTGGTGACCCAAAACTGAAGGTCTCTTTCCTCTCTAAGCGGTATCCCATGTGATTCTTGATTTGGGACAATGTGAGGTGGGGACTCCAGGGGTCGTGCTGACCCTGCAGCAGTGTCCTCATGACGGGTTTCTCCTTGAGTTTCCTCCGGAGTGGACTGAACTGGACCTTCCTTGTTCTTCGCCTTCTCTGCTCTGAGCTCTTCTCTCAACTCAGTTATCATATCTCTTTGATCCCGGATTAGACCCATCAGCTCTTGCATAGGATCTGGTGGATTATCATTGACGACCTCCACCTCTGGGTCTACACGCGGAATATTGGGGCGTCCTCTAGTTTTCTTCATTCTACAAACAACTTGCCCCATTAATTTAGCAGAGATAGTATGCACATATAGTCACAAAACTCATATATATATCCATGTCAATAAAACATACATGTGCATACACAACAATCATTCACAGATAATCTTCTATCCCTACTACTATCTAAGGGATCTATCCTAGCAACCTCTACCCTTGCCAGGAACTACAGCTCTGATACCAAAATGTAACACCCTTCCTTTAATCACGTAATTATAATTCGATAATGCACATTTAATTCGGATTAGAGACCATCGGATAACTTAAACTCATTTCAATCTCCTACTTTGTAGTAGGGTTTTCACAAAACATTCAAAATCTCTTCCTGTTCCTGGTCTCCATTTCAAAATTCGAATATAATTACCTGTGCAGTTTATCTACATTCATGTATAACAGAGTGTATAACCAAATCCCCGGCAACTCCCGGGTCCTATACTTATATAATCTAGAGGTTACAAGTATCTACTAGGGGATTACACAACCAAAATCGAATGTGGTGTTCCTGATTCAGGATATACAGTAATCCCGAGTTTAAAGTAGATAACCAACATCTCAAAAATCCTTAGTATCACTAAAGATCCTAAGTGCTTCGGGTTGGCCGCTTCTCCTTTGAGCCACATGCCCTGTCTGAAATGTTAGTCATAGGAAAGAATGAGATTCGAGCGAATCCCAGTAGTAACAAACCACCCACACAATGCATAACACAAAGCATGTATATAAATCACAACCAGCAACAGCAGCAGCAATCTCAAAGATACATGGTTTTCACCACAAACGACAGCACTCACGGCTGTATGCATAATACGACAGCTCTCGCTGTAATAATAATCACGACAGCTTACGCTGTAATCACAATAACGACAGCTTACGCTGTAAACGACAGCTTGCGCTGTAAACGACAGCTTGCGCTGTAAACGACAGCTATCACCAGCTGTAATCGCAGCAGCATCAAAGATTCATCACAGAACAGTGATAACACACACATACAGAGCATTACACATAGTATAAGAGAGAGAGTCACTACCTGATCCTTTCCCGACGTTTCTTGGCACTGCGGGCTCCCGAGGGCGGCAAATATCGAATCCTACAATTCCAAATGCACCATTTAGACACTTCCATAGTGTTACTTGGGGTTATATTAGTCTATAATGAAAATTTACAAAACTACCCCCGGGGACCCGGCCCGGGCCCGCCGTACCCGGTCCGGTTGCACTTTTCCCGAAATTCTAATCTGGGCTATCCTAACATATTTCCACCCAAGGAATCCATTTCCGGATTTGGAATTATCAAATTCAATGTAAAATTACAAATTTACCCTTGGCAGCCCCATTTTAAGGGTTTTAGGGGCGTTTTCGTAATTATGCTTTCTTGGCCTTTTCCGAAAAAGTGACCAACTGTAACCCCACCTAATTTTCGCCCCTGAACTCAATGGAACCATCAAATCATTGAAAATCCAACTCTAAGACCCATTTAGACCCCTGACCGAAATATATGAGCTCTTCGGAGAAAATCGGGGTTTTACGATTTCGGCTCCGTAAACACGTTCCTTTCTACTCCTAACCACTTTATTGACTATTTCATTAAGTTACAACTACCATTTAGTATCAATTTGGGCAGCATAACCCCTAGAAAAACCCATTTCCAAGAATTAAAACCAATGGCAATCCGGCGAAATTTCACCGATTAAATTGCCCACAGCAGCCAGAATAGTCAATATACAAGAGTTTGGAAGTTACCTCAAGCTCCCAATAGATTTTCCTTGACTTGAATGAAAACCCTAGGTGTTTTAACACCAAAAGAGGAGCTTCCAAACCTTAAAGAACATAAAGGAGTAGCTTAGGATCGGAGTTATACGCGTTAGGAGCTAGATCGTCGGAGAAATCGGCTTACCTTGCGAGTTCTCTTCTCCTTTTCTCCCAAAACCCTCTCAACTCTTTTTCTTTACTTTGGCTGCAGAATGGCGTCGGGAATAGCTGATGAAGATGATGAATAAAAAGTGTTTTAACATTAGGATGATGTCATGTTTTATTATGCTGATGTCATAAATCCCATTTTCGGATTTTATGACAGTTTTTCTGCCCAAACTTTAAAAAATCATAACTAATTCTAGAAAAATCGAAATGAGGTGATTTCAAAGCCAAATGAAAGATATTTAAGTCCTATTTATAGGAAAAATATTGGCCATTACTGAAAATCACCACAAAATTCCCAGACTTTCAATCTTTGCATACTGTTCCAGAAAATAATTAATTTCGCTGGGCAAACTTCAAAAATCCAAAACTCTTAGGTCACAAATCAAAATGATACAAATTATATCTTCATTTTGAAGCTTGACATGTGAACTTTAATACTGGAAAATTTCAGAATTTTTAGACACCATTTGCCTATTTAAAACGTCCATACAAATTGGCTGCCCTGTACAGAGTTTCAATGGACAGAGTTTTCAACTTTTGCACAATTGTTCCCAATGGTTCCAACTTCACAATAAACACTCTCCCCACATGAATTTTCACAAGGAAGCCATTGGAATCATTAAAATATCCAAATTCCCATCACACATTCTCCAAAAGTGTTTATTCAACAATAATTACATCCACTTTTGAAGTCATTAGCCCTTAATCACTTTTTGGAATATTACAACATCAGCACTTGCGAGTGAAATTTCTATCCCTCTCAGATTCTGATGCGAGTGATGGTATTAAGAGCATATTCCTTGAGAATATGTGTCTTACTCGAGCAGGAGTATGTGTGCTCGAGTGAGGGACCACATCACCCGCGAGTACAAAATCTCACTCTTGTTAAAATGATGTGCGAGTGATATCCAGAAGAGAAACTCCCAGTGTAAAGTACAGGATCACTCGAGCAGAAGGTGTTGTGCTCGAGTGAGACCCCTCATCACTCGCGAGTGAGAATTCTGTCTCTCTGAAATCCTATGCAAGCACAACCCGTGAACTGAAGCATATGAAGGAAAATAAGGAGATCACTCGAAGTGAGCCTTTCATGCTCGAGTGATATTCTGCAAAAGACTAAAAACACCAAGTATCAGAGCGAACAATCCGAATATGGTTACATGTTATTAAATCAGTGTGTTTTCACTTGTTATTGATTCTAAATGTTAGCTAACATATATTTCAAGTGTGAAACAGGATATTAAACATTCGGATTACAAATTCAAATAAAAGTCAATTACGGTGAACTTCATCATTACACACCAAATGACGGCTACCAACCACGACAAGTTACTGACCCACCATGAGAGATTGTCTGAAACACAAAACGCTCCACAACATGATGTACAGCTCAAAATGAATCTTCCTGCTATTCAACGAGACCCTCCACTTTGCAACGGAAATCATATTGTAGCTCATTGTTCAAATACACACAACGGTCAAACGAAGCAATGGGACTCCAACGGACGAATGCTCACAACGGTCATCATCTTCATCAACTATAAATGAGAAACCATTCAACATCGATGGGTGACTGAGAAAGACAGAGAAAACAGAGACATCAAGCAACTAGAAGAAAAATTATAGAAATGTGAATCCTCTGCTTCTACCCAAACACTCTCTGTTTTCCAGTTTCTATATTACTTATCATTGAGAGAGTGATTATTTGTATTATACTTCAGTGAGATTATACCCACTTGTGAGAGAGTCTGTAAACACTTTCAACTGTATTTCTGAGTTGATCTCAAGGTAGAGGGACCTTGAGAAGGTTGATTTTCTTACGGGGAAGCTGTAGAGAGAATTGCCAGTAAGACATTCTGCTCGTAAGACTTACAAGGTGCAAGCAGTAGAGAACGTTACTGCTCATAAGACTTACAGGGGTGTAAGCAGGAGAGAACGTTGCTGCTCGTAAGACTTGCATAAGTAAGCAGGAGAGGAAGATCTTCGGGATTGCTCTGCTCGTAAGACTTGCCGTAAGGGGAAGTATTTCAGTGAGAGATTTATAAAAGGTTTCACAAGTACCCGGCTAAACTTGTGGGATTGTAAAGGCTTTTCTTGTGCCCAGATTAAACAAGAAGATAGTGGATTTGAAAATCTCAGGAGGAGCCTGGGGACTGGACGTAGGCCATCACAGATTGGACCGAACCAGGATAAATCACAGTTTGCATATTCTCTTCCCTAAACTCTTATATTTCCAGCATATATTATTTAATCTAACTGTTGATTTATAAACCTTCATACTTACCGCTTTTGTTAAAATGCGAAAAGATTTCTAAAGTTCTTAAGTTTTTATTATACACCCAATTCACCCCCTCTTGGGTGATAGCCGGTTCTAACATATTCTTATCTTATTGGTAGATTAGAATAAATTCTAATCCGACATACATTACTTAATCATATGTTCTAATTAAGATTACTATTCTAAGGCTAATCTAAATTCCCCAATTTCATATTTAGCGGTAATTAAGCACAAAGTAAACAAAATAATACAATATTAAGTAAACAAATAACAATAAGCACAAATTATCTGGTTCATATATACTTAAATCCCCAAATTAGTTCATAGTTACTCTATGAATTAGGAAAAACTAGCCATACATGGCTTTGAGCAGATTCATCGCAGCAACATCAAGTTCAGAATTCACTTACATAATAGACGGATAATAATCTGGAAACAAAATGGCATTAAATAACTTGAACCAATGACAAAATTAAATCAGTAATGCCATTGCTCCTCTCTATCTGTCCCGATCTGATACAAGAGAAACAGTGAAGAAGATGATGACAGTGCAAAATGCCGGTTCCCTCTCTGTCTTTCCCGATCTGGTTCAGTCGCCGGCGGTCTCTCTACCCCACACTTAGACGATGAAACTTGCTCTCTACCTCTCGATTCAACTATCCAAGGAAGAAGATGAAGTCACTATACAATGTCCGCCACTCTCCAATCACTCTCTGATTCTGATTCTCTGGTTCAAGCACAAGGAAAGCGATGGTGATTCTCCATTTGTCGGCTGCTCTCTCGCTCCAGACGCTGTCAAGTTCACCGACGGCATTCTCTGGTTTAACTCACAGCGGTTCCGTCACACCTTGAAGGAGATAGTGAACAGTGGTTTGTCTCGAACAGCTGCTCTCTCCTTTCTTTCGAGCTCCAGAAGATCAAAATGAAGAAGGTGACGGTGCCCCAACTGCAATGTCGGCTCACTCTTCTCAGCTCCCGTTCGCGATGATCCACTGAAGAAGGCTCCAAAACGCAAATCCACCACTCACAGTCTATAGCTCTGAACCCGTCGCTCCCTCTCTCTCTCTCGATGATAATAACGGATCCTCCCAAAACCAAGGTGCCAGCCGCCTCCTGTAGCTCAGCTTTCCCTTAGGTCTATAGGTCTGATTACAATCTTTTTTTTTTTTTCCAAACGGTTTCCCATGGGCTGCTGTTGAAAAAGAAAGAGAAATCAATAAAATAAAACACTAATGCTTATTATTCGAATAAAGATAGTACAAGCAACTCCCACTAGTCCGGGTAATTCTCGTGGGTCAAGTTGGTGGGTTTGACCTATTAAAATAAATGGGTTCGTGCTAAGAAAATGGCAGCCCGTTTTATTTTGGTCTAAATGGGTTAATCAGGTTAACCCATGTTAGCCCGTTTTGCTAATTAAAAAAAAAATTGACACTTTCTCAGCTTCTCTCACGCTTACTCAGTTTCGGAGCGTCAGAGTCACAAACACATCACACACACTCCACTGAACCCTAACTCTCTCCCTCTTCAGCTCTTCCTCTCTTGTCTCATGGGTTCGGCCGTCTGGCGACTGCCGTGCTAGTGGTACAATAGTGTTGTAATGCCCCAAATTTTAATTAATGGCTGATGATGATTAATGAGAATAATTTGTGAATTTAAATTGGAATTATTATGGGTTTTGTGGCAATATTAATTAATATCCTATGATAAGTGGAAAATAGAAAGAATGGAAATTATTGGTCAATTAGTTAGTGATTAATGGAGAAATTAATTACTAACTAAGGAGAAATGAGATGTATAACTAAATGGCTAATGAAATGGTTAGAGTAACTAATTAGTTACTTGCTTTATGAGAGCCAATGAGGTGGAGACATGTGTCAAAATGTGAGGATGAAGAGAGAGGAGTAGAAAAGTCAAATGCTACATTTTTAAATGATTTTCTCTTCTCTTTTCCTTCTCTATGCGGCTGACATGTATGGGAGGGATGGGAGTGGTTTATTTTATCATCATTTCACTCCTTCTTCAAGCTCTCATCTCTCATTTTCTCTCTCTCTTGTTCGACCTCCATGGCAACCTAGAGGAAGGAAGAAAAGCTTTGATAAAAGGTAGGTTTTTGACCCTCCTAATGGCCTCTAATGGAAAAACTCTCTTCTATAAAGTTGTTCCTTGTGTTGAGAGCTTCAATTTCTTGGTTTTAGTTTGTCCATTTGGCGGTGTTTGAGCTCTCACAAAATTGTGGACTTGGGTGAATCAAGGAACTCCTTTCAGGAAAGTTGTAGATGTGAGTAAGACAAACCTTTTCATATAGGTTTTGTAGCCATTGATTGAGTTTGGATTTTCTAGAATTTTTGCCCTAATTTTCGTGATTTAGGGTCATGGGGGAGTATGGTATGCTGTTGTCATGGAAATGGTGCCTTGTTTAGTGTTTTGAATTAATAGAATTGAATTGAAGCTTAAATGTAAAGTTTGGCACCTTTGTGTTGGTTTTGTGTATTGGACAAAAACAGGGCTTGTCAATATGTTGTGATTTATGTCATTTTGAAGTTACTATTGTGTTCCTTGTGAAAATTTATGTCGAAATAGGCTTGATTGTTAATTTTGGAGCCATTGGACACTTTGGTAGAAAATTGGAAATCTATCAAGTGTAAACTCTATTCTGGGTAGTCAGTTTGCATGAAAGTTTTAAATGACCAAATGATGTCTAAAAATTATGAAACTTTCCAGTCTTAAAGTTCACATCCCAAGCTTCAAAATGGATATTTAAAGTGTGTCATTTCATTGTGTAATGGGAGTTATGGTTGCCCAAAATTTGGAATTGAAACTGAACTCTGTTTTGGGGTAGTGTGGAGTTTTGTGTAATTTTGGAATTTTTTGGTGATTTCCAGTAATATTCCATATTTTTCATATAAAGAGGACTTAAATACCTTTCATTTGGCTTTGGAATCACCTCATTTCAATTTTTCTAGAATTAGTTATGATTTTTGGTAGTTTAGCCAGGAAACAGAATTTTCTTGGCCGCAGCCCAAGACCTTCTGTGCATCCATTGGCCGCGCCCAACCCTCAAAAATCAGCATTTTGGACTTTTAAAATGTGACCTTTGGTCAAGTTTTTCTAAGCCTTTAGACATGTGTTTAGGCTTTGATTAGCCACCTAAAGATCATGAATGGTAACCAACTTTAAGTGTTATGAAAATGAGAATTTGGAAAAGAGAATGATCTTATGTCCTTGATTTGGTTATAGGGTTTGATATTCATCCTGATCATGGTTCGATGTTTGTTTGATCGTGAGTAAGCTGTGCTTGAGCACACGTGGAAGAATAAGTGTAGGAAACTTACCTCTCCTGCATGTAATGATATTTGTGTTTGTGTATTGATGCATGTTATTGCTTTGATTGATTATGTGAAACATATATGAATGATTGAAGCTCTGTTTCTATTTATGCTATAGCCATGAGTATGTTGTTGAAACATTGAGCACGAGTTATTGTGTTGCAAGCATGTCATGCATTAAACACTTATCTTGCATGCATATTGGTATCTGTTTCCTATTGGGATTCTGTAGAATCTCTCCCTCCCCTACCAACATTTTAGACAGGGAAGGAAGAACGAGGATGGAGCAAGCATTCAAGGGCGACGAGGACTCCTTCAGGTTGTCATTTTGGTAGTTGGTTATCATGGTAGTTGGGATTATGTATAATTGGATATTGAATGTATATGTGCTTGGCTGTATATTGGGTTATTTGGTTATGTGTTGGAGATGGATTTGTGTAATCCCCGTTGAGGAATTGTAATGGGCAATTGTGCCTTACATATCTTTAGTGAAGGTATGAACCCGAAATTGCCGGTATTATTATTGTGCACTCTGATATTTATATGAATGTGATTTATTTTCACAAGGTAATTGTATTCGAAATATGATTGTGAGACCAGGTGGTTAAAGTGTTTGTAAAAGAAATTTGTGAAAACCCTATCTTAAGGATGGAAATATAAATGAGTTTTGATTATTATTGACAATCCTGTCTTCTTTGGTGTCTGTTCTCTCTCTCTCTCTCTCTCTCTCTCTCTCTCAGACTCTCAGGTATATGAAGTCGAAACATTGGAAACTAAAAATGATTGTGGTGGTAATCTGAATTCTGAATTGCTTGGTAGATTTTTTTTTTCAATTAAGCTGGTAATCTTGATTTCTGCTATGATTGTGTGATTGTTGCAATGTGCTGGACTTTTTGATTAATTTGTTGTTATAAAAAGATGGCTATACTTACAAATGTCAATGATGAGGATAAAGATAACAAAGAAAGAATGTTGGCAGTACTATAACTTTTGCAATGGATGTTGATTATGTCAATGTGCCAACACAATCAGAACAACCTGCTGAACCTGACTCTTCTTGTTTACAAACACAAAATAAAGATGCTCATGATCCAAGTAAAACGGTGAGGTGTACCACATCTGATGTTTGGAGATATTTTACCAAACTTGGCGTAGTTGATGGCAAAGAAAAAGCTAGATGTAATGGCTGTGGGAAACCATATGTTGTGGGAAGCAAGGATTGTGGGACTTCACACCTTTGTTGTCATACTAAACATTGTGAATCACTCCCAAAATACAAGGATATTGGTCCCATGATGATAGATCAAACAAGGATTGTTAGAGTTAGAAAGATTGACCCAAAGAGGGTGCAAGAAATCATTCCTTATTGTTTCATTAAACATAATTTTTCATATTCTTTTGTTGAGTATGATGAAATTAGGGAGTTGCTCACATATTTAAATCCATATTATAAGAACATTACTAAAAAAAACTGTTGTGATAGATGTTTGGAATTTGTATCTTTATTAAAAGGATAACCTGAAGAAAAAACTTTCAATGAGTTTGAGTAAAATATGTTTGAATTTTGATTGTTGGATAGCAATAACTGTTGAAGGCTTTCTTTGCTTGACTGCTTACTTTGTTGATGAGCAATGGAATGTTAATAGGAACATACTTTCATTTTCTAAGATAGAGCCTCCTCACACTGATCTGAAATGGCAAAAAAGGCGTATGAGATATTGATAGAATAGGGGATTGAAAATAAATTATTCTTGATCACTTTGGATAATACTTCAGCAAATTTTCATATGGAAAGAATTTTGAAAGAGAATTTGAATTTGAGTAATAGCTTGATATGCAATAGGGAGTTCTTCTATGTTCGATGTTCTGCCCACATCTTGAATCTCATAGTTCAGGATGGCTTGAGAGTAGACGAAGGTTCTTTGAACAAGATTAGGAATAGCATTCTATATGTAAGGAAATTAGAGGCAAGGATAATAAAATTCAGGAAAAGGGTTGAACAAGTTGGGGGCATTGACACTTCGGTGGGTTTATAGTATGATGTCCTGACTAGATGGAATTCGACTCATGCAATGCTTGAGAGTGCACTTAAGTAATGTCGTGCTTTTGCTAGCTTAGCTCTGAATGACACAAATTATAGTCATTGTCCAACAAATGAAGAGTGGACTGGAGTCAAGGCTATGTGTATATTCTTGAGGGCTTTTGCAATGATAACAAACTTGATTTCCGGATCATCATATCCCACTTCTAACATGTATTTCACACAAATTTTGAAGATTGAGTTGTTGTTGAAAGGACATATGCATAATAATAATTTTGTGATCCGATAAATGGGTCAGAGTATGCTTGACAAGTTTGACAAATATTGGAGTGACTATAGCGTCATCCTTGCTCTAGCAATTATCCTTGATCCTCGGATGAAGCTTAATGTCATTAAGTTCAAGGCAAGTTGATCCCATAAATTCTCAAGAAAATATTGAAAACATAAGGAGCAAGTTGTACTATGTTTTCAATGAGTATAAAAATGGAACATCATCTTCATTTTCAGCCCCAATTGTTGGTGCTGCATTAAGCTCTAATGCCAACAACATGTTAATCACAAAACCAGTTGTTGCCCCTAACTCAAATCAAGTATAGTGTTTTTTATGCAAGTTTGAAATTATTTACTAGTTAAATGTTTAGATTTAATGTTATTTTGATTGGCACTTTACTATGTTGACATACACTTTATTAATTATATGTGGTGCACGATTTTTTTTCATTCAAGAGTCAAAATGAGTCAACAATCGAAATGTTTGAATTGGACTACTATTTGGAAAAATCGACACTTGATAATATATTAGGTATAAGATTTAATGATTATTGGAAAGCTGACTCTTCTTGGTTTCTTGTCTTTCAAAGATGGCATGTGATATTCTTAGCATTCCAATTACCACCGTTGCCAATGAATCAACTTTTAGCAATGGATCTCATGTTCTCACAAAGTATCGATCTTATCTTTTTCCAGATGATGTTGAAGCTCTTATTTGCACTCGAAACTGGCTTCTTGGTTTTCCTTGGGATGGTAATATATAATTCATTAATTTTTTTAATCTACACTTTTGAGCAATTAAGAAAACAAACTATCTTACTAGCACTCTTTGTTGTTTATGTCATTATGTGTGGCTGAGGATTCTAAGATAGAGAAAATGGAAATTGCTCCTATTCCTATTTTTGCAGCTTTAGATAATGCTTCAAATATCATTATTGATGATTGAAGAATGAGGAAGATTATAAGTTTCCTGTTATATCCATCATTGTTGTTATCAGTTTATGTTTGTCAAGTGGTTATTTTGATTTCATAAGACTGAAAATCTGACATAGAGACGTGGAGTGAATTGAACTTGGATGTGTATGGTGTATGTTGATTCTTGCATCTTGATATCTTGGTTGGATGCATTTTAATTTGAATTTGGATTATAATATCAATTTAGCATTGCTTGAATTTAATTGCATGTCTTGAGTCACTCTTTACCATTTCTGTTAGGCTGTAGGAAAGGGAGGATTCTGACTCTTTTTTATTCATAAGAATGGCATTATGGCTGGCATAGTTCATAGTTTTTTTGTTAAAAAAAACAAGAAGGTAACCATTTTGAATCGGGCTTTGGGAAGCCTTCCAGAGGTTGGGCTGCTTTAGCCCCCGAAGAGCCCCGAACCCGAGTCAGGCCAGCCCGTCGAGCTTGAGCTGGCCTGAATTCCCATTCTAGCTCCCACGAAAACTTTTCTTTTCTTTTTATATATTTTAACAAAAATTTTAAACTATTATAATTTATTTATTATTGCACCTAACCTAAATATTTCTATTTAATTCAAAATTATAATATTTGCAATAAAATCCCCAAATAATGCACCACTTTGATTAGATCTTGTTACAATAAAATCTCATAGAAATTTTCAAAAATTTCATAGATAACTCTCCAATCATCTTTAAAATATTATTTAAATGTACAAAATATAGAGAGTTATAATCTATATATATATATATATATATATATATATATATTATGCTTCAACGTGATATGCTTCTTGCCTTTTTTATTGTTTTTTTCTTCTCTCTTAGATCACATAATATCTCCTACAAAATAAAGTAGGATATTAGTATATTTTATATCAAAATTCCTTTTTATCCTATAATTAATTAAAGGATAGAAAAATATATAAAATATAATTAAATAGATATAGAATATTTATAAATCTAACTAAATATATCTCAAAACCTCCACCTATTTAATTATAAAATATATATTTATCAAACACCTTCACAGTTAAACATTTGCATGTCCTCAAACAAAAGAAAATAAATTCATTATCCAACAAGAAGAGCATTACTTATAAATTAAAGTTCCTAAAAAAAGAGCTGCAGACCTCCTTAACCAATTTAATGTCTTATAAGAATGGGTCACTAAGCCAACAACCTTAACCAATTGTAGTCAGCTATTGACATGACCATGATCAAAGAGTTATCAAGTAACAATTGTAACAATAACATTAGTAAATGAGTATTAAGCTACTTAACTCCTCTAAAAAAAATTCAAATGTCCTACTTAACAAGCTTGCCAATTAACATAGTAAGGATCCTTAGGTAAAGAATTGATTTATTTTATTTTATTTTATTTGTTCTTCTCTTTTTTTTCTTTTTTTTTCATCTTGGGATGTTGTAATGTCCCCTTTTGGTGCAACCCTACACATAGGTGATTTACTCCAACAAATGCCTCATGAGGCTTTGGCCCAACTCATAGCCCTCTTTGTGTAACATCCCAAATTGTGGACTTAGAATATAAAGAATTAGTTTAAATTAAGTAAACTACTAAACCAATTGAGTCTAATATCTTAAGCATATCATGAGAAAAATCCGTAAGATAATTATAAAATTATTTAAGGGCTAAGATATATAGAGAAAATAGTATGAAATACTATTATGGGGAGTTAGAGAAATTATAAAGAGGCTTATTTCTCCAAATAATTTTAAATCTAATTTTTGGAAATTTAATAGCCTATTTTACCGAAAATTCAAGCAAAAGTTGTTAGAGGTTATGATTTGACTTGAAAATTTATAAAGCATTAAAGATTAATTTATGAAAATTATATGGTTAGCCAATACCAATTTAGAAAATAGGGAAAAATTAGTAACTTTACTATAAATTAGCTGGAGTGTGTGTTTTTTTAAATTTATACCTAGGTATATTTTTATCCTATTAATCTCACATACTAGGCTCTAACTTTCCTCCTTTGTCCATAATTTGGTTTATCCTCAGTCTAATTATGACTTTATTAAATTCCTTAGGTTCCATAATTTGGTTTATCCTCAGTCTAATTCTGACTTTCGGGTTTGAATAAGAAAGTTACTAACTTTTCTTAATTTCTAAATTGGTATTGGCTCATTATCTAATTCCACAAATTAATCCTCAATAATTTTTAAGGATTTTCTTCCTTAATTAACTTCATAAAGCCTTCAGATAATTTTTCAAAAATTTTCAAGCCAAATTATGACCTTTAACTATTTTCCTTGAATTTTTGGGAAAAAATAGGCCTTTAAATCCCAAAAATTGATTGAAACATCTTTTATAGTTTCTTTTTGGGAAAATTCATCCCTTTTACTAATTTTAGGGATGTTACAATTCTCCCTCGTAAAAATAAATTTTGTCCTCAAAATTTGATACATACCTTAAAGCGTAAATTCCGGATGTTGTTTTTTCATGTCTTCTTCCACTTACTAGGTTGCTTCCTTAGGAGATAATCCCTTCTAGGCCACTTTTACAAATGGTATGCTTCTATGCCTGAGCCTTCTCTCCTAACGATCAATAATTTATTCTGGCTTAACTTCATACGTGAGATTATCTTACACACCAATGTCTTCGTGTTTAACATGTTCAGGGTCTGGTTAGTATTTCTTTAATTGCGAGACATGAAAGACATTATGAAGTCCGCTTAGATTTGGGAGTAACGCTATTTCGTATGCCACTGGTCCAATTCTCGACAATATTTCAAAAGGATTAATATACCTAGGGCTCAGGTTTTTCGTTTTCATTGCCCCACCAATACTTGTAACTAGTGAAACTTTCAGAAAGATGTGTTCACAAACCCCAAATTCTAGTGGTCTTCTCCTCTTATCGGTATAGCTTTTCTATCTACTTTGTACTGCAAGGAGCCTTTTTCTAATAAGTTTTATTTGCTCTGTTGTCTGATCAACCAAGTCTGGCCTATACAATATTCTCTCAGTCAATTCGATCCATAAAAGTAGTGATTGACACTTCCTTCCATATAGTGCTTCATACGAAGCCATTTCAATACTCGCATGATAACTGTTATTGTAGGAAAACTCAGGAGTGGAAGGAAAAGATCCCAACTTCACTTGAAATCCAATATGCGCGCTCTTAGTATATCTTCTAATGTTTGTATGGTTATCTCTGTTTATCCGTCAGTTGGAGGATAATAGGTCATACTGAACTTTAATTTAGTGCTCAGAGCTTCTTATAGAGACTTCCAGAATTTTGAAGTGAAACGAGGGTCTTTGTCAGATATAATATTGCTCGGCATACCATGGAGTCTAACTATCTCCTTTATGTATATCTTTGCTAGCTTGTCAGGAGACTATCTGGCTTTGATCAAAATGAAATGAATTGAATTTGTTAGTTGATCAATGATTACCCATATTTGCATCATAGTTCTTCTTTCTGGGAAATCCCACCACAAGATTCATGGTAACGCTTTTCCATTTCCACTCAGGAATTTTGGGACTTTGCAGAAGCCCTGGTGGTCTTTGGTGTTCTACCTTCACCTTTTGACATGTGTGGCAACATGCAATGTATTTGGTTATATCACCTTTCATTCCTGGCCGCCAATATAAGGACTTCAAGCTATGATATATTTTGATTACTCCTAAGTAAAGAGTGTACTTACTCTTATGTGCCTCCTCCATGATTTTTCTTCTCAGTTCATCCTTTATTGGAACATATATCCTCTTCCTATATCTGACCAGTCCACTAAGCGAAAGATTATACTCCTGAGTCTCTCCTTGTTCTATATTGACCCTAATTAACTTCGCTTGCTCATCTTGCTTCTGAGCTTCTTTAATTTCATCTCTCAGGTCACTTTCTTCTTGACTAGCGTTGTAGCCACTAAGCAATATTTGATTTGATAAGTTTAGATCTCTGTATCCTTCAAGTAGTTTATGTTCCTGAATCATCATGACTATCACAAATACTATTTTCTGACTTAAGGCATCAACTACGACATTTACTTTACCTGGATGGTATTTAATTTCAAAGCCATAATCTTTTTTCAGCTCTATCCATCTTCGTTGTCTCATGTTCAACTCTTTTTAATTATGTAAGTATTAGAGGCTCTTGTGGTCGCAATACAACTCTATGGTTGCACCATACAAATAATGTTGCCATATTTTCAAAGCAAAGACAATCACTACAAGCACTAAATCATGTGTGGGGTAATTCATCTCGTGAGGCTTCAGCTGTCAAGAGGCATATTCCACCACTCTGCCTTGTTGCATTAGGACATATTCCAATCCCTACTTAATCGCATCACTGTAGACAACATAGGTTAGCCTTGGATCAAGGATAATCAACATTGGTGCAGATGTTAGCCTCTCCTTGAGCTCTAGAAATCTGCTCTCATATTTGTCATCCCATTTAAACAATTGATTCTTTTGAGTAAGCTTTGTCCATGGCAAAGTGATTTGAGAGAAGTTCTTAATGAACCTTCTATAATAACCGGCTAGACCCAGAAAACTTTGTATTCTTGTGATAGTTTTTTGCCTCTTCCAATTTAGTAATGCATCCACTTTACTGGGATCTACTGAGACCCCATTCTATGAGATAACATGGCTTAGGAATTTAACTTCTGAAAGTCAAAACTCATATTTGCTTAGCTTTACATAGAGTTACTTTTCTTTTAAGATTCCCAGCACTATTCTCAAGTGCTCTTCATGCTCTTCTCTACTCTTTGAGTATATCAGAATGTTGTCGATAAAGACTACTACAAACTGGTCTAGATATTGTCAAAAAATTTGATTAATGTAACCTATGAATACAGCAGGTGCATTGGTCACTCCAAATTGCATTACTAGGAATTCGTAGTGCCCATACCTCATTCTGAAAGATGTGTTCGACACATTACTTGCTTTCACTAGCAATTGATGGTATCCTGACCTTATATCAATTTTTGAGAATATGCGGAACCATACAACTGATCTAGGAGATCATCAATTCTAGGAAGTGGGTATTTGTTTTTTACGGTCACCTTATTCATCTCTCTGTAATCAAAACCCAATCTCAGGCTTTCGTCTTTCTTTTTAACAAAAAACACTAGAGTGCCCCATGGAGATACGATGGGTCGTATGAACCCTTTCTCTAACAACTCTTGAATCTGCTTTTTTAACTTTGTCAGTTCATTTGGAGCCATTCTGTATGGGGCTTTAGATATAGGTCCAGCTCAAGGCATGATTTCAATTGGAAATTCTACTCCCTTGTTGGGGGTAATCCACCTATGTCTTCTAGAAAAACTTCAGGGAATTTGTTAGCCACGGGTATATCTTCAATTATCATTTTTTCTCTTGCCTGTATTGAGAAGAATAGAAAAATACCCTTGGCATCCCCTACACAAACATTTCTCAGTTTGAGCTACTGAGAGAAAGTTTAGATCAGTGTTTGCGTTGATATCATTTTATAAAGCAGGATATACGATTCTCTTGTTTACGCAATCTAACAGCACATTATTTGCTGTCAACCAATTAAGCCTTAGTATAACTTCAAGTTTGTGAAATGGCAAATAGATTAAGTCTATCATAGAATTGTTTTCCTCAGTATTTACCATACAATTCAAACAAGTTCTTGCTATGACAGTTTTGGCACCCATAGGCATAGACACGACCAAATCATCTGGTAGTTCACGAGTTTTCAACCCTAGTCGTCTAGAACAATCAAAATCAATAAAAGAATGGCCAGCACCAAAGTCACATAATGCTTGAACTATGTTACCATTAGGTTGGATTTTACCTTGGATAATCTGGGTGATTTCAGTGCCTCTTCATACGTTATGGCAAACACCCCGCCATGGGTGATTCCAATCTAGTACCACTTCCTGGTACCACAGACCATATAGGTCATATCAACCTCCTAAGGACCATTTTGACTATTGAGTCTGATCCTTGGATCACAATTCATCTTTCAAACCTTCAACCTCAGTTGAACCGGGAAATCACTTCCCTCAAATCCACGGAGCATCATCCACTCCAGCATAAACTCTAAAATCTCTGCTAGCCTAAGGCATATAAGCCCTCTAGGTCTTAAGACCTTTAAACACACAAATTCAGGATAACCGAATAATGTATACACATAATCCACAAATCCCCGATATCCACAACACCAGGGATATAAATGTGTATACCACAAACAACCAAAATCACAAATCATTGCATATTCCTTAGGCAATCATAACTCATCACTCAATCCCTAGCTTGGCCTAAGGGAAATATCCTAGCAAAATCCATCTTTGCCAGGAACTACAGCTCTGATACCAAAAATGTAACCCCCTCCGTAATTATATCCGAAATACGCTATTAAAATGAAATAGAGACCAATAATAATCAATAACATTTACTAACCCATCACGTGGGGGTTTTCAAAAATACCTGTCGAAATCATTTATAAACTTGGTCTTATATTCACATTTCGAATACAATTACTACGCGAAGATAAATCACATTCATATAAATATCAGAGTGCACAACATAATCATCCCGGCAATCTCGGGTACATACCTTCGCTAAAGATATACAGGGCATAATTGGCCATTTCAATTCTTCAAATAGGAATTACACAATCTTATCTCGAATAAGTCCTGCTGCTCCCTCCATGAGCCACTTGCCCTGTCTCAGTTGTTGGTAAGGGAGGGTGAGATTCGAGAGAATCTCAGTAGGGAAACATTATCAATATGCAGGCAAGATAAGTGTTTAATGCATGACATGCTTGCATCACATAACTCATGCACACATACAATGACAAATCTATAAGCTCAATGCTTCGATCGATACACATATGGCCATAGCATATATTGAAACATTGCTTCAAATCATTCATACATGTTCCACATAATCAAGCAAAACAATAACATGCATCAACACATTAATACAGTTATCAGAGCATGCATGAGAGATAAGTTCCCTACATCCAGTCTTTTCTTCTCAATTTGCGTGCCAGCAACTCGGGGCTTCACATTCGATCCTACAATGTCAAATGTACTATTTAGACACTTCCATAGTGTTTTTGGGGTTTATATGAGGCTATATTGAAAATTTACTAAAATACCCCCAGGAACCCGGCCCGGCCCTGCCGTACCCAATCCGGCTGTACTTTTCTTGAAATTTTGACATGGGCTATTCTGACATATTTTCGCCCAAGGAATCCATTTCCGGACTCGGAATTATCAAATTCAATTTCAATTTACAAATTTACCCTTGGCAGCCCCACTTTAAGGGTTTCAGGGGCGTTTTCGTAATTATGTTTTTTCGGCCTGTTCTGAAAAAGTGACCAACTGTAACCCCACCTAATTTTCACTCTTGAACTCAATGGAACCATAAAATCATTGAAAATCCAACTCTAAGACCCATTTATATCCATAACCAAAATATACAAGCACTCCGAGGAAAATTGGGGTTTTTCGATTTCGGCTCCGTAAACGTGTTTTTTCTACTTTTAACCACTTTATTAACTATTACATTAGGTTACAACTAACATTAAGACCCAATTTGGGCAGCATAACCCCTAGGCCAATCCATTTTCCAAATTTACAAACAAAGACAATCGGTGAAATTTCACCGATTAAATCAACCACAGCAGCCAGAACCACCAAAGATTGAAGTTTCGGAAGTTACCTCAAGCTCCCTCTGGCTTTTACTCAATATGGCTGAACCCTAGCCCCTTTTAAACAGAAAAATTAAGCTTCAAGTACCTTAATCCATGTAGAAGAGAAGCTTAGGAGAAGGATTATACGCGTTAGGTACGAATTCACTAAAGAAATCGACCTACTTCACGAGTTTTCTCCTTCCTTCTCCCTATTTTCTCCAAGGTCTCTCTCACGTTTTTGTTTCTGAAATGGCATCAGGAAATGGCTGATGAAGATGGAGGAATTTCTTTTAATTCCATGCTGATGTCATATTTTATTTTGATGATGTCATAATTCCCATTTTTCGATTTTCTGGCAGATTTTCTGTCCAAATTTTGAAAAATCATAACTAATTCTATAAAATTCGAAATAAGGTGATCCCAAAGCCAAATGAAATATATTTAAGTCCTATTTATAGGAAAAATATGGACCATTACTAGAAATCACCACATAAATACAAAATTACACAAAACTCAACACTGCTCCAAAACAGAGTCCAGTTTTGATCCCAAACTTTGGACAGTAATATCTCCTAGTTCCCAACATGAAATGCCACAAATTATATGTCCATTTTGAAGCTTGGGATGTGAAATTTAAGACTAGAAATTTTCATAATTTTCTGAGATCATTTTCCTAGTAAAAACGTCCACACGAGAAGACTGCCCAGACAGAATTCACACTGGACAACATTTCCAGTTTTGGAACCAATGTGTCCAATCCAATTAAATTAATTCCAATGATTAAATATCACAACATGAAACCATTTCCATCACAATACCCCATTCAATTCTTCCCTCTATTCTAAGTTAATTTGGATGTTAATCCACAATTGAACTCAAATACAGGGTTTTGGCGTTGCTCATAACACAAGGGACTACAATCCACTTTATATTCTCTAAAAGGGTTCATTAATCACTAACCACGTCCACTTTTGTAGTCATTAACTCCTAATCACAATTTGGGATCTTGCTAAACTGAGGCTTAGCAATCCACTAATCTCAGGCTTATTCTCTAAGCTCAAGTCTCAAAATTCTAAGTATTATAGGGCGGAGGTGCTGGCTATGGTGAAGGGGGTGACATGGTAAGGATCCTCAATACTTGAGCCATTTGTTGATACCAACAAGCCTTAAGGAGGAGGAAGGGGTGGCGGCAGCAGAGGAGTTCCCTAGGATCTTAACATGATGAAGGACAGAAGGAGGAGACCGACAAAGAAAAGTAGTAAGAATCACAAGGTTCAAAGAATAGTTGAGTTTAAATAGAGGTCTAACAAATTACAAAGGGTTATAAGTTATGATTTATGAAGGTCTAACGAGATTACGAAGGGTTGAGTTGTAACATTGAAGATCCAAATGTTATGAAGGGTTATAAAAGTTAGATGACGGTTGTTTTTGAAGATCTTTATTTTTTTGTCTTCACTAATATAAATATTAGAAGACAAATCATTTTAAGTGTTGCATAACAGTTGTTTCTTAAGAACTATTATTTTTGTCACTAAATAAATGACAATTATTAGCTATAAATATTATTTTCGTGTTTTTGCAAATTTCGCCTCACAGTACACGACGTTGCATATAATTAACCATTACATTTAAGTGTTATATATCCTTGCGCAGCGTCCATCCCGACATATCTAACATTTATTAGCTGTAACCATTATGTATTAAGTGTTATAAATGCCCAAATATGTAGTAGTGATATTTGGATTATATTAATATATTCTTTATTGACATATTAATTAATATTATGGTAGCATAGATTTCAATCATGATAGTATATTATTTGACATTACAAAGAACCGTTAAGTATTATTTAATAAGAAAATGTGAGATTCTGAAAAATATATAACATAAGGAGGTAGAATTCTAAAAAAACTTTATTTAACGCAACTCTTCCAATTCCTTCTCAAACGTTTTTTGAGCTTCCCTCTGGTTTTATACTCCTTTTTTTCATGGGTTTCACTCTACCACTACAGGTCTCATCCTCGATTATTGCCATAATTCTTCTCTCTGCAACTCCTTCCTCTCGTGATGACTTTTCCTCATGCAAGCTTTCATTTTTTCCAATTAACATTTTTAGTTTTATTTTATTATTTTTATATAACGAGAGCTTGCTATTTGAAGCTTAAAGTCATCGGTATTATCTAAGAAGGAGAATCACAAACCAAAAACGATATCTAATTTTTGATGATAGCCATTGGTTTGAAAATAAAAACAAAGAAAAAACGTAGGAGAAAAGTCAAGAGCACAAAAAAGACGATAGGGTCAAATGCTGAATTTTTTTATTATTGTTTTATTGTTTTGAAAATAATTTTGATTACCCTATATTATATAGACTAAAAATCAATAACAATTTTTTTCTTCTAATTTTTAGCATCTCACATTCCATTTCTTTATTGCAATGAAAATAATTCCTTGATTTTAAGCATCCCACCTTCCTAAATTTTCATAACTCAAACTGTATGTCGAAATTAAGTTTGTTGAATTAGTTTATGAGATTTGCTCCAGTTTTTATGTTTGCCAATTTTTATACCATATATTCTGATTTTCATATTTATATTCCATGATTTGCTCAAGTTTTTATATTTGCTTATTTTACTATATAATATATATATATTCTTATTTTCTTATTTATATTATCATTTTGCAGTTAAAGGATATCTGACAGAAACTCTAGGAGTATACGTGATCTATGTATGATCTAATACAAAGGCGTATTAGAGCATATTGTGGAATTTTTTATTGATCAATTTTCTTTTAGAATTCAAAAAATTATAAGATAATGTTTCATTGTGAGGGTGTTTAAGTGATTAATTTCTTTTAAATTGTATGATGTTTATCTATATATAATCTATGGAATTTTGAATACTATAAATATATTTTTTTTATGTAATAATATTATTTTACTATTATCAATGATTATATTGTGTCTTATATAATAAATATTAATAGTGAAACTAAATAAAAAAATAATAATAAAAAATAACTATGTATAATAAAAAATAAAGCCAATATATTACTGTTATTAACAAAGAACCATTATGTATGCCTTGGTGCCTTCGTATTTGACGGTTCGAAACCATCATATATATGATAAATAATAACCGTTATATATGTGTGCTTTTGTAGTAGTGTGATTTTCTTTTTTTTCCCTTTCTTTTTGTTTCTATGGTGGCTTAATATTTGGTCTTATTTCAATCTTAAAAAGGTATATATTTGACGATGCTAGCACATCCTTCAATCATTTTTAAACATGAGGGAAGATATTTTTGGAACATTAAGATGTTGCCAAAAATATCCCAATTTATTTGGAGATGCCTTGAAGGTGAAGTACAAAGAAGCTTTAGCAAAGAGAAAATAAAGTAGCTCGGCTTTATGCGTCAATTTGCAGCATAGAAGATAAATAATTGGAGCATGCACTTTTAATTTCTTATGTCCTTGGACCAGGTTTTTATGGTTTGGTAGTAAGTTTGTTCTAAGATTTGACACAAGTAATGTTCTAATGTTTCGAGAACTTGTGCGAAAAAAGTTCTTAAAGATGATAAAGGACGGGTTGGGTTTATCACATTTTCATTTTTTCATAATCTCATATCCATTGCTAGATTAAAAAATAAAAAATTTAGATTCAATATTTTATAAAATAACTATAGTAAACATAAATAAATAAATTTAAACTCTAAAAATCCAATCTATACAATTCATAATTGCAATATAAAAAATAAATGAATTTAAATTTATAAAATATTATAATAATTTTATAAAATATTAAATATAAACTATCTATTTTACGACTTAAGGGTACAAATCGGATTATGAGAAAATAACGAAAAAAAAGACAATGAGAGTATCTACTCCAGATAAAGAACGGAATGATTTTCAGCTGGCTCATCAATATGAAGTGGCTTGTATCTAAACAGCTTGAATCTAAAGGAGTGATTCATTCTTCAGCAAGAGCAATAAGGGTGTTTTGAAAGACAAGAGTAGGGTTGATCATGGACTCGACCAGATCGGATTTAACCCCAACCAGAGGTTTGGTTTGGATATATAGTACCTCGGGCTGAACAAGATAGCCCGAGGTCCGGTTTGGTCTAGCACTAGCCTGAGCTCGGGTTGGACTAGGCCAGGTCCAGTGGACTGCCTAACCAGTCCAGGCAGTCCAGGACCTATAATTTGATGTTTTTGTTTAACTTTTGCCTTCTTTGAGAGTGAGAGTCAACATTTCAAAATCTCAAAACAAATCCTAAGTTACCATGCCTGCAAAAAATCAGTTTGATGGATGTTGATCAATCTCAATTATTCTAAGTAATTAACTCACTCTCACATTAAAAGATCACATACAAAATTCAAACAACCATAATCACGATTTGTAATTACTATTTGAGGTTGCCAAACTATTAAATTTACTCATTGTAATTGATGATGATGATGACAGATCGGTGGCAGTCTGGCAGACATACAGGATGTTTCTTCGGGACTCTTTATACTTGATGATGGTGATAAATTGATAATGACAAGGATGTAGAGATGCAAAGTAATAAAAATAAATCCTTATAAACACATTTCTTTGGGACTCTCCAGACCAAAAGCCCAAAACAAATCCATAAAAGCAGTAGTTGAATAATGAAAATAGAAAAATAGAGAGAGGCAAAGAAAGAAATAAGCAAGTTGCAACAAATCGGTGATGATAATGATGACAGATCGGTGGCAAGGGGGTGGAGATCATATCTGTTCGACTGAAGCTCTGTTCGATCAGCCATGAAGCTGTCGGAGGTCGTCTCGTTGCTGGGTTCGGATGGAGATCACAGACAGGACTAACAGACAGAGATTAAGAGTAGAGACTGATAGATAGGGATGGAGAACAAAGAGCAGAGAGCCCAACGAAGATGCTGCCTGAGCCCGGTGAGAGGTGATAAGCAGAGGAGAGGCGCTTATAAGACGGAGAACCAAACCGAAGACGCAAGCGATGGGAGTGATTCACCTCACCCACCGCAAGACGGCGAGACCTAAGGCTCTAGTCTTCCACACTCTTCCAGTTCCAGTGGCTTATGGCTTATGTGATGATCTGATGCGATAGATTGGAAGTGTGGAATGGAAAAGTGAACTCTCAAGTCAGTCTGAATTGAAGAGTGGGTTCTGGGCTAGGGCTCAGTGAATAGTGAGTATGAGTGAGGGCCTGAGGTAGTGAGAGGTGTCTCTCTACTAGGTGTGGATTTTTTTTTAAAAAAACAAAGCTACTCAGGCTAGACTAGACCAGACCGAGGGGTTTGACGCCTTGGTCTGAAGTCTAGTCTAACCCGAGAAGACCAGTTTGGTCCGGTCTACCAGAAGATGCTTCAGGCCAATTTCTTCCCACTAGACAGGGTCGGACCGGGTTACTTGGACCATCGGGTTTTTTGCTCATCCCTAGACAAGAGGATGGGGAGTGGAGAAGAGAAGGTAGGAGGAAATTGAGGAGAAGAGGAATCTGTCAAAATCAACCATGAAGGTGGTTTTTGCATTCGTAACTGAGGTTTTGGCTGTCAAGAAGGCCATTTGAACTGTAGAAAAGGCTTTTTACCTAGGTTAAAAATAGTTTCTTCATGTTGGATATAGGAGGGATGTGAAAAAGTGTGACGTTGTTTGTTTCAAAAATTTTCAACATCGGTTAACTTTCAACCCCCTGTTGAATGTTGTTTTTTTTTAAAAGAAATACTCCATTATACAATTACCCAAACTAGAAAAATAGGGCAATAAGGCGAAGACAAGCATTGGGAGACAGGTTAAACTTAAATTTTCAACATCCACAAAATCTCTAATACAACCACAAACCTATAACATTCAAAACCAATACAAAGTTTTCTAACTAAATATGTGAAATAAATATTATATTTAGGATTAATATCAACTTTTCAATTAACGATAGAAGGAGTATTATTTTTTATCTTTATCTCTCAACAAAATTTATGTTTTCTATGTGGGTGATATTGTGTAGGGTGTAGACACACTTTCACACTCACCTGAGTCACCTCGCTTCCTCCTCTTTACTTAACTCAGGAAAATGGACTGAGCTTGTATGGCCAACCTGCTTAGGGTTGAACCTGAAATTAGAAGCTTTAAAAGGCATTTGGGTCTAAACAGGCAAGCTCTAATGGGCTTTGGTCCTTTCTTTCGTTTTTTTCCCAATCTTCAATTTCAATGAATTCGAAATGAAATCACTGTAACAAAACTTGAATTCTACCCTTTCCTCTTGGCATTTCTGTTCTAATTTTGACCCAATGTTGCATGAACTCAAACATCTATTGTTATGCTTGGAATCTTTTTTTCTTTCTCTTTTTTCCAACGTTATGCTTGGATTCCATGTTTCTATTTCTAATTTAAAATTTTTGGCCTAACAAATCAAACTGCAGGTGTATTTTTTTTGCCCTCCCTAATAACATTTTCTAACTTGAAATTCAAACAAGCAGTTTTTTTTTTCTAATTTCTGTTTTTATTTTTTCCATGAGGACGTTTCCTAATCTTGATCCAATCATTATCAATAAAATATTTTTTTAATATTCATTTTTTAATTTTTCCTTAATGATCTAAGATCATATTTTCTAATCTGGAATCCAATCATCATCAATAAATTTATTTTCATTTTTCTATTTTTCTCCTAATGACCTAATAATACATTTCTAATACGGAATCTAATTTATGGTAAAAAAAATATGGAATCCAATTATCATTAATGAGATATTTTGTTTTGTGTTTTTTCCCAAAACAATTTTATAAAAATTTTTTAGAAACAAAAAAGCACAAGAAAAACGGTTTAGATAGTTGTTCTAAAAAAATCTCATTTGAAAAAAATAAAATAAAAATTTGTTATACCAAAAATGAAAATTGGTTTGAAATAATTGTTCTTAAGGTATTAACTTAGATAATTAGATAATAAAAAAGAAAAAAAAAATTGTGCGAGTTACTTACTATATATAATTTGTTTGTCAGTAGTGACGTGGTAGTGATAATTGTCGGGCACATAGTGTTCGCCATCTCATGGCCGTGACATGGCATTGGTTGTCACCAGCGGGGGATGTTGTGTTGACCATCATTGACAGATGTAGTATTGAAGGTGAATGAATGTAGGCTTCAAACCTTTTAATGAAAAAAATATAGTAAATAGAAAAAAAAATCTACAAATTGTTTCAGTTTTTTTAAGAAACAAGTTACTAATATTTCGTTTATAAAAACACCTCAATAAAAAAATTTCTTAAAAAATAAAAAAAAAAATTTTAATAATGAAAAACAAACAGGGTCTTAATTTTTATTTTTGTTTTTGTTTATTGCATAAAGGATTTTTAAAACTTAACCTCCAAGAAAGAATCAATGAGGATTTTTTTAGGGAAAATTCCAAAAAACTACGTTGGAAAATAGAAAAGGACAATTCAGTGCAGCGAAATTCGAAATTCCCATATTAGTGTTGTGTCATAGCAGAAGAGGAATCTGGGATATGATATCTTGTCACAATGACTTTAATGCCCTTAGTGACAGGGAAAAATGAAAAAATCAGAAGAGGGGAGGCCGGATAGCTGTTAGATGATAAACCTAAGGGGCGACGGGGAGATGACAGGAACGATGGTGTAGTGACGATGGTCAGCGACGATCTGGAGTCTCTCGGAAGGAGGTTAATAGAGAAATGATGAGCAAGGAGGTCAGCGGCGTGGTACGATTCTGCGACCTCCAGTCTATCGAGGGAGGTTGGCATGTTGTTCCTGCAAAGATGTTAATGAAGGAAGCAGAGTCATTAATAACGAATGTGGTGTTGTTAATAGTCTAGGAGCTGTTGTTTTCGAACATCCACGTTAGGACTTTCCATGTAGTTGCTGTGAAGATTTTAATCAAGGATGTGGAGTCGTTAATGACGAATCTGGTGTTGTTAATAGTTCAGAAGGTCTTCTTGTGAAGATGTTAATGAAGGAAGAAGAGTCGTTAATGAAGAATGTGATGTTGTTAATAGTCCAGGGGGTGTTGTTTTCAAACATCCACATTATGACTTTCCATGTAATTCCTGTGAAGATGTTAATCAAGGATGTGAAGTCGTTAATGATGAATGTGGTGTTGTTAATATTTTGTGTGTTGTTAACATCTTCATAAGAAGACCTTCTGGACTATTAACAACACCACATTCGTCATTAACGATTCCACATCCCTATTAACATATTCGCTGGAACTACATGGAAAGTCGTAATATGGATGTCCGAAAACAACACCTCTTGAACTATTAACAACACCACATTCATCATTAACGACTGCATATCCTTGATTAACATCTTTGCTGGAACTACATGGAAAGTCGTAATGTGGATGTCCGAAAACAACACCTCTTGGACTATTAACAAAATTACATTCTTTATTAATGACTCCACATCCTTGATTAACATCTTCTCAGGAATTACATGAAAAGTTGTAATGTGGATGTCCGAAAACAACACCTCCTGGACTATTAACAACACCACATTCTTCATTAACGACTCTTATTCCTTCATTATCATCTTCACAAGAAGACCTTCTAGACTATTAATAACACTAGATTCGTTATTAACGACTCCACATCATTGATTAACATTTTTGTAGGAATTACGTGGAAAGTTGTAATGTGGATGTCCGAAAATAACACCCCCTGGACTATTAATAACACCACATTCATCATTAACGACTCCACATCCTTGATTAACATCTTCACTGGAATTACATGGAAAGTCGTAATGTGGATGTCCGAAAACAACACCTCCTGGACTATTAACAACACCACATTCATCATTAACAACTCCACATCCTTGATTAACATCTTCACTGGAACTACATGGAAAGTTGTAATGTGGATGTCTGAAAATAACATCCCCTGGACTATTAACAATACCACATTCATCATTAACAGCTCTTCTTCCTTCATTAACATCTTCACAAGAAGACCTTCTTTACTATTAACAATACCAGATTCGTCATTAACGATTTCACATTCTTGATTAACATTTTTGCAGGAACTACATGGAAAGTCCTAATGTGGATGTTCGAAAACAACACCTCCTGGACTATTAACAACACCATATTCGTCATTAACAACTCCGCTTCCTTCATTAACATCTTCGCAGGAACAACATGCCAACCTCCCTCGACAGACTACAGGTTGCAGAACTGTACCATGGCACAGACCTCCTATGTTCATCCTTTCTCTATTAACCTCCTTTCAAGAGACCCCAGATCACCGCCGACCACCGTCACTACACCATCGTTCCCGTCATCTCTCCATCGCCCCTTAAGTTTCTCGTCCAATAGGTATTTGGCCTTCCCTCTTCTGATTTTTTCCCTGTCACTAAAGGCATTAAAGTCATTGTGACAAGATATCATATCCCAAATTCCTTGTCTGCTCTGACACAACACTGATTTGGGAATTTTGAATTCTACTGCATTGAATTGTCCTTTTCTATTTTCCAACGTAGTTTTTTGGAATTTTTCCTTTTTTTTATTATTATTATCATTTATTGACTCACTTTTTTAAGGGAAAAAGTCACTTTCAATGGTGCCTACCGAGAATGCAAACACCTTCTACCAAGTCTAACGCATCCATAGCAGCGACAGGCAGGCGTTTAGGAAAGGTTAATTGCAAGATGATTTTTTTTCTTTAAATATTCGCTTTTGCTTTGAAATGCTTTTTTATTTTGGGTTTCCAGTTGTCCTTGCCTGATGTGGTTCTGTGCTTAGAACTAGTGGAAAAATCATTTTTAAGACCGGTTAAAAAAGACATTTTAGATCGGTTCTAGATCCAATCTTAATACAGCCGGTCTAAAAAGTCTGCTACTTTTTAGACCGGTTATAGAACCGGTCTTAAAAAAACGTTTTAAGACCGGTTATTATAAAACCGGTCTAAAAATAAATATTTTTAGACCGATTATCATAGAAACCGGTCTAAAATGTTAAGATTTTAGACCGGTTTTATAAAAAACCGGTCTAAGAATTTGAATTTTTAGACTGGTTTTATTAATAACGGGTCTAAAAAGTAACATTTTTTTATACCGGTTTTTAATAAAACCGGTCTAAAAAGTCAAATTTTAAGACCGATTCTCTCCAAAACCGGTCTGAAAAGTACATTTAAGACCGGTTTTGGAGAGAATCGGTCTTAAAATTGGAATTTTTTTAAAATGATATATCTAGCAAGCCATTTCCTCTGTTAAAACATTTCACTCAGCAAGCAGCAGACAGTTCAACGACATTCAAATAAATCTTCTCTTACAGATTATATAACTAACATTTTAATGACATGTGAGAGACTTAAAACTCATTGGAACATATTAAAACTCAACTCCCTTGTGCTTAAACAGTGCTGGCTGAAACAGAAACAAGGAAAACAACCATGAATAATCAACTCACAATCATAGACAGAATCATAATGCAAGGAAATCATACAACCATGACAATGCTGTTTTGACCAAGTTCTTTATCTTTTCACTTACATACATACATCAAAGATTAAATTACATTAATGACAATTCTGTTATTAATTAGGGCCAAAATACTTTATACACACTTTTCTAAGGCTGATGATCACTAGCTGGCCTGGCTTTAGAGAATCAACACTAAGACGTACACCTCATATCCTTCATTTTCCTATGATAACAAAAAAAAAGTAGTTATATATATACACCAATAACAATATACATAATTTAAATATAGTTCATGATAATTATTTTAGCTAATAACTAACCTTCAATGTAGTTTTATAAAGGGATATCCTCCCATATCCCTTCATGATGATCGTTTCTTGTGCCGTGTTCATTGTCTGCTTCATCTTCTTTGTTCAATTCTAGTAAACCCCTAGAAAAAGAAGGAGTCTCAAGCAGATCATTCATTGAATAACTTTCCTGATTAATATCAACGACCCTTTTTCCTTGGAGAGCTACAGACCACATTTTGTTTGCCTGATCAGTAACATAGAACACTTATTTCGTTTGATATGCCATAATAAAAGGTTTATCTTTAAAAACTTCTACTATTCAAATCAACCAATATAAATCCTAACTGATCAATCATCACACCATTGTTGACATCAACCCACTTGCATTTGAAAATGGGAAGTTTAACTTTAACATAATCAACCACCCAAATCTCTTCAATCACCCCATAATAAGGTATTACTGCCAATCTAGGATTCTTATCTTTTGAACTAGAGAAGTGCATAGATTCAGCCACTAACATAACCCCACTATTCTGGACGGTGCTCGTATCATCAAGGGACTTCGTGTAAAACGTATAACCATTGATCACAAATGAAGTCCAATTTATGACATCAGACTCAGGACCACGTGCTAACCATTTAATTGTATCAGAAACACATTCTTCGCCGTCAACCTTTTGTTTAAACCAATGTGCAAAAGTTTTGTTATACTCCCTAATTAACCTTTGTTTAGTCATTCTATTATTTCCTTTCCTTACAATTTCTTTATGAGCATTAATGTAATCTTGAACTTCATCAACATTATTCAAGATGTACAAGTGGACTTGTTGCAATTCATCAGGATCCATACTCTTTACTGAAGCCCCGCATCTACCACCTTCTTCGTCATGACGTTCAGGAAGTCCAATGTGTCCTACATTTGACAAGTAATCTTGACAAAACTCCATGGCTTCTTCAGAAACATATTTCTGAACAATAGATGCTTCAGGCCAGTTAGGGTTCTTTACATACCCTTTTAGGATTTTCATAGTTCTTTCAATTGGGTATATTTATCGTAAATAGATAAAGCCACACAACTTGATCTCCCTGATTAGATGAACAATTAGATGTACCATGATGTCAAAAAAAGAAGGAAGAAAAAGCTTTTCAAGCTGGCACAAGATCATATATCCTTCATTTTCCAGTTCGTCTAATTTTTCTATCTCAATGACTTTACTACAAATAGCATTGAAGAAGAAACAAAGTCTAGTCAAAATATGTTGAAGATCATATTCTGCACTGCATCGAATAGCTACTGGGAGCAGTTGTTGCATTAAGACATGACAATCATGAGACTTTAGCCCCCATTAACTTTAAGTCTTTCATCGACACAAGCTTCATAACATTTGAAAAATACCCTGAAGGAACTTTGATGCCATGTAAACATTGACAAAAGCTTCTTTTCTCATCCTTAGACAAAGTATGAACAGATGGAGGACAAAAAGTTCTCTTACCATATGGCTTTGGATGCAAGTCTTCTCGTATCCCCATTTCTTGCAAATCTAATCTTGCCTTTATGCCATCCTTAGAACTACTTTGTATGTTAAGTAGTGTCCCAACAATACTATCACAAACATTTTTCTCCACATGAATGAAATCAATACAATATAATGTCTTACATCAAGCTTTAGCCAATATGGAAGATTGAAGAAGACAGACCTGTTTTTCCATTTACTTTTCTCATTACTTTTCTTTGTAGTCCTACCAAAGATAACATTCATATTTTTCACCTTTTCATAAACTTGCTCCCCAGTCAATGCCTTCAGAGCATCTTCAAACTTTTGTCCACCAAAAAAAGCTTTCTTTAATCTGCGATACGAGTGGCCTCGTATAAGAAATCTCCTATGGCCAAGATAAATTGTCTTTCTTCCATGTTGAAGTTAATGGTAGCATGTTCCTTCTTCCCAATCGGACATGCTTTATGGCCTTTAACACTATAGCCTGACAAGTTTCATATGCAGGGAAGTGATTTATAGTACAAAAGATCATGGCTCGCATTTTAAAAACCCTTCTTGTTCGCGTCAAAAACATCAACACCTTCATCCCACAACTCTTTCAAGTCTTCGATCAAGGG
Source organism: Inga laurina (assembly GCA_963855925.1). NCBI lineage: Eukaryota > Viridiplantae > Streptophyta > Magnoliopsida > Fabales > Fabaceae > Inga > Inga laurina. Next base: position 40,745,812 of record OY979703.1, read on the forward strand.
CTCCAGGTAAACATCTATATCATTCTCAGGTTGTTTTGGTCCTGAAATCAATATAGATAACATGATGTACTTTCGTTTCATGCATAACAGAGGCGATAAGTTGTAAATTACCAACAGAACAGGCCATGAACTATGTATACTGCTAAGGCTATCAAAAGGATTCATGCCATCTGTGCTAAGCCCAAGCCTAAAGTTTCTAGGCTCTTCACCGAAGGTAGGAAATAATTGATTGATTTTCTTCCATTGAGAAGAATCAGCCAGATGTCGAAGCTTTCCATCGGATATCCTCTCATCCACATGCCATCTCAAATTTCTTGCATTGTTTTCATTAGCAAACAAGCGCTTGAACCTTGGTATGATTAGAAGGAACCACAATACTTTTGTAGGAGAGTTATTTGATTTGTACCTCGGGGTTTCACATATTGGATACTGTTGTTCTTCTTCCTACTCTTTTCTACACAATATACAATATTAGGGCATGCATGGATCTTTTTATACTTCATCCCTAGTGGACACAATATTTTCTTAGCATCATAGTATCGAGAAGGCAACACATTATCATCTGGAAGCATGTCCTTAAAAGCCTCAAGCATTTCTGAAAAACTCTTGTCACTCTATCTATGTCGTGCTTTCAAGCTTACCAATTTCAATACTGCTTTCAACAATTGATACTTTTTACACCCCGGGTACACCGACGTCTTAGCATCATTACACATATTATCATATGCATGTGATTGCTCAAAAGTTTCCTCCTACATCACGAATAATATCCCCTATTCGATCATCCGTATCCGTGTCATTATCATCAAAGTTTACTCCCCCCGGTTGAGATGAACTTGGCATTTCTAATTATTCACCATGCCATACCCACATTGTATAACTCTTACAGAATCCTTCACAAATTAAATGTGTATATATATTTGCAGTACTTAGTCGCTTCTCATTCAAACATACTACACAAGGGCAATAAAACTTTCCACTACCATCATCGGCATTTCTACTAGCAAAGTTTAAAAACCCCTCACCCCATTATCATATTCAACACTCGTTCGTTTAACATTTGTCCAACTATGATCCATATATATCTCAACACTTCTAGCACCCTATATCCAACAACAAAAGAATAGACAAAAAAACAACAACAATAGAGTTTTAGATATTTCAACGAAATTAACAGACACCATTTGAAACTAGTATTGTTTTAACAAACCAATAACATTGACAATAATCAAACAACCGCACTAAACTAAAACAGAACATAGATTGGTATTAATTTAAGCCAAATATAACAGGGATATAATTAAAAGTCAGATCATATATCTAACAAGAATGTGTAGATTTAATTTTTTCTAGATTACGTTTAAGTGCTCAAAGCAACAACAAGAACCATTTTTTCATTGAACATTATTAATTATAAAACAACGTACAACTAAATAACAGATCGAACACTAACCTAAATGAAGACCAAGGAGTGAGCTTCAACCCAAAGTCACGGTGGCATCGACTGAGGTTAAAATGAAGTCCTCAAATTCACGTCACTGATAAAGGGAAGTCAAGTCAAAGGAGAATGATCACTGCAGAGATTAGAGGTGGCGGCAGAGAAGACTGACGATAATCAAAGAACAACGACGACGAACACAGCAACGACAGCGGTAATGACGGAGGAGAGTTGAGCAAATGAGGGATGGGACACCATGGACGAGTTCAAAACAAGCACGGACAGAGCTCACAGAGAAATGGCAAAGAGAGAAGAAAGGGTTCACAGAGCGTGTGATCTGGGAGCGGGTGGAAAAATAAGGGTGAAAAATCTTACCTTTAAGACCAGTTATTATTAAAAACCGGTCTTAAAAGAGGGAAATTTCACATTTAAGACCGGTTTGTACAAAAACCGGTCTTAAATGTAACACATTTAAGACCGATTTTCACCAAAACCGGTCTTAAAACGTTATCGCATTTTGAATTTAAAATGTGATAACATTTAAGACCGGTTTACATATAAACCGGTCTAAAATGTCAAATATTTTAGACCGGTTTTAATACAAAACCGGTTTTAAATATTTAACATTTAAGACTGGTTTATATGTAAACCAGTCTTAAATGTTAAAACATTTTAAATTCATAAAAATTTTAAGACTTTAAAGCTAGTTTTATTTATAACCGGTTTAAATAAATTTTTTAAGACTGGTTTTTTTAGGAATCGGTCTAAGAAGTTCAATATAATTACAAAACTGCCACCACGCAAATTTTTAAGACTTTATCCGCCAAAATCGGTCTAAATGTGGCGGTCTAAAAAGAGTTTTTTCTAGTAGATGTTTCTTTTTCTTGAGCGTGGTTCTGTCTTCTCTTGGTGTGACCCTCTTCCTGTGATTCTCTCTTTTGAAATTGGCCACGGGTATTTTTCACTGGCATACCATATACTTGTAATTAATTTTGTTATGAAAGTAACCAGGAGTACTGGGTATCTAAAAGTTTTTCTTAAAGACAATTTTGCTTAAGAAGTTACCAAAACACAGCAATTCTACCTCTTGCGGTTAAATTAATGGTCAACCTCTCGCAGATAGTTTTTTAACTGTTAGAGCCAGCTCCTTTTGTAACACTTGTGGGGTAAAATATCTCCTTTGAAAACTTCCAGATTGCAAAATTGCTTAAACCAGACGGCCACTGGGCAGCTCCGCACAACTAGGACAATTATTCCTCTGTTCCAAAAAATACTTGGAAAATGTGAAAGAACAAATCAGAGCTGCAAAATTCTGAAATCCCAAGACAATTCAGTGTCAGTACAGTGGAGGAATTTGGAATTATGAAATTTCAGCAAGAAGACGCATCTGTCCTTCGGCTCTCCCTTTCTTTCAGCTTAGAATAACAACATCGATTTCTTTATTAGCAACACGGGATTTTACATTAACAACTCCACTTTCTTCTTTCACAATAACAATACCAGTCTCTTCATTCACAACACTGTATTGTACATTAACAACTCAACTTTCTTGTTTCACAATAACAATACCGATCTCTATATTACCAACACCGCATTCTACGTTAACAACTCGACTTTCTTGTTTCCCAACTTCATAATTTAAGTTTCAAGACCAATGACAACAACTCTCTCTCAATGAAAAACATGATTTTACATTAACAACGCCATATTTGAGAATTTAAGTTTTAAAGCTAATAACAACACATCTCTCTTTCTTAACAACACCATACGAAGTTGTGAAAGAATAAATCGGAGTTGTTAATATAGAATGCGGTGTTGTTAATAAATAGATCAGTGTTGTTGTTCCGAGCTGAGAGAGAGGGAGAGTTGAAGGACAAGTGCGTCTTTTCGACGAAATTGCATAATTCCAGGTTCCTCCACCATACTGACTTGGGATTTTGGAATTTCGCAGCTCTGATTTGTCCTTTCCTATATTCCAAAGTATTTTTTTGGAATTTTCCCTTGGTCTTCGGTTGTCCTTCTTTAAACTGGGTTCGGTCTTTGGTCATTATTTACTGTGTTCTTGCATTTATGCATTTAATAATTGTCTATAACACTTCTACTTAAGAATGCTTGTCGAAGGACACACTTCGGAATGGCTTCATAATGTTTGATATAATTACTAAAAGCTATATGCCCCTTTATCTTAACTTTCATTGTGTTACTCTGGATTCCTTGTACAAGTATTTGTATTGTGGTGAAGACCTTCTCTACTTTATTTAAAGCTAGAGATGTGAAGTGTTTGGCTTGTGGGCTATACCTGTCAATTTTTAAATTAAATTAATTAAACATAATCATTTGGATATTTTTAAAATAGAGTTCAAGTTTAGTTTTAGTACCTAGAAAAGCATTCCTGAATTTTGTACACACAAGTCATTAATGACTTTGATAATGAGTTCGGTTCTGTTGGCAGACAAGTTACTGAGAATGGCAGAAGACGATAAAGAAGTGACATTTAAGAGTCTGGGCTTAGCTGATCAGCTGGTGGGCGCTTGTGAACTGTTGGGTTGATTATCTAATGAGTTGTTAAGAAAATTCTGGTTTTCTAATCTTTCTTATTTCAAGTATGTTCTGCGCTGGGAAAAGGAACAAATGGGTAGTAATAATCAACACTAGATACTGATCCATTTAGCTAAAAAAATAAATCTGAACTGTGCATTTCAAAGTTTAAACTTGATTGTTACTCACCTTTGATTAAAGTCTTGTACTATGCTGTGGAATTATTTTCTTGTTAGTAGTTTATCATTCTTTTCTTATTAATGGAGTACTTTCTTGATATCATAGAAAGAATAGAAAATGGAGGACACCTGTGATGAGTCATGTAGAAAATCCATTTTCTTGAAATAGAAATAAAAATTTCTGTAATTAATGTGAACTCATCGATGCAATGAAACTCTCCAAACCCTCTGCACAATTATAAAGGAAGTTCCTTGAGAAAGGCCATTTGCTGAGCACTAGGGAAAAGCTATGAAGATGTCAAAGACTTGTTGAAATGTGGGGATTTTAAATGGACCAAATGGATAGAAAACGGCATAATATTACACTGCCATAAAGCCTTGCTCTCTATACTCGTGCCAGAATGTCTAAAACTAGTTAATTATACTGCTTTAAACTTTGAGGATGCACCAAGACTCCTTATTAGTACCAATATACCACCTGTACACTAATAAATTTTTATTAAGATAACTTTATCTATTTTTTTCAGCTGCTTTTTTTTTTTTTCAAATTGTTTTTTTATTGCATCTGTCAGTCCTTCATAATCATTTATTTTTTATCTTCTTTCACTGATAAATTTATATATTTGCTGAACTTTATTTTTGACGGCTTTTGTTTATATATGTAGGTCCTGAGTTCAATCATCTCTCTCCCTCTAATATATTATTGATTTATTGTTCCCCTAGCCACAGCAAGTTTTTTTTTTCTTGAAGTTTTTGAATTGCTGCGTTATCTCAATGATCTGTGGATCAAATGTTATTGCTTTGTAAAATTAACTAGATAATGAATCAATATAATAGAAATGAAATTTAATGATATGGCTATTGATGTTTTATGCCATTATTTTTAATTTATCATGAATTCTTACACTAATAGGTCTCCAGGAAATAGCTCAATATATACTGATAGTAGTTCTGTATGGATCTTTTCACAGGAAAAGATGTCATGGGACTTGCACAAAGTGGCTTGGAAAGACTGGTGCTTTTGCTCTTCCCATACTGCATACCCTTCTAGAGGCACCGCGACCAAAAGAATTTTTTGCATGTGTGTTGTCTCCCACAAGCTAAGGTTGATATCCAGTCTTTTATTTAATTGCCAATTAATGCCTTTCATGAAACTGATCTCACTGATATTGAGCTGTTCTCTTTCTAACTCTGTTTCTACCATTTTCTTGATCCAGTGAGCTTGCTATTCAAATCTCTGATCGGTTTGAAGCATTGGGTGCTGAAATTGGTGTCAAGTGTGCTGTGGTGAGCTTGTGTCTATTTTTGTATTGGCTTGTTTTATTGTGCATGAACTCTGGCTGCCTGACTACTATTAATATATAATGTTTGTCTTACCACCAAGTGCTTCAATGGATTAGGTGGGGTTGTTCTATCTTAACCAGTGGTCTCGTGTTTGAGACCTGGATATGGATATGTGGCCGTGATAATTACTTAGAGGTAGCGAGACTCTCCACATTATGGGTCTACATTCCCGCGAACTGAATTAGTTGGTTGCTAGTAGCACCAGAGACTAGTGGAGAAATCCAAAAAGAAAAAAGAAAAAAAAAAATCTGTCTTATAGTTTTTATCTATAATTTATGTAGTGTTAACCATTTCGTAGCAAACTGTACAACCACGAGTTTCAGTTTCCCATGAGTCATTCCTATCTGCTTATATTGCTCAATTTTTGTAGACTTAACTCTACAGTGGGGTGTTTGGGTAGCTTTTTTCTTTCTTCACATTTTTTTACTTTCGCAGTCTTTTTTACTATATCTTCTTCCTTTTCTCTAGCTGGTTGGAGGGTTTGAGATGGTGCAGCAGGCAATCAAGATAGCAAAGCAGCCTCATATTATTATAAGTGTTTCAGTAGGCATGTCTATAAGTTTTCTTAGTTTCTTGTTCTCCAAATATCATTCGGTAAGAGTTATAAGAGCGCCTATTGGCTTCTAAACCCCAATTTCTTAGAATATTAATGAATGTGAGAGGAGGTGTTAATGCGGTGTGAAAATAACTGTTTCGAGCATTAGGTGGTTTTTTTTTTTTCTGCCGAAGCTTTAGGTGGTGTTTGCATTCATGATTGTGATTACTCTCGCAGTTTGGGACACCTAATCGTATTTTAGATCAACTAAAAAAACACTAAAGGTTTTACTCTTAGCAGATTAAAATATTTGGTAAGAATTTACAGTTTCATTTGATTTGGGGTGTTTTGTTTTGGTATCGCCTCTTTGCCTCTTTATATTGGTAGTATGCATTGTATGGATTGTTTTTTCATTGTCTATATATATTGTTAGTATATCATACATGGGCTTTTGGTAATTGTTCTTATTAAAGTAAGTGCCCATACATTGCTTTATTTTACTTTGTGAGATTTCTTATAATGAATAAGTTTTGGAGGAACATTTTCTATGATTGTTGTTAGAACTTTGAATATCATTAGTTTATTCATCTTAGTTTAGTAAGACTATATAGGTCCCACATTGGTTGTATCTCTCAAACTAAACAACCTTTACTCAATTATAGATAAATGTAACATGAACTTCCTATAGAAGGAAGAACAAGGAAGGCCCAGCCCAAAATGAAGACACCGAAGCCCTGAACCAGAGCATCATTGAAGGGCAGACTGGGAATATTGTGAATTAGTGAGGGTTAACAACATTCTGGCATGTAAAATGGGAAGGGGGTAACGATTGTAGGCAGGCAGAATGAGAGTTTTGTGAGGAGAGTGAGTCTGGTCTCTCGAACACCAAACTAGGAGGTTTTATTTTCTCTTGTTTACGTTATTTCAGTGTGTGTGAAGCTTTTTCCCCCATTGAAGAGGGCCTTAGGAATTTTATATATTCTCTACATTTTCCCATCGTAACAGAGGATACAGAGCATCTTTGTTTTTCCAGATATCGGTTCATTTGCTTGCAGGACCTAACATCGCCTTTCCCAAATATTCTCTTCTATTATTCTTGTAAATTCTGTTAGTTTGAGTGCTTCATGATGGGGCTGATTAAGAATTCATTTATATTTAATAAATAGCTATTTTCTCTGATTTCTCATAAACTGAAAAGCTTGACTTTAGACTAACTCTCTGGGCCAATAGGATGGTCAATGGGGGAAGGAGGGATTCTGCTATTTAGTTGGATGCCTAAGTGGGGAATGGGATGGAAATTATGAGATGTGGACCATGTGGTTTACATCCCTTCTCACTGTAGATGATTTTGGGGCTGTATTTTTTGCATGAGAAAATATAACTTTTGATTTCATTTTATTAAAAAAATTCATTATACATATTTTATTACTTAAATGTACAAATGTACACATAAATTGTCTTTTATTTTCTCTCTTTCTTTCTAACTACACCAAATATACAAGGTAAATATTTCTGAACTCCCCATCCCTTCTCTCATCTTAATACTCTCCACATATTTCTTTCTTTGGGTATTTGAAGCAACATGAACAATTACATGGGATTCACTTCTCTTCCTAAGACCAAAGATTTAGCATGTTTGGTTAATTGTGTGCATTGTCTGCCCACCTCATTTTTTACTGCTTATATAAGTTTAGCAGTTTGTGTATTTATATTTCTTTTGAGCTTTCCATGGTTAGAGCAATGAGGGATTTTTGTAGATAATTTAATCAATTGATTTTGGTGAATGGACTTCAGTCATGTGATGTAAGTTGATGTCTTTTTATATTTTTATGTTTCCTCCTTGTTTTAATTTTAGTTTATTTCCGTTTATGTGTTGGATTCAGTCCAATTTTCATGTTCATCTCGTCCTTTGCTAATTTTCTGTGTTGTTGTCTTGAAAGAAAGATTAGTTGCAGTTGGCAATCCGTGTACATGTCTTGTAGGTTGTCTGCCTTATGTTGATCAAGCAACCATTCTTTATGGAAGCTTGACCTAATTGCAGATCTAGAAAATATTTTACTGTTCTGTTCTCTACCATATATTCTAACTGGTGTACTACCTCATGTCTTTAATATAAGAGTTAGTTGATTAATTTAGGTAAATTAAGGAAGTTTGTTATGTTAGTTATTTGTAATATATAGGTTAGTTTTCCTAAAATATCAATATATCATTTTTCATCATGACTATTATTAGACAAAAATTTCTTAATGTATGCAATCAATGGGAATACTTTGAGAAAAAATCATTATAAACTTAGGAGAAAAAATAAGTTGGGATTTTATATTTAAGATTGAATCCAATCATTAATTAGTTTTTATATTAAGAATAGGAGGTAATATTATTTATTTCAAGATGGTTGATTTGTCTTGATTTTGGCAGGCCTTAGATGAGGCTGACAGGCTGTTGAACGAGGATTTTGAGGAATCTCTCTATGAGATTCTGTTAAATATCCCTCAACAGAGAAGGACATTTCTGTTTTCCGCCACGAAGACTGAGAAGGTATATAATGACAGATTTATTGGAAATTGTGCACTTTCTAATGAATGCGTGATGCTTTAGGTATAATTTTCTTGGAATCCTTTTTCCCTTGCAGATACAAAGATGATAGATCGACCACATCATTTTAAGCTGAATCTTTCATGAATCATATCACGTGGTCGAGATGGAACTAGAAAATTTTAATTAATTGATGGTTGTTAACTAAAATAGTATAATAATAGAAGTCTAAAATAAAATTTTAAAATAAAGTAAGTAATAAATAATTATAACATAATAATATTTAAATAAATTAACATTGTTACTTTAATTCTGAAGAAGGCATATGTATAATTATGAAAAAGTTATCTCTGATGAAGAAATTAAAAATTTTTTTTTTCAAACATATTTTATATTTTATTTTTTTGAAATAATAATTAAATATATGTATTTAAAAGATTGTTAGACGTACTCATTTGATCTTTTTAAAAATGAAAAGAAAATTTTACAAAGAGTTACAATTTTTTTGGGGATGTTATATTTTATCCACATATACATGCTTGTTTCATTTTTGGGCAAAAGACATTTGCAGTTTTTATTTTATTCTTCATAATGTGTTATTGATGGAATGAACTTTTCCATTTTACATAGATTTAGGTGCTTCCTTCGCATATTCCTTCATAATGTCTTAAAACAATTAGTGCTGATCAAACAATTTGCATTCTTGATGTTGCAAGTCCAAACACTCCAAATGATTTGCTTAAGGAATCCTGTGAAGGTACAGTCAAAACTCCCCGTGTAGTATTGTAAGTGGCAGGATATGAGCTTAATATTTTCAGTTGTCAGCAAGGTTGTGAAACTCACGTTTACGAGCTTAAACAAACTCCTGACAGTAATATAAATTCATATCATGAACATTTATAATTTATCGTGCTTAAGAAAAAACTCCCCTCATCCTCTACATTAGGTTTTCTCCGCCCTTCCGATTTTGCTAAAATTCTTGTTTTGCCCTAATTCAGATCGAATCAGAATCTACGCATTTTACCGTTGACTCTTTGAAGCAGCAGTATCGGTTTTTGCCTGCTGGGCAGAAGGTTTGCTGTTCTTCCACGTCTGAAAATTTTTTTGCTTATTGATTGAATTTTTTATTACTTGGTGCTCTTTTTATTTTCTTTTGCTGTAATGAACTCTATTTAATGTGATTGTATTGATTGGGATATGAAATATTGATGATACTTTCGTGATTAAAAAAAGAAATTAAATCACCGTTTGGTGATAAAACATAAATTGTATTTGTGTATAATTCTTTTTTTAAATAAGGGAAAATTAATCCACAAGTACTTGTTGTATGTTTACCTCAAGTCCTTATAAAGTGCAAACTCCAACAAATATGGTCTTCTTGATCATTAATGCTTCCTAAATTGTAGGTGTAATGTGAGTGTAGAGAATCAAGGTGATGTGGCATATATGGAAAGCCTCTGGAAAAGAATGTGACCATACAAAGGTCATTCGAATTTCTGATTCTAGAACCATTTTTTGCATTTTACACTAGTACATAAAAGGGTTTTTAGACCGGAATATTTAGACCGGTTATATCAGATAAGGTCTTAAAAATATGACCGGTGGCATTTTTGTAATTATGATGAAATATTAAGACCGGTTAATAATATAACCGATCTTAAAAATACTTTTAAGACCGGTTGTAGTAACAACCGGTCTTAAAAATAATTTCAGACCGGTTACAAAACAACCGGTCTTAAAATATATACAATAAAAAAATAAAAATATATAATATAATTTCTAGACCGGTTTTAAAAATAACCGGTCTAGAAAATATTATCTGAGTTAAAGACAATCATAAAAATAAAATTTTTATTTTTTTTAAGATCGGTTGTAAATAAGAACTGGTCTAAAAATTCAAAATTTTAGACCGGTTATTAATTAATAACCGGTCTTAAAAAGTTTCAATTTTTAAGACCGATTATTAATTAATAACCGGTCTTAAATATATATTTTAAGACCGGTTTTAAAAAAGAACCGGTCTTAAATGTTATTTTTAAGACCGGTTTTAATTGACAACCGGTCTTAAAACTGACCTGGATTTCAAAACCCGTCTAAATTTAGCTCTGAAATTTCATTTCAAGACTCAAGCACATCAGCGAAACCCCTGCGTCTGTTCGCGGCATCTCCTCCTTTCCCCTTCTCTTTTCCGTCCTTAACTTCGCCGCTGTCAATGAAGATTTACTATTGAATTCATTGTCGGAAGGCTATCGTCGTTTGTTCCCTTCGATTGGTTTCGTTCTCAACCTCGTTTTTATTGTCAGGTTTGTGTTTCCATTTCGTTTTTGGGTTTTTCATTAAAATTGTGAGATTACTTATCCTCCATTTTCTTTGTTCGCTTCCTGCAACAAGTGGCCAAGGACTGTTCAAATCCAGAGGAATAAGAGGATCCTCAAGCAAAGGTTTAAGGTACGGTTGAATTATTCTGAAATTGAGGACGTGGGTTTATTTTGGTGGTTTTCCATTTACATTACAGACTATAGTTTAAGCTTGTTACTTCTAGTGGACCTGGGTTAATTATTCCATTTGAAAGTGATGATTTTGAGAGTCGTAGTGATGATTTTGATCCTAGTACGTTGAAGACTATAGTTTAGGCTTGTTGCTTCTAGTGGTGTAGCTTCTGTTATATTGTTTTGTTTAGTTTAAGCTTGTTGCTTCTGTTATATTGATTTTGTAGCTTCTGGTTTCCTTCTTTTGATTCGGCCCTGCGATTTGAATTTAAAATCTTTACCTTGTGCATTGCAATTATTTGTTCATGTTTGCATAACTTGGAAATTGCTTTTGAACGATTCCTTTGTAGATAGTGCCATGTTATAACAATAAGCACCGTGTAGCAAAATTGCCTTAAATAGTGTTCTTAAAGTGTTTTTAGACAATGAGTCATCCTAGTAAGGGTACTCCCGATCCAACTAATCCAAATCAAAGCGAGCCTAGCAATGCTCCGAGTCAGGAACACAATGAGCCACGTAACCGGCCTATACGAAGGGGTAGGAGAGCCACCCGATTGAGAGACATTCCTCTCAATCGGAATACCAGGGGAAAGATTCTGATTGAGTTTGATAGATATTGGAAACCAATCAGGCCTAATGCCCAACGGTATAGGAGTTTTGTCGGCCTCCTAGCACGCAACAAGCCTAGCATCTTCATAGAGTAGTGGAGAAATATCGATAGAGGTGTGAAGTGACATATTTGGGAAACTATCCAGCTCACTTACGACATTCCTGAGAGTGAAGTCTTGTATGACAAGACAATGACATATTGTGATAAACGCTGGAGGAAGTTTAAGATAAATCTAGCCAACAATTATGTGCATATCGAGGTGGAAGAAGGTCAGCCTCTTCCTAATCCGTGCGATCAGTATTCTCTTATTGACGAACAGACTTGGCAAGAATTTAGACGGCTTCGGACTACTCCAGAAGCATTGGTGAGTTGTTGACTTATTTTGCAACTGATTTGCTTATGAATTATGAATTGTCTTTATTGATTTACAATGACTTAATTTTGATTTCTTATTCGCAGGAAAAAAGGAAAAAGGCCCAAGAGAGTGGTAGAATATGCGAAGGCCAAAAAAGACTTATTGGCAGCCAAACGGAAGAGATTGGAAGAAGCAGCTTAATCCTATCTGAGGAATCCCCGCCTCCGCCTCCACCTCCACCTCCACCTCTCTCCACTCAAGATGTTACATGGCCTCCATTGAATGTCATGCAGCAAGTGATTCTGATGGCATATGATACAACTTTTCGACCAAGAGATTGGCCAACTGAGTCAGCTGTTGGCAAGTCAGGAGCGCACTGCTATCTTGAGAGGGATGATTTAATGTCCCTGGTAGCTCCTCTACAACAGCTTACGATTTCGATTGTCCAGCTCTTTTTGATGTAAGTATCTTCTCAAATTGGAAGTTAATATTTCACATATTACGCCGTTAAACTTTGATTTAATGTCCCTGCTTGAATTATTGTAGGTTGATGCATCGCAGATTGGTTGACTCTAGAAAAACCGATAAATTTGGACTCATATGCCCTCATCAACTCTACGACAAAGGGACCACTTCTTCTATCAGACACACATACTTATCGGACAGGATTAGTGAAACCGTAATTGAGTGTTTCTTGGCTCCATATTTGCATGGGTAAGACAAATTTATATTTCATACTATACATAATATTTTATATTTTCTTAAAAGTTTTCCCTTTTTTCAGTGATCATTGGCAGTTGGCTATTTTGTGCAAGAGGAGTTATTCTGTCATCCTCTTATGCTTCCTTCACCACAGCAAGCCAACTAGTGAATTGAAGAAAAGCTTGAACTCGTAAATTTTCTTACATTATTAATTACCTTTCGTGTGCAAAATTTATGGAATTTGTGTAAAATAAGTAGCCTTTGTGATTTTGATAATATAGGGCTATGCAGACATTCCAACACACTTGTGGTAGGCCTATGCGTGAGGTAAGAGACCCTACATGGATCTTGCTAAAGGTTAGTTACATATTGGTTTGTTTTAAGAATGTATTCAATAATAAGTCATGCTTTAATTTTATACTTGTTTTAACGATATCATATTATTTTTCAGACCCGTAGGCAACCACCGGGGTCCAACTTGTGTGGGATGTATAGTTTGAGGCAGATGGATAATATTATTACCCTAGGCACGACAAAACTTACTGAAGAGGTAAATGTATATATATATTTCAAAAATTTTGTACTATTATTTTTTTAAGTGAATTTAATGTTTTGCCTGGCTTTGGTGTTTCAGATGTTTGAACTTGCTGACCCTTTTCTAGAAGAAGATACTGAGCACATTCGCAAATGTTGTGCTGAATTCATTTATGAACTTTTACAACAGTGAGTTCTTGTAAAACTGAGGAATTGTTTTATGTATATTGATGAATTGACATGGTGGTTAATTGGGTGCAAATATTGTTGGTTGCATGATTTGACATGTTTGTTGGTTTTAAGATGATTTTTGTATATTTTGATGAATTCACTAGCTTGTTGGTTGTATGATATATATGACATGGTTGAATTCATTTATGCCTACTGAACATTGTAAGTGGAACTGGTAAGTGGAAGGATAAAGCAAAAGGAAATGGTGAGTGGAAAGTTAAAGCAAAATGACATTGTAAGTGGAAGCAAACTGAACACCATATGGCACTTAACAAGTATGGCATTGAATGTAGCAATTCAAGGATGTGTTCTGGTAAAAACCTAATCACACACATTTAAAAAAATAAAATATAACACTTTTAAGACCAGTTATAAAAATACCCGATCTTAAAAGTAATTTTAAGATCGATTGTTAAAAATAACCGGTCTTAAAAGTAATTTTAAGACCGGTTCTAAAACTAACCGGTCTTAAAAGTAATTTTAAGACCGGTTCTAAAACTAACCGGTCTTAAAAATTTAAAAATTTTTTAAATTGAATATGAATTTTTTCCTGTCTCTATAATTGAATATGAATTTAAGCATTAGGATTTACTTTGACAAAAGGAGTTTAATTAGGCTATGTATATCCGATGGCCCCATATAATTGTTGAAAAGTGTGTTTGAGCTATCTTGTCTTTTAAATAATTTTGTTAGATATAACAATTTATATTTAAGAGAGAGTTGTAAGTGAATCGACAGTCACTTATAGCTATTTATACTCGAGATTAACAAAATTGACATTAAGGCTAATCAAATTAGTGAAAACAAGGTTTATAAAGTTAATAAGGGATTAATGACTCTAAGTTGCTCGTTTGATAATTGTGGTAGCCAGTTTGTTCTATTTTGATTTTGATTTCCTTCTCACTCATTTGAATTCAATTTGGTTTGCTAAAATTAAACAAAAGTGTAAAATCAATACTCGATAGAGTTTGGATACCAAATTTTAGTGGAAATGATACTTATTACTTGATACAGCCCATGCGCTTGTGAAGTTATAGGCTATATGTAACACTCCAAATTTTATTCATCAAAATATATTGTAATTATTTGAAATATTCAATAAAATAGTGAATATTCATGAACTTAAAATTTAGGAAGTTAGTAAATTTTCATTTTCATGATAATTGAGCTAGAACAAATATGTAATTAATTCCTAGGTTTTCCAAAAAAGCCCAATATTGAGGCCCAAAGTACAGGAATATAAAAGAATAATATTTGGTTTAATATTAATGTTAATTTTGATCAAAGGAATTAAATACTGAAAATTTGAAATGTGAACAGTGTTGTCAGTGAAATTTCCTGCAAGACAGTGAATTTGTCATGTAGTTTTTGATGACCAAATGATGACAAAAAAATTATGAAATTTTACAGGATAAAAATAAACATCTTAAGCTTTAATCTGATAGGCATTGGGTCATTTTTAGAGCTGTATGCAAAAAATTATGAATTCTTTGAAATTAGCCTAGGAAAGCTGTCTATTTTCTGGAACAACGTCCAAAACTTAAATTTTGGGAATCTTCAACTTCCAATTAGCTAAAGGTTATATTTTTCCTTGAAACTAGACTCAATAAGGGTTTCATAGCCTTTGAAATCACTCCAACCCAATGTTTACAAATAATTTTATGATTTTTTAAAGTTTGGTTAGAAAATCTGCCATAATTACCAACAATTCGACAATGGGAAAAAATGTTGTGGCAAATGTTGTAATTATGGGATAAAATAACATCAGCCTATTTTGCTTTTCCTATGGGCTTGGGATGTCACTTACGGCTTGGCTAGAGGAGGGAAATTTGGTTCAATGTTAATGAAGGTTTATAACACCAATTGCATGTAGATAAAGCCAAGTACTTAGTGTCATAAAAAATTTGACTTTTGTGATAAATTAATTAAAGGAAAAAAGGAGGATATTTATGAAGCTTTTGCTTCATATTTCATCATTCCATTTGGCCAACCAAATCAAAGAGAGGAGAGAGAGTGAGTGAGCTCAAGGTTTTAGAGAGAGGGAGGAGAAAAATCACAAGGTAAGCTTGAGGTTCTTTATGGTTTGGTTTCTAGTTTGTGTAATTCCTTCCCTAAGCTTCTCTTCTCCATGGATTGACATGTTTAGCAAGAAAAATTTCTAGGTTTGAGGAGGGAGAGATTTTGGTTAGAGAGAGAGAAGGAGAGAAATCCAAAGTAACTTCAAAACCTCAAATTTTTGATGTTGTTGTTGAAATTGTTGGTGGATTTGTGGCTTGTTTGCTTTGATTTGTAAATTTGTGAAGTGTTAACCCTAAGGGATTATGCTGCCCAAATTTCCTCAAATCTTGGATATTAAGTGTTTCAATGGTTAATCAAGTGATTAGGAGTAAAAAGGAATAAGCTTTTGGAGTTGAAAATCAAAAAATTCATTTTCCTTTTTTCTTCCATGAGTTTCAGCCAAAATTTAACCAAGGGGAAGGAACTGGATTTTCAATAATATGATGGTTTCATTGTGTTCAGGAGGGAAAATTAGGTGGGGTTGATGTTGACCATTATTTCATAAAAGCCCTAAAAAGTGAAATTACGAAAATATCCCTTGAAACCCTAATTAGGGGCTGTCAAGGGCAAAACTATCATTTGACAGTGATTTTATGCAAACTGAGGTAAAAAATGGATTCTACACGTAAAACTGTTAAGGAATAGCCTGTGACAAAATTTCTAGAAAAGTACAGTCAGAACAAGTACAAAGGGGCTGAACTGGGTCACCATGGGAATTTTAATAATTTTTCAATTTAGACTAGTATAACCAACAAAAATGCTTTGGATGAGTCTAAAATAGTACATGAATGAGTTTTAACCTAATTCTTGTATATTTAGAATTTTAGGACCGGATTGATAGCCCGAGCCATCAGAATGAAATTCAAGGAGCAGTTTTTGAACAAAAGAGATTTAAGGTAGTAACTTTATCCTTCATAAACTATGCTAATATTCATATGTTTGTGTATGCCATCTTTTGTAATTTAATTAATCAACATGATTCTACCGAGAATGGGCAGTTTATACAAGAAGGGCACTTTTACCCAGTTGTTGAGTAATAACCCAATCGAGGTGTACGAAGAGTGAGAGATTGAGCCCCTAACTCATGTATATATGTCGTCATATTGCTAACTACTTTGTGCATAATATGGAGTATGACATATTTACTTATTGCATTTTATATGATCGATTGTATGTTACTATTGAGATTCTTTTAAATCTCACCCTTTTTCGAATAAATAAATGTTCCAGCGGGAATTAGAGGCTCCAAGGACAAGGCAGCAAAACTTGCCAACTAAGGTGTGCGCAGGTTACAAGAGTAGAGCTGTTGGTTATAATATTGTTTATTTTGTCGTTTTTGGGCAATTTGTATATATACTTTCAAATCTTACGGGGAGACTCCTGTATATAAACATGTACTTAATATCAGATAATTGTACTATTTTTGTATGCCTGTGGAACTGTGCCTTTATTACTCAGCGCATATTGAAATGTTAAGAGGTTTGACACTATATAATATTTTCCCTATCACACATAATAGTTTGCAAGTTAGATTTATTATTAAGAATAACAACAATATCTTTTCTATGGCAAAACTTGAGATTGGAAGATTTGGATGTAGCACACTGCCACCAACCATCTTGTTCATTTTTTATTCCAAAGCTTTTTTTTCCTCTTTTCTTTTCGGTTTAATTATTCCAAAACTTTATTTTACTTTTGGCTAGAATAATTAGGTTTTTCTTTATCAAATTATAGTTAGAGATAGGCAAGATAAAAAAAAATTTAAATATGAGAAAGGCTTTGCAGTTTCCACCGAGGTGGCTTTCTTCCACAACTTTTTGTTTCCTTTTCAAGGGTTGATAATGATTTTTGTTTTTCCCCTTTCTCGAATGGGAGTTGCCATTGTTGAATGATGAGTGAACTGCTATGGCTGAAAACTACTTACAAATCACACAAGTTTGTGCACGATTGGAGAATATGTACAAGTTGTTTACTTTTCAAAATACCCATCTGATGTAACTGTAGCTAAGATTTTTTTTTTTTTTTGTGAAATAATGATAAAAGGTAGAATGTACACTCTTGAAAGAAGCTAGCTTCTTGACATGGTTTCTCTGTCACGGGTATCGCTTCTTCCCTATAACTGTTGTGTAGAGCTTGTATGATAACTTAGTCTTCACTATGACTAACCCATCAGCAATCTCTATTTCTTTTCTTTTATTCTTCCAAATCCTTTTCACTTCTGGCGTCTCCTCATACACTCCTGTTGATAATTTCTTAGTCAACTGCAGTAGCTCCAGCAATTATCCTTGTTTAGGTGCTCGGAACTGGACTAAAGACATAGACTCTTTACAATTCTCTCCGGTCAAATTCTATAACAGCAACATCTCATTGGAAAGTGGCCAGATACAGATAGAGAATGTGGTTTACGAAACAATGGATCCAATCTTGAGGGAATGTATGACGCCATAATGGGAATGAACGGCCATCCATGGGTGATGTGATGCTAGGCTTAGAATCTTTGTTCGAGATTCTGAACAAAGCAGAGAAGACAAAGCTTGGTGGGACCCTAATTGAGGAAATAACTGTTGAAGGAGGATCAGGATTCAATGGCTAATAGACGTCACTTTAAAAAAAAAAATAAAACCACCATAACAAAATTCGACCCTTGGCCTGCCTTTCTGGCCTTCTTTTCTAAAACTCAAACACTTATTTATTCTTTGGTTAAACTTGGATTCCAGAGACGTCAATGTTTCTAATTTTAAATTTTGTCCTAACAAATTAAAGTCTTTGCAGGCATGATAACTCTCCAATTTTAGTATATTTTGAAAGTATATGGAGAGTTATCTAGGCAATTTTGGAAGAATTCAATGAGATTTTATTATTTTAAGATTAAATCAAGGTTGAGACATTATTTAGGGGATTTTATGATAAGAATCTTATATTTAAATTAAAATAGAAATAGTTTAATTTCAGGAAATAATAGTAGTAGTAGTTGTTGTTGTAGTAGTTGTAGTTTATAATTTTAGCATAAAGAAATAAAATATAATAAAAAGATGTTAGACTTTTGCTTTGGTGGAGCTTTTGGTTATTATTGTGAATTGCTTACTTCTCTTGCTTAGGTGAGAACAACAGCGTTTTGTTGGGGAATAGAGAATTAAAGACCTAATGGACCAAAGAAACAAAAAAAGAGCTACCGAGAAGAATAAAAATTTGGGAGAGTAGCCGACAATTTCAGAGTGGGAGGAGCATCATCTGTCAAGGACCAGAGGAAGAGCAAACCAAAGAGGAGCAGCAATGAGAGAGGTTGAAGGTTGGACCTGGGGAGGTGACCATAGCTACTATTCATCATCTTCTTCCCCAGGTCCAACGAGAACTAGAGTGCCGAAGAAGGAGGGAGTTCGAAGGAGAGCTAACAGTCGGGAACTATGCTAAATTAGAGACAGCTTAGGAGCGGACCAGCGAACAACAAAGCTTGAGAGAGAGAGAGATTACTTATTGAGGAAGTGTTGCCAATTCTTATTGTATTGCTTCAATTTCATTTTCCTGTCTCTATTTCGTTGAATTCCAGTATGTTTCTGAGTGTAGAATTTTTTGTTATTGTTGTGATGACTCTGTTCGCTGCTCAGAC
Source organism: Inga laurina (assembly GCA_963855925.1). Classification (NCBI taxonomy): domain Eukaryota; kingdom Viridiplantae; phylum Streptophyta; class Magnoliopsida; order Fabales; family Fabaceae; genus Inga; species Inga laurina. The sequence goes on from OY979703.1 coordinate 40,764,967, forward strand.
AATGAGTATATATGCTCAATCTACACACAACATATGTTATGTCAGGCCTGGTATAGTTCATTAAATGCAACAGACTCCCAATAATATGTGCATATTTAGATTGAGCAATTGGATCTCCTTCATGTTTTTTTAAATGTACACTTGGATCATAAGGAGTACTTAAAGGAGATTCATCAAATAGTTCAAACTTTCTCAGAATTTTTTCAACATAATGTTCTTGAGAAAGTAAGATGCCATTTCCATTCCTTATGATTTTAACACCCAAGATCACTTTTGCTTCACCCAAATCTTTCATATCAAAATTAGAAGTAAGAAAGCATTTTGTTTCAAGCATAGCACTCATGCTAGTACTGAAAATAAGCATGTCATCCACATACAATCAAATAATCAAACATTCATCATTCACATGTTTTGTATAAACACACATTTCTACTTCAACAGTAGAGAAACCACCATTTAACAAAACTTGATCCAGTTTTTCATGCCATTGTTTAGGTGCTTGTTTTAAATCATACAAAGACTTGACTAGTTTACAAACTTTGTTTTCTTGCTTAGGAACAATACACCCCTCATGCTGTACCATATAAATCTCTTCTTCTAAATCACCATTTAAGAAAGCTGTTTTAACATCCATTTGGTGAATAAAGAGTTTATGAATAGAAGCTAAAGCAATTAGGATTCTAAGGTTTAGAAAACAAATCATAGGAGAGAATGTGTCAAAATAATCAACATTTTCTTTTTGAGTAAATCCTTTGGCTACTAACCTAGCCTTGTATTTATCAATAATTCCATCAAGAAAATACTTTTTTCTAAAAACCCATTTGCAACCAATAGGCTTTGCTCCTGGAGGCAAGTCAACTAAAACCCATATTTTATTTTGACTCAAAGAATCAATTTCAGCATTTATTGCTTCTTTCCAAAATGATGCATCCGGTGAAGAAATAGCTTCATAAAAATTTTTGGGTTTATCTTGTACCAAATAAGTATAAAAATCATCTCCGAAAAATGTTTGTTTTCTTTTTCTTTTACTTCTCCTTAAATCTTCATCAAAACTTCATTTGAATTTTGTTTAGAAGAAGAAGAAGAATTTTCAACTCTTCTAGGAATATGCTCAACCTTCAAAGGAAATATATGTTCAAAAAACTCTACATCTTTTGTTTCAATAATTGTGTTATGATCTAAGATATCGCTTTTCAAAACTAGAAAACAATAAGAAGCACTTTGTTGAGCATAACCAATGAACATACAATCAGAAGTTTTAGAACCAATCTTTCTCTTTTTAGAATTAGGTAATAAAACATTTGTGAGGCACCCCCACACTTTAAAATATTGAAGGTTAGGGAAAAAACCTTTCCACAACTCATAAGGTGTTTTATTTGTTTTCTTATGAGGTATTTTGTTTTGTAAAAAATAATCAGTCAACAAAGCTTCACCCCACAAATTATCAGGTGCAGAAGAACTAACAAGCAAAGAATTCATCATTTCTTTTAAAGTTCTATTTTCCTTTCTACAACACCATTAGACTCAGGTGAATATGAAGGAGTTATTTCATGAATTATTCTCTCTTTTTCACATAAAACATCTAGTGATAAATATTCCCCTCCTTTATCCGACCTAACCCGTTTAATCTTTTTGTTTAATTGATTTTCTACTTATGCCTTGTATAAAAGAAATTTTTCCAAAGGCTTCATCTTTATTTCTCAACAAATATACTTTTGTATATCTTGAAAAATCATCAATAAAAGTGATATAATATCTTTTACCTCCTCTAGTCTTCATTTATTTTAAATCACCTAAACCAGTGTGAATTAAGGACAACAACTTAGTTTCTCTTTGAGTAGAAAAATGTGACTTTTTAGTCAACTTTGCTTGCACACAAATTTCACATTTATTAAAATCATTATTTTTTATTTTGGAAATAAGCCCAAGGTGTTGCAGTTTAATTATATAAGACTTACTTATGTGTCTTAATCTGACATGCCACATATCCAGGGAGTCAATCAAGTAAACAGAAGAAGATGCATTATCAATAATTTCAACATCACTCAAAATAAACAATCCCTTGTTACAATAGCCCTTTCCAATAGTCATATTATTTTTTGTCATGATAATCCTATCGGACTCATACAACACTTTAACCCCAGCTTCTACAAGTTGTGCCACAGACACTAAGTTTGCTTTGACTTCAAGCACATATAGCATATTGTTCAATGCCAAGGTCTTTCCAGATGTGAGTTTTAATACCACTTTTCCTTTTCCCTAAACCTTAGTAGCCTGGGAGTCAGCGAGATAAATGTGGTATTTCCCTTTTTCAAAGGAGGTAAACATTTCCTTATTATCACATATATGCCTGGTAGCTCCTGAGTCTACCACCCATTTCTTCACATTGGAGACAAAGGGGGCATGTGAAACCACTGCCGCAATGAACTCATCTTCACTGCTATCATCTCCTTTAACCAAATTTACACTTAGTTTAGGAGGATTTTCATTTTCCTTCTTGAGGTTAGAGTCATTGGGCTTGTAACAAGATTTGTTAATTTTAATATTTTTAATCATGACATTGGAGTCATACCTCATCTTGTTGTGTGACTTAGCTTCCACCAAGTTCGCACTACTACAAAATTGAGATATACCACCCCCAAGGACGTCCCAAATTGAAAATTGGGTGGTTAAAAAGGGAGGTGGTGACATTTTCGTAATTATACATATGTAGGGAAACCTTTAGGCGTCCTAAATTTAAATTTGGGATGTCTAAAGTGCTTCCATGCGCGAAATATAAATTTCGTAAATTTTTTTAGTACCTGGAGCTGGGATTAGATGTCCCAAATGGATTTGGGACGCCTAAAGTCTGGGTTTAGGAGTCCCAAAATCATTTGTCACACCTAAACTAAGACTTTAGGCGTCCCCTAGGCGCATGTCAGACACTTGTCTGACATGCGTCTTCTTATCTTCACTTTACTCTTCTTACTCCTCCCCCACCCACCGTCGGCATCCCTCCTCCCTTCTTCTTCCTCTTTGTTTTTCTTCAACTCCTCCCTCCTCCGTTCTTCTTCCTCTTTCTTTTTATTCAACTTCTCCCTCCTCCCTTCTTCTGTTTCTTCAACTCCTTTGTTTCTTTGTTTCTTCAACGCACGTAACCAGTCGACCCTGCTGCAACTTCACCTCCTCCACAGTGTGTAGATTTTTGCTCTCCTCCACCTCCTTCCTTCCATTGTTGTGCACACCACTGTGGATCTCCAACGTCTTCTCTACCTCTCCAGCAAACTAGTGGGCGCCCCTGATCAAGTTCGTTTATTTTCTTCTTGTTTTTTTTTTGTAACAGAATGGTATGTATATTTTGTTTTTGAAATATAAATTTACTTGAAATGGTTGAGATTGTGCTTATATATTGCTTATATTGAGATGGTTGAGATTAGCCTGGTGTGTTTGGTGTGCTTATATTGCTTAAATTGCATGTATTCGGAAACTCCAGTGCAATGGTTTATTTTCTTGTTTAAATATAAATTTACTTGTGTATACCATTAATTAGTATATAAAATAAAATAAAATATGATTTGTTTAAATTAAAGAAATTCTTGTATTCCAAATGAATTATGAAGAATAATTCAAGCCAAAACTAAAAAGAAAACCATAACCCCAATATTCATTAAATAATTTTTATCTAAATATTTTCAATAAAACAATTTTATTTTTGGAAGAACTCAACTTAAAATTGTTTTGTTAATATGAAACTCGTTTTTTTAAATCTTCCAAACCTCAAAAAAATTCTTTAATTTAATCTTATTATATTTATTTTATTATAAATTAATGTTTATATACATATACTTATTAAAAAAAAATAAGTTACATAGCACTGAAACCCTTTTAAGAGGAGAGAGGAGGCTAGAAGGGGGCAATAAAGTTATTAAGCCCATATTTTAAAATCCTAAATTGGGTTGATAACCTAATTAGGCAATCCCATCATATGTCGTTGACAATTGTACTAAACGTGTGAATGTTATTGGGAATGCCTTAGGTGGTAACAAAATGGATCATAGTTGGATGAATGCTTTGAGAACTAGTGAAGAATATGAGAAAGGGGTGGAAGAATTTATTGAATTCGCTAAAAAGAATGCTCCTGTAAAAAATGGGAAGTATTTTTGTCCTTGTGTCAATTGTTTGAATGAGAGTCGACGGGATGTTGATGTCTTAAAGGATCACCTACTTTGTGATGGAATAAATCTGTGATACACAAGGTGGATATGGCATGGTGAGAAAGTAACGGATTGTCCGTCGCACAAGATGGAAGATGTGGATATCATAGGTGAAGATAGAATAGAGAAAATGATTAACGATGTTGAGGCAGAATCCTTTACGCAGTTGCAGGAGTATGACAGCTTGCAGAGTGATGCAGAGACACCATTGTACAGTGGTAGTAAGTACACGCGGCTAACGAGAACATTACATTTGGTTAACTTAAAGGCAACTTGTGGGTGGACCGATAGTAGTTTCACATTATTGCTTGAACTATTGTGTGATATGTTTCCAGAGGATATTGTACTTCCAAATCGTATGTATGAGGCCAAGAAAATCCTGTCTATGATAGGTATGGAGTATAAAAAGATACATGATTGCCCTAATGACTGCGTACTGTACAGAAATGAGTATGGAGGTCTTAGTGAGTGTCCTAAGTGTAAAATTGCACGATACAAAGTGAAAAAAGATGGTGGTTGTAGTGATGTGACAAGTAAAAGGCAACCTTTAAAGGTTATGTGGTATCTTCCAATAATACCACGTTTTAAACGTTTGTTTGCGACTGCAACAAAAGTGAAGAAGTTGAGATGGCACTCTGATGAGAAAATATCTGATGGGAAATATCTTCGGCACCCAGCTGACTCTCCACAATGGCAAAAAATAGATGAAATGTTCCCTCAATTTGGCAGCGAGTCGAGAAACCTACGGCTTGGGCTTTGTACAGACGGCATCAATTCGTATAGAACTCTTACTAGCACACATAGTGCGTGGCCGGTTCTCCTTGTAATATACCACTTGTCTCCCTGGCTATGTATGAAACGTAAGTATATGATGCTATCTATGATGATTTCTGGACCAAAACAGCCAGGGAACGATATTGATGCCTATTTGGCGCCTTTGATTAAGGACTTGAAGAAGTTGTGGGAGGAAGGCGTAGATGTGTTTGATGCTTATAAGGAGTCTTTCAAGCTACGTGCAATGATTTTCACAACGATAAATGACTTCCCTGCGTACGGAAACTTGTCAGGGTACAGCGTGAAGGGTCACAAAGCATGCCCAATATGTGAAGCAGACACACACTTCCAACAACTAAAGCATGGAAGAAAAACTGTCTACCTTGGCCACAGGAGGTTTCTTCATCGGTTCCACCCGTATCGTAGGCTAAGAAAGCGGTTTAATGGCTTACCGGAGCATGGAATGGCTCCAAAGTCATTAACTGGAGAGGAAGTCTACAGTCGAGTGGAACGTATCAATATCACTTTTGGTAAGAATCAGAGGGTTGCGGGTGAGAAGAACATATGGAAGAAGAGATCCATTTTCTTTGATCTTCCATATTGGCGTATGCTTGACGTGAGACACAGTATTGATGTGATACATGTGGAGAAGAATGTTTGTGATAGCCTTATCAGTACGCTTTTGCACATACCAGGGAAGACTAAGGATGGGATTAATGCGAGATTAGACCTTGTCGATATGGGTATAAGAGAACGGTTAGGTCAAGCGATAGGATCTTTCATCCTTTGGCCTCACAATCTTATTGGTTCAGACGCAACACCTCCAATGGTAGGAATTACCTTACTATTACTGAAAATCTGTTGGCATCCTAATAACAATTTGTTTTTTGATGTTCTAAAAGGATGACGAAGCTGTGAGGAAATGGCCTTACTTAGCACGGCTGCAACAGATCTACAAGGGCATTAAACAGATTGACTTGAAGATGCCTCAGGGATTGTGAGCGAAGTGGAGTATCCCTACACGATTGACAATACAGATCTCAAGCAGTTTATCAGGTTGGAGGAGATAGATGCAGGCTGGGTGAAATTTGCAGTCCGGTAAGTTTTTTTTTTCAATTTTCCCATAGAATTTATTTAGTGGTTTTTTGATTTCATACATTCAATAATTCATTCCTTATTTTAATTCTATTATAGCACCTTGCACGGTCTCTGCACAAACATGGAAAGACGTGATTGGTATGGATTCTTATGTCCTGCGAATACGACAGGGGATACTTGTACTGTGGCGCATAGGACTCACTATGTCGGCTACGCAATGGGACAGACCAAACTTCGTTGTTATCTAGCACCAATTGTTCAACAGTTCGTATTTACATTTTGTCAATTTAAGAAGTTTAATAAATAATTGTCTTCTCATCTAACTTCATTTTAATGTGTACATGTTGTTAAAGTTACCAATGGAGTTTGTGTGTTATATGTCCCCACCACCACGTAGTCTATTGGTTTGATCCCTTGGGTAAAAAGCCAGACAAAGATACAAAATCCGTCTTCGACACGTAAGTTATTCTGTTTGTATTTCATTGATTCTTTACAAAAATGAATAGTTCTAATTTCTGTTCATTTTGATTTTCATGATAGTGCTTGTAAAACATATAGAGTCTTAGGTGGGTCACGCGAGGGTACAGTTGTTAAAAAGCCAAAGTGGTTTTATCCGATAGTAAGTACATTCGATCCTAGCTAATTGTTTCATTGACGGTTCTTTTAGACATACCTTTATTGATTTTAACAACCAAATTGCATCCCTTTGATTTAAAGTGCCCTCGGCAACCTGGCAACACTGAATGTGGATATTATGTTATACTTTATATGTATAACATAACTCAAAGTGGAATTACTAGCGATTTTGAAAAGGTAATCGCTTCTTCATTCTCAAATTATAATATTTTTGGTGTTCTAATCAAAATGCTAATTAATTCATTTGCTTTAGATTCATTTCATCAAAGCTTACTTTCTAATTTTCAGATTTTTGATAATGAAGATGCCTACCTACGTGAAGACCTTGATTTGATCAGAGATCTTTTAGCTGGACATCTTCTTCAACATATAGAGCAGTAAACTTTTTATTTTATATCAGCTATTGTAGTTGTGTGATGACAGCGTTTTGACACTTTCTGGTTGTTATTGTTGATATATATAGTAGTAGGTTGTATGAGTTGTTATTGTATGGATATATAGTAAAGATTGTAGTGCTGGATGTCCTTACCAGTTTGTAACGGACAGTGTGGTTTATGAATCCATCTTCTATTCTGTTTCTGCAGTTTGAATTCGCTGGGTAATACAGAATGTAAATTATGGTATAAAAAAAACCTAACTTTTAGACGTCTCAAATTAAAAATTGGGAGGTCTAAAGTCCCACCCAGGGGAGACTTTAGACGTCCCAAATTACAATTTGGGACGTCTAAAGTCTCACCTTAGACGTCCCTATTATTTGGGACGTCTTTTCTTACAACTTACTACGCCCCCAGTATATACGTCCTCCCGTTTTGGAACGTTAAAGGTGCCAAATTTGAGACGTTATAGCCCCTTTTTGTAGTAGTGTCACTTTGGCCGCAGCAACGTGAAACTCCATGGTTGAGTATATAGCTCTTAAGATTGTTGACGATAGCTCCTAAATTGTCACGCAACTTAGTGGATTCTCCAATTCCTCCTAGTGCTATGCAGATCCTTGCTAGCGGCAGCGCTTGCAAATGACAGGGTTGATTCAAGTCGTGCTCGAGGACACTGTCCTCAAGAGCTATTCTGCAACTACCAGCAGATAAGAAGTGACATTCCCCACGATTAAGCGAACCCTTCCTATAAAACAGGGTAAGAAGAACTACAAAAGATAATAGAACTTAGTAGGTATGAAAATATGCCAGAGGAGGAAGAGAGGTGTTTGAAGCTTCAAGAGCAAAAGTTGTATAAAACCATATGAACAAGGCACCTTATATAGACTTCAAGAAAGGTGAACGTTGGCTGCCTCTTAATGACAATAAAGCATCAGTTTTTAAACTTTGAAACTGTGAATTGAAAGCCATAAAATGTTTTTAACCAAATCTTGAAGTTTCATGCGTTGGGAATAAAAACGTTTAAAGCTACTTATGTATAATCTTCAAGAGATAAGAGACAAATCCATTTGACACGTAGAGAGTAGAACAGTTCACTGTCATCAATATATTGTCTTAATGTCATTAAGGTAATTCCACAAAACCGTTTAAGAATTTGAATAATTCCAACGTTCAGGTTTGAAAATAATTCTAGCAAATAAAGCATAGCCTAATAAGCTCTTTTATCTCAAAATAATTTTGTCTTTTCACAAAACAATTTTGTAAAAGGTGCGCAGTCCATGTTTAACTAACGTATATGGGAAATTGCTGGATTTCCACATGGCCCATCATTATGCGAGTTCGCGTACTCCTCCTCTTAGGCCCCACAATCCCAAATAAAGTGGGACTTATTCCTTGTGACACACTCACTCATTACGTCCAACATTTTATAATAATTTATAATTGTTTGTAACACTTCTGTTTAAGAATGTTTGTTGAAGAAGATGGCTTCATAATGTTTGATATAATTACATAAAGCTATATGCCCCTTTACTTTCACTGTGGTATTTGTAATGTGGTGAAGACCTTCTCTACTTTATTTAGAGCTAGAGAAGTCAAGTTTTGGCAAGTGGGTTATACCTATCAGTTATTAAATATAATTACTTAAACATTATCATTTGGATACTTTTAAAATAGAGTTCAAGTTTAGTTTTACTACCTAGAAAAGCATTCCTGAATTTTGTACAAACAGGTCATTAATGTCTTTGATAATGAGTTCGATTTTGTTGGCAGACAAGTTAATGAGAATGGCAAAAGACGATAAAGAAGTGACATTTAAGAGCCTGGGCTTAGCTGATCAGCTGGTGGACGCTTGTGACTTGTTGGGTTGGGAAAAACCATTGAAGATTCAAGCTGAAGCAATTCCTTTTGCACTACAAGGTTGATGATCTGATGAGTTGTTATGACAATGCTTTTTTTTTTAAAATATTTATTGTTTCAAGTACGTTCCGTGCTGGGATAGAAGGAACAAATGGGTAGTACTAATCAACACTATAATTGTACATCTAGCTAAAAAAATAAAATCTGAACTGTGCACTACAAAGTTTAAACTTGATTGTTACTCACCTTTGAATAAAGTCTTATACTATGCTGCAGAATTATTTTCTTGTTAGTAGGCTGCCATTCTTATACAGGACAATAATAATGTTTTCTTTTCAATGTCCAATTTTTTGTCAAGACATTCTAAACATTGAAAAAAAACGAATGTAGTGACAGTATTTAGTGACTGTTTTTTAAGTGAAAGTCATTGTATCTTCCAAGAAAGTTGCAAATCTGATGAATAAAGTTAAAGTATATATTTATCTTAATCTAATTAGAAGATGCGTGCACTCTATATATATTTAGTAATATAAAGAAATGATTTTCTTTTTTCTTTGGGTTAATATAATATTTTGTTCTTATAGTTTACCTTCATTTTGGTTTTAGTCCATGTAGTTTCAAATCATAGGTTTTAGTCCTTATAGTTTCTTTCTGTTAAAACTATTAGTCCCTATAATTTAATAAAGACTTTGACAGTGCAAAATCTGCTGATGTGTCTCTAACACCGTCAAATATGCTTATGTGACTTGATAACTAACAAACTTACATGGAAAAATTATTATAAACTTCAATTTTGATAACATTTAGATAATAAAAAAAAAAACTTCCTCGCCCTCACCCCGTGCTAACTACGCTGGATTTATCTAATATAATTTACTGGATGGAGAAAATTTTCTACTGCTTCCAGTTTCTTTTTTCCCCTCCATATTGCTTTGAGCAGTGTGACTGTATTCACAAAATCACATTCACTAAGAAAATAAGAGAACAGAACCAGATCATCCAAGGATATATAGTTGTAAATGTTATTGATATATCATTTTGAATGGCTTTAGTATCTCGCCGACAAGCAATAAGCCGGTTTCATACCGCAGGGAAGCAAAGAAAGGCCCTATGGGCCGGCAAGTTTATAGGCTCCTCTCAAGCATCGACCAAACTGGAGCGGAGGGAAGAATGACGCCATTGATGAGCTGAGGAAGAGGACGCTCTATCCAGAGAGGGATGAGTCAAACGGCCCTGAACGAGAGTGGGAGGAACGCAAGTATTGGGGGGGGTGTTTCGAAGAACTGTTTTTAATACTTAAATGTTTTAAAATTATAGGTTTATAATTATTTTTCCGCATCAGCTTGTTGGTCATCAAGCTATATCAGCATATTTGACCCCGTTAGCGACATGTCAACATATTTAACACCATCAAAGTCCTTAGTAAATCATATAAGGACTAACAGTTTTAATGGAAAGAAACCACAGGGACTAAAATCTATCCTTTGAAACTACAAAAATCAAAATCAAAATGAGGGTAAACTATAAGAATTAAACATTATATTAATCCTTTTTCTTTTCTTTATGTTTCTATTTTCTCTTACTATTTGCTCTTATTTTTAATGTTAAAAGGGTATTTGACGGTACATAATTTTTCTCAACATTGTGATCGGTAAAATAATTTAGAGGTCTTAATTACTTCTGATTAGTGTCTTGGGGTCACAGCTGATGGTTAAGGTTATGTTTGGATGGAGACAAATTTTTCAAAGATGGTGGGAGTTTTTCCTTTTAGTGTTATTTTCCTCTAATTTCCTCTCAATCCAAACATAGGGTAAAAGATCAACGTGAGTGCAAGGATAAGCACGAATAGTCCCCAAGAATACATGTTAAAAGTTTGGCGTTTACTGACTAGCAATTGTTTGAAGTATCGCATGGAATATATACAGGCACATACACACACACATATATAAACCACCCCAACTATACTTGGACCACCTTGACATTTAGACTTACAATCATTTTTGGAGGTTTCACTGTTTCCAATATATATCACGCTTTACAAGAAAGTTTCAAATTAAGCACAGAGGTTAGCTGAGCACATTGTATATTGAGAAACGGGTGGTGAACATTTCAAATTTCAGCTTATCCGAAGAAGAGAACGTAACGCACTGATGCCGTGAGGACCTGACAAGGTGACAGGTCGAAGTGATATTTGCTTGACTGATTCCATGGGAGGTCCAAAATGGAGGAAAAGGGCTCAATCGAGGAAAGGGACAAATTTGGAAGAAAATGTAAGGTTGGTTTTAACTGTATTTGGATGGGAAGGAAATTAAGAGGGGGAAAAGGAAAACTCAAAAAAATAGTATCACCTCTTATTTTTTTATATAAGATATAGTTTGTAGAATAAATTGTATTACAAACTAATCTTTTATATAAGGTATATATATCTAATTTAATTAAATTAAAGAAGTAAGTTGAATTAGTTAATATGACATATTTTTTTTTAAAATATCATAATTATTTTCCTTAATTTTTTTCCATCTCTCTATTATTTGATTATTGTTGAGAGAGTATTAATAGGGGTAAATTAGGAAAAACTGATAGATATGAGAAATTGATCTTATATTTAGGACCAAGATCAACACCCCAATTAAGTTATATATTAAGGACTGGAGGAGTAGATCTTATATTAAGGAGCGGAGGTAGTAAATTGTTTTCGCTATGTTTAAAAGTTTCTTTCTAGCATTCCTCCCCCTATATTCCTCTCATTTTTCTTTTCCTCCAAACATAGCTTAGTAGTTGGTGATGATAGATCAAGAAGGAATCAAAGGTGGAATTAAATTTGTGAGCTCACCGGTGGGTTGAATTCCTCAAAGTTTTGATCGAGAACTCTGGTTATAAAAAGCAATTATTTAATGATACGGAAATATTTTAATAGAAACATTTTGATATTATCATCCTATATCTGATTCGGAATTCGTAGTTACACCTCCTAACACAAATAACTCTTTTAAAACTCAAATTCAAGATCCAGAAGGATCTAATGGGGTTTTACACTATTAGATTAACTCTATATTAGTGTGTGTGTATTTTGGTACAACCATGTTGGTATATTTAATAGAAACATACATGGGTCATCTTTTAGAAATCACTCCATTACACATCATCATATTATTTTTATTATTATTTGCAAATGACTTGAACGCTGAAAGCTATATCTCCTAATTTTTTTATTAGTTTGAATATAAACAAATACAGTAACTTCTTTTTTTTTAAAAAAAAAATATCAGAACATATATACAGTTATACCCTCACAGATAGGCCCACAACCTGGACCAACTTTTTCGGAGCCGCATCTAACGATGAGTAAAAAATCCAGTGATCTAGGTAGCCCAATCCAATCTGACTCGGTCTGGTGAAAAAAAAATTGGCCCAAAACAAGTTTTGACAGAACAGATTAGACTGGTCTTATTACCAAAAAAAAAAAAGATTAGACTGGTCTTTATTGGGTCGGACTGGACTTCGGACCAAGTCCTTAAACCCCTTGATCTGATCCAGTCTAACCCAAGTAGTTTAATTTATTTTTTAATTCGCCTCTGGACAGAAACAACATCCCTTAGGTCCTCAATTGTTCACTGAGCCCAGAGTGGCAGAGCCCGCTCTTCATCATCACTTCAGTCTTCAATCTTCAGAAAGATTCGCAGATGGTGGGAAGCCTCTCGAGGAATGGCGGAAGCGGAACCTAGATCTAGCACTTAAATCACTCACGTCTCTCGCCGCCCAGTCTCCGTCGGGCGTCTCCATTCTGTGTCAGGCGCCTCTACTCAGCTCATCACCTCTCCTCTCTGCTTAACTCTGTTCTCTGCTCTTCGTCGGACTCAGTCTCCCGCCTCCGTCTCCGTTGGGCTCCTTTCCTCTGCTCTCCGTCGGGCTCAGTGATTAACTCTCTCAGCTTACGGTAACCAGATTAATCTCTAAAGTTTTGGTCCCTACTCGTCTTCACTGAGTTCACTCTGCTCCCCACTTTGCGTCTTCACTCTGCTCCTTTCCACTTTGATGCTCTTGTGAACATATATATGTTATATATATATATGATTGAAGCCGTAAAGTTGGCCTGGTTTATGGCAGAAAATTTGGCATGCTTTTGCTGTCTTTTTTTATTTTTTTTCTTCAAAAAAAAAAAAAGTCAGTTTGCTAATTGATCGCATCAAAAGAGAAAAGGACGAGCAACAGAAATCAGCGGAGGAAGATATAAAATATGAAGGTCGTTATCAAGTTGATTTCCGGGAGTTCAATCACAGGTCCCCATCGGTAATAGTTCGGTCTAAAAAGGCTGTAGCATATTAGGCTAATCAGTCCTTGGGAAAGGGATTTGTTTGGAACTAATTAATGCTTCATCTTGCAGAGGCCTCGGAAATGACGAACTGAAACTATTGCCTTTTTGTGCAAATATATAGAATATAGATGAATATTTTGTTTCTGAAATGATGAACTGAACCTAGTCAGGTGATCTGTTATTTTAAAGCTATTAATTTTGCAGAATGTACTCAATCTAGTGTAGTTGCTGGTATCCTTATGTATAATGTTTTTAAGATTGTAAAACGTTGTTATGAAGTAATGGTATTAATAGGCTCAAATATTGCCTCTCAGAGGCAAAAATTATAAAGAAAAACCTAACAGTATTGGACTGCCCTAGTCCAGCGCGAGTTCGGGCTGGTGTTGGACCAAACCGAACTTCGGGCTGTTTTGTCGAGCTTGAGGTACTATTCAGACTAGACCTCGGTTTAAGGCCTAACCTAGTCTGGTCTGGTCCATGATCGACCCTAACCGCATTACTAACAAATTCCAAACTGAATACAGCTTCAATGCGGCCAGGGGCCTCTCCACTATGCAATGTCTCCACTTCGCCTCCACTACAATAAAGTGACGTCATTTTGTATATAAAACAAAACCCAAGACGTGTTACTTATTACAGACCCTTGTGTCTAACGACGCCGAGGAGGAAATTTCATCTTTTGTCTCCAAAACAACGTTATTGGTAGTGCCTGGTTTGTGGGTGAACACGGTGCTTGGGGCACAGTCATATGAATAGTGCTTGGGACACAATATCTAGTTGTGGTCTGGGACCCAACTAAGGTACATTGTCTGAAGGGAAATATGATTTTCCTGATTCATGAACTTGTGGAAAGTAGAAATTGTCCCATACTATTTCTGCGTTACCACGAGAACGATTGGGGAATAAAAGCAAGGGAATTTCATTATTTATCCGTAGAGAATTCTGAAGAACTTATTGTTGTAAATATTGTGTAAATATTGTGAGTGAGTGTGTCAAAAGAAGAAGTCTCATATAACTCAAGATTGAGAACGCCATAGTATACAATTAAATATGAGCTTGAGTTAGTAAAAAGGCTTATAAGAGGAGTTTTTGAACTGACCGTTGGAATCTTAATTGACCGATTTTAATGACATTTAAAAGGTTTTATTACATTAAATTGTCATTAACACTTGTTTTCTAACTGTCGTTTTAATTGTCATTAAACCGTTGTTAATGGTCATTATAACTCCCCAACGGTCACATGTTTCTTCTTATAAAAGGAAATGTTCGGTGCACGGTTAGGATACATCGAGGTCCCTGAGCTCCTCTCCTCTTTCCCTTCTTTTGAGTTACACTGATATATTTTTGTAGTTCTATCACCCTGCTTTTTGTAGGAAGGATTCGTTTTATCCTAGGGAGTGCTACTTCCTAATCTACTAGGGGGTTGCGGAATATCTCTTAAAGACAGCGTCCTTGGACGTGACTTGAACTATTTGTTTGTTGTGTTCAAACAGGAGCTGCAACTAACAATCAGTATGGTGTGACGTGCTGATGCCAACAATCTTAGGAGATACTCTTTGCTTTGTTGGGGCATGTTTCTGGGTGAAACAAAAGTCTCAGATTCATTCATGAGAAATCTGCGAGTAAGGTAAAACCGAAAAACTTGCAGTTCTACGTCTTATTTAACATTGATGAGGCATTGATCAATCATATAAATTGGCAAAAGTAGCAATGGAATGCTTAAACATGTGTGTGTGATTGTGGGTTTATAATAATGAATTTGGGTGAATCTGATTCTTGCTGGGAGTATATTAAATATTATTTATTGGATTATAATAAAATGCTCCATAATTCTTATTGCACGTTGATTATCATGTGAAAATCAAATTATTGAAAAGTTGGGATTAAAGTTGACATTGGATGTGCTTATTGGAGATCATGGCTGAAAAAGTAGTTCTATAAGGCTTTGAGAAAATTTTTTTGTGTAGGACCGAAAGTTGAGTTTGGTTCTGGCAATAAAATTATAGTGACTAGAAGACTATAAAGGGTGGAAAATTGGGTGCTAACCTTGGGTTGGCACGAACCTCTAGGAAGTGTGAAGGCTAGGGATGATCTGTAAATTGAGTTTTAACTCCTGTTGGTACCTGAGCATGGCCATCTAGAATGGTGGTTCGTATTGGTGGTGGCCATGACCCATGAACTCGATGAAAGCATGTGTCGAGGTAGGGGTCTGATGATGTTTATAAAACAAGGTTATGGGGCATAAGCTATATGCTCAGGTGGGCTATATATGGTGATTATGAACACTACGTGCCAAATTCAACTTTTTAACCGAACTCACTTAAGACCTCATGGGCACCATATTTTAGATGAATATGTTCCAACATGAACACTACGGTAGTGGTAGAAGTGTTTGGAGAGGACCCTGGACAAAAATGAATTATCATTATGTAAAGTGGATGTGCCATGATTGTCGAATGAATTTTCATCAGGATAGTTGTTCATTCATACGGCTTGATAGGTACGCATACATTTAGCTTTCAACATGAAGATATAATCTGATGCCTCTTTTATTATTTCGTGGGAAAAGTTTATGGGCTTGATTTCATAGAAAAGACAAAACCTGAAGCATATAGTTCATTGATCAAATAATTCTGGTGTTAAATGGTATTGTTGAATGTGGAGGTTTTATCATCCTGGTAACTGAATAAGTTAATTTGATGACCTCTTATTCTTATACCATCAATGTTTTAACAGTCTATTAAAACATTGCAATATGAATGGCCCTAGTAGTAACTGAATGAGGTGCAGCAGAAAGTGAACAAATTGATAGTGAAATTTGAAATACGTTATGTGACATTTAATGAATCAAAGTAAATGCTGAAGTTTGTTTTTGGTATGTTATGGATCTATCCGTTGGACATTCATTAGCAAACCTTGATAATTCGTAAAATATTATGATTTTGGTTTGTGGAAATTTTTAAAGGGGAGTTGATTAGGGGAAGGCAATAATTATTAAGTTGAATAATTAATGAGCACTACCGTGAACATATTTTCCTCAATTTTCCCACTCACACGTTATGATAACAATAAGAAATGTTTCTCTATTTTGGCAGTTCATATATTTATAACCATTGGTGAATTTAACGCCTTTTATGGAGGTTTTATTGTGTTGATTTTTTTTAATACCCTCCTATGATGTTCATCAACATTATCCACTCTTAATTCATATTTAATTGCGCCATTGGTTTTGTAATTTTTTGGGTTTGAGTTAAGCTCATAAAATTTGTATGCGATGTTGATGCTAGGATTTCCAAATAACCTAGTATTTGAAAATATATGAGGAAAATTCTAATTTAATTAGAAGGGAAGGGGATAATACATTATATATAGTGAGATTCTAATTAAATTAGAATTATTCTTGGTAAGGTGTGAAAATATTTTGAGATATTTGAAAGTGTGAGAGTGCCTAACATGTGGGGTACCTTATTTTATAAATTTTTTAAGTTGCAAATTGTTTCTAGCCTCATTTGATAAAACCAAGTTGTGGTTTAAAATTAATTATGTGGAGGTATTGTTATTTGCCGCAGAGAGCAAACTTTGTGAATTATTTGTGTGGCGTAAAAATTTAATCATTTATCTAGTGTAGAGATAAATGTGTTTAAATTTCATGATTTGTGAGTATATATTTATAGTGGTATAAATATGCATTACTACTATGAATATTGAATTTTTTAATGTAGATGCCATATGTATAACCATTGTCAGAATCAAGGCCATGATTAGTGTAAAACACGTTTTATAATTGGATAAAAGATCAAAAGTAATTAAAAAAAAAACTTTTTTTCCAAAAACCTGTACGACAAGATCTCCATTCTTTCATTCATAAAAACAATTGGCCTGCTCGGTTTATCACATATACAATATCAGAGTACTAATAAAATTTCCAACATTCATCCAGGATAATATCATTAATCTAAGAGTTTTACAGGGCATCATTGCCCATCTCAGTTTCCCAAACCGGGGATTACACAACAATTACAAATCAATGCTTAATCCAATATATACAATAGACCAAATGATAACCAGAAACCAAAAAGAAACTAAGACTACCACAGGCAATCCTAGTCATTCTTGTTCACCTGCTTGTCCCTTGACCCGCTTGCCCTGGCTAAAAATTGTTAATTGGAAATAGTGAGGTTCAAAAGAATCCCAGTAGTAACAGTTTATGTATATGATATATAATTAAACAAAGCATGTAAGTATATATCACAATTTAACTACACATCATTCAAAACCGGGCTACTCGCTGTGACTCAATCATTCATTTAAGGTCGGGCTACCCGCCACAGACCCAATCAGCAATATTCAAGGTTGGGCTAACTGCCACAAACTCAATCAGCAATATTCAAGGTTGGGCTAATTGCCACAAACCCAAGTAGCAACATTCAAGGCCGGGCTACTCGCCACGAATCCAATCAGCATCATTCAATGATAAATACGTACGAGCTATGCATTAAACATGATATAGGATAAAGTGTCATCACCTTGCTCTTTCCGTTCTTGTTCATGCATAGGCCTTCTCTGTTCCGGGCAGTTATCAAATCCTATATTTATAATTAAGGATGATATGTTATCACTTATTCCAATACTTAAATGACTTCAAAACACTTATATTTGGTTATCATTAAAGTCCTTTATGCGGCTACTAGAAGCCCAAATAAATGCCTAAAGGGTTGGGTAAAGACTATACTAAAAACCACCTTTCAGAAGTGCAAAATGCTGATTTTAGGAGGTTGGCCGTAGCCCAAAAATCCACTGGCCGCAGACAAAAACAGATCCAAAACATTTGGGCCACGGCCAAGAATCCGCTGACCGTGGCCAAGAAAAATCCTGTTTCTTAGCTGAACTTCGAAAAATCATAACTATTTCTAAAAAAATCAAAATGGGATGATTCCAAAGCCTATAGAAAGCTATTTAAGTCCTCTTTACAGGAAAAATATGAATCATTGCTTTCCATAACCATAAAAATACAGAATCCAACAAATGTACTCACTGCTCCAGAATTGATCCCAGTTTCAACATCAAACTTTGGACAATCATAACTCCTAGCTCAAAAATCAAAATGACATGAATTATTTGTCCATTTTGAAGCTTGGGATGTGAAATTTAAGACTGAAAAGTTTTACCTCATTTCAAAACCATTTTCTATTTTAAATTACCATGCAAAGTTGGCCACTTGCATAGCAATTTACACTTAACATTTTCCAGAATTTTCCAATTTTGCAACATATGTCTCCAATGGTTCCAAAATCCAATCCAAAACTCATTACTATACAAAATTCACAAGGAATCCAATGGAGACATCAAAAGGACCAATTTCACATTGCTTTCACAAGATATAGCATAATCAACAACACAATGCCAATTTCCTAAAATCCACAAACTTCACATTTTAACCCAAATCCAACTCTAACTATCCAAGACACATCACAAGGCATCATATCCAAGACCACAACATACCAAAACATATAATGACCCTAATTTTCAAAAATAAGGCCAAAAGTTTCAGAAAATCGAAACTCAACCAATGATTATAAAACCTATATAGAAAGGTTCATCTTACTCACTTATACAACTTTCTCAAAGGAGTTCCTTGGTTCTCTAAACTCCAAAATTCCTTGAGAGCCCAAACACCACCACATGGAAAATCTAAAACCATGAAATCGAATCTCTCAACTCAAGGAACAAGATTGTAGAAGAGAGTTTTTCCATTAGAGGTCATTAAGAGGGTCAAAACTCACCTATTTCACAAGCTTTTCTTCCTTCCTTGGACAACAATGGAGGACGCACAAGAGAGAGAAAATGAGAGAGAAGAGTGATGAAGATGAAGAATGATCATACTTCCCTTGCCCTATGCCTTATTTCAGCCGAATGGGAGGGGAGGGGGGAGAGAGAGAGAGAAACTGATTTTTTATTGCAAATTTAACTTTCTACACACTCTTTCTTCTTACCAACTTAACACATGTCAGAATTTTATTGGCTCGCATAAAATAAGTAACCAATTAGTTACTCTAACACCTCCATTAGCCATTTAGTTACACATCTCATTTACCTCTTAGTTAGTAATTAATCTCTTCCATTAAATACTAACTTATGGCTATTCTTTCAATTTCTCACTGATTATGGCATATTAATTAAAATTGCCACATAACACATAATAACTCAACTTTAATTCATAAATTATTCTCAATAATCATCATTAGCCATTAATCAAAATTTGGGGCATTACAATATGTTTCTTACAAAATGATATATTACTGCCTCATTTTATAAATACAAGATGTGTGCCACAAATAATTGACTGAGTGGAGGCTTTGCTATATTTGCTAATGTGAGTAAATTTTGTGGATTATCAAATATTTTGCTTGAAACAAGCATTATGTGGCATGAAAATTTTGATCATTTATATTTATGATAGATAAATGTAATTTTCATACTTTGAGGCTATGTATCAGTCTAACATAGTTTGAAGTGGTTTTGTAGCTCAATCTGGATATGCACAATTTTTTGAGAATTTGTTGTATTAATTGATAGACATTTGTCCTTGTGATATAGCTTATACTATATAGAGATTGGGCATATATATAGATATGTGGAAATAAATTATTTTAAGGGTACATAAATGTTGGTATTATGTATAGTGGATTCCTGTTATATTAAGTTATATGAATAGTAATTGAATTTCAATTTTATGTGAGAAAATCCACTGGTAGCCAAAATAAAGTATTGTGAGTTAGAGTTTGGCACTCTGGAATTGACTAAATTTGGAGGTTAAGTTGTTGAAAAACTCTTGGCAAATATTTTGGTGGAAAACTGACATTTAATGTCGATGATTTGAGATTGCCAAATGGCAATAGCCATTGTGAAAAACAATGATGTAAGTAAAAGTTGTTTGAGATACAATGTGAATAAGCTAGCTTAAAAATTGTGGAGTTATTTCAATTGATTTTGTGAGGTCAAGGAGTTGACCTATGGATTTGTTAACAAACTCCAGGAAGAATTAAATTAGTCGAGGGGAATAGGACTAAAGCCAATATGAAATTAATAGCGATGGCAACCCAACCTCTGTGATTGGTGATCCCATAAGGGAGGTTCAATTGGTAAGAACAAGTTGTTTGTTAGTACTGTTAGCACTAAAATAAATGACTAATCCCTTCCTATGGCAAGAGAAAGTACTATAATGCATTTTGGTGAGACTGAGCGAAAGCTCTTAATGATTTCATAATCCTACGGATGATGTGCTCATTGCAGGTACATTTCATGAAATCACCTATATGAATGAAGAGTGGGGTCGCTCCTATGAGATCGTGGCAAAATCTCTAGAGCATTTATTAAATACCAGGACACATGCATGGCCGTTTTAATTTGCAAAAACTCGCTAACAACAGAAAATGTGGGGGCATAATTTGACTCTTAATGCCTCTAGTACACGCCCAGGAGATGAGTGGTTTTAAGTTCATAGAACCACCGACATCTCTGTGTACTAAGTGTTATCAGTCCAGGTCTAGTTTTAAGTTCAAAGGACTACCAGATACAATGGTTATATCCATACGTGTAACTCAACTAATAAGACTATGAGCTTCCTTTGACACATATGGGGGATTGTTGTAAATATTGTGTGTGAGTATGTCAAAGGAAGAAGTCTCATATAACGCAATATTAGGAATGTTATAATATACAATTAAATATGAGCTCGAGTTAGAAAAAGGCTTATAAGAGGGGTTTTTGAACTGACCGTTGGAATCTTAATTGACCAGTTTTAATGACATTTAAAAGTTTTTATTATATTAAATTGTCATTAACACTTATTTTGTAACTGTTGTTTTAATTGTCATTAAACCGTTGTTAATGGTCATTATAACTCTCCAACGGTCACATGTTTCTTCTTATAAAAGGAAATGTTCAGTGCACAGTAAGGATACACTGAGGTCCCTGAGCTCCTCTCCTCTCTCCCTTCTTCTGAGTTACACTAATATCTTTCTGTAGTTCTATCACCTTGCTTTCTGCAGGAAGGGTTCGTTTTGTCCTGGAGAGTGCCGCTTCCTAATCTACTAAGGGGGTTGCAGAATATCTCCTAAGGACAGCGTCCTTGGACGTGACTCGAACTACTTGTTTGTTGTATTCCAACAGGTGTTGCAGCTAACAATCAGTATGGTGTGAGGTACTGACAACAATACTTATTCCACGTCGCGAATTAATGTACCTCATAAATAACCCCACTGAAGTATTTTCCTCATATTTTCTTCCCAACCAAACAGACACCCAAAAGAATATGGATCGGAGTACACAACGTATACAAATAATCATATAGTTGAAAGATAGAGTTACTACCTTAAATCCCTTTTCTGCTTGTTAACGGTTCCTTAACCCTAATCCGGCTCAGGTGTAACCCCCTTCGATAATCAGGCCGGGATTAACGTTTAAGCACATTTTATTATCGAATGAGAAATCCGGAATAAATAAAATCTTTTTAAAACACCTGTACAAATGGATTTCCATTCATTTCATTCATTAAAACAAATGGCCTGTTTGGTCTGTTACATATATAATATCAGAGTAAGCACAATTCCCGACGTTCACCTGGGATAATAACATTAATCCAATGGTTTATACAAGGCATCATTGCCCATCTCAGTATCCATACCGGGGATTACACAAAACTATAGCACTACAATTCTATTCAATATATTTACAATGATCCAAAATGATAACCAGTTCGATATAAAGCCAAAATATTTAACTAAGACTACCGCTGGTAGTCCTAATCGTCCTTTGCCACTTGCTTGCTTTTCGATC
Source organism: Inga laurina (assembly GCA_963855925.1). Taxonomy (NCBI): domain Eukaryota; kingdom Viridiplantae; phylum Streptophyta; class Magnoliopsida; order Fabales; family Fabaceae; genus Inga; species Inga laurina. The sequence continues at coordinate 40,787,052 of OY979703.1, forward strand.
CACTTGCCCTGTCTAAAAATGTTATTTGGAAAGAATGAGATTCTAGAGAATCCCAGTAGCAACAGTTTATTTATATGATGCATATATACAAAGCAAGTCACATATATCACAATGCAGCAATCAATATTCGAGACCGGGCTTTCGCCACGTTCCCTTCATTACATTCGAGGTCGGGCTTACGCCACGCCCCATCACTTTATCAATATTCGAGTCCGGGCTTTCGCCACGTCCCCTTCACTTTCACTTTAATCGAGTCCGGGCTTTCGCCACGTCCTCTTCACTTTCACTACAATCAATGACTAATGCAAACAAGCAATGCAATACACATGATATAGGATAAAGTGTCACTACCTTTGTCTTTCCTTCCTTGAGCAGGCACAAGCCTTCTATGCTCCGGGCAGATATCAAATCCTAAAGTCATAATTAAGGACGAAACATTATTCTCTATTCCAATACTCAATTAACTCTTCAACACTTAGATTTGGTTATCAATAATGACCCTTAAGAAGCCACAAATGCCTCTAATAAAACCCCTAAAAGGTTGGGAAACAATAGGGTGAAGATCTCTTTTCGAAAACACTAAGTGCTGGAATACAGGGTTGGGCCGCGGCCCACCCTTCCTTGGGCTGCGGCCCAAATATGGCCAGAAGGTCTTGGGCTGCGGCCCACCACTCTTGGGCCGCGGCCCAAAACAGGTCAGAAAGGCTTGGGCCGCGGTCCGCCACTCTTGGGCCGCGGCCCAGAGATTTCCTGACTCTGGGCTGAACTTTGAAAAACCATAACTAATTCTAGAAAATTCGAAACGGAGTGATTCCAAAGCCAAAAGAAAGGTATTTGAGTCCTCTTTCAAGGAAAAATATGGCTTATAACTTAAAATCATCACAAAAATACAGAATCACCCAAAACCCAACATTACTCCAAAACAGAGTTCTGTTTTTGCACCAAACTTTGGCAAAGAATAACTCTCAGAATACCAAACGAAATGACATAAAATATATGTCCATTTTGAAGCTTGGGATGTGAACTTTAAGACTGGAAAGTTTCACAATTTTCTGAAATCATTTGATCACTCAAAACGTCCACACAAATAAACTGTCCAGACAGAGTTCACATTGACAGCATTTTCCAACTTTTCTACCAAAGTGTTCAATGACTCCAAAATCATTAACCAAGCTTATTCCCATACAATTTTCCCCAAGGAACACAATGGTAACCTCAAAATGACCAAATTCATACTCTAACCACATGCCCTGTTTTGACTAATACGCCAAAACCAACACAAAGATCCCAAACTTTACTTTTAATGATTCAAACCAATCCCTTTGTCCAAAAGACATCACAATATACCATTTCCATTATCACAACATGCCAAACTCACTAAGACCCTAATTTTCGAAATAGGGCATAAATTTCCAGAAAAATCAATGCTCACCAACATCCACAATATATATATCAAAAGGGAGATAACACTCACCTCTTTCACTTTGCCAAAGAGATTTCTTGATTCTTCAACTTTCACAATCTCTTGAGGTCATAAACTACCACCAATGAACACATTTCAACCATCACAATGAAGCTCTTCATTCAAGGATCAATATTAAAGAAGGAAGTTTGAGCAATAGAAGCCATTTTTCTTACCTTTTTGCAAGCTTTTCCTCTTCCTCTTTGCTGCAAAAATGGCGACAGAAATGGAGAGGGAAGAGTGAGAGGACGAGAGAGAGAGAGATGGAGTGGAGTGTGAGATGGAAGAAAAATGATTATACTCCCTCCACTTCAGATTTTCCTGCGCACAAGAGGGAAGAGAGGAGAGAGAAATGCTTTGTTTAATCTTATTTGACTTTTCTCCCAATCTCTTCACATGTGGGCTTGCCATGTGTCCACTCCTCATTGGCTCTTACACAATAAGCACCCATTAGCTTCTCTAATCTCTCCATTAGTCATTTTAATCCCACTTCTCATTTCTCTCTTAGCTAGTAATTACTTTTCCCATTAATTACCAACTTATGCCAATAATTTCATTCTTTCAATTTTCCAACAATTATGACATATTAAATAATATTGTCATCAATATACATTAATTCAACTTTAATCCAATAATTATCCTCGATAATTATCATTAAGCCTTAATCAAAATTTGGGGTGTTACAATTCTCCCCCCGTTCAATAAATTTCGTCCTCGAAATTTGGTACACCACTTAGGTCATAAACTCTGGACGCCTCTTCATAACGGCTTCCGTTCCTCGATTTGCTTCCCATTAGGATAATCCTTTCAAACCATTTGTATCAACAATACGCTATAAGTCCGATTCACTTAAGAATCTCAACAGACTAATACTCCATGGTTCGATTTCTTTTTCTCAATCACTTTATCATTTCTTGTACTCGGAGATACCCTCACGAGCACGTGATCTCTGATTTCAATCCTTAGAGGTCTTCACCTTACTTGATTACTATGATACATACTATACTCATTTGTTACGGCTTAAGCCTCTTCAACCATAGTCATTAAGTCACTTTCCCCCTTCTGGGGATCAGTCAAGGTACCATAGATTCACTACGCACAATCGACAGCTTCCGCTGTAATCGCAAATCTTAACTTTCATTGTTTTCCACTTTGCTTTCGCTTACCCTATATTCACTTCCCCATCATTACCCTCACCCGTACACCCACCAATGACTCCACTAGTGGTAATCGGGACCCTTGGGTTTCAATAACAAAATCGAGCCTCTTCGGAATCTCAATCTCTTCTATCCGAAGTACCCTTCTATCACAGTCCACCCTGCCTACACTCCACCCGTATACCCCCTCCTCCGAGGGCTCAGCCGATGGCAATGCACTTGGCATGGCGTATACTTTCATTGTCGCACCCCACCCGTATCCCTTAACAGGGTCAGCCAGTGGCGGTGCCCACCCTGCCTACACCCCACCCGTATCCCTTAACAGGGTCAGCCAGTAGCGGTGCGCTTGGCGTGGTCACATTTACACATTACTTTACGGTCTTTACATTCCATACGGTACATCAACGGCCGATGGTAGAGATGATCAATGTCAAACCTTACAATGGCTCACGTCGACATGCACACTCTGTCAGTTACACTTTCTCGAGTTTCTACTCATTACAGTTCTCAAACACATCACATTCACTATATTTGGGTTTCTATCTCATTATCTATACTTTAGCAATGTTAAATTGATTTAATAGGAGTCCCATAGGAACCTCCCATTACCACTAACAACATTCACAATCTCTATTTGTTCGTGCCAAACTTTAGCCCAATTCAATTCGAATCATTCCAAGCCGTATGACTTCTCATCTCAAGAAAACCCATCCATTAAGGGATTCTTTACAATGCACCATCACTAAGAGCCAACCTTTCCGTAACACTAGTCTATGAGTCAACATCATGGTGACTGCAATCTACGGTTCATCGTCAAGGTGGCTGCACGCTATGGTTTGTCATCACGGCAGTTCCACACTAGGGTTTGTCATCACGGTGGCTTCACACTACGGTATGGTACTCTCCGTAGGTAGCCCTTTGCGTTCAGACTTCCCCTAGGTAGCTCTCTCCGATCAGAACTCTCTGTAGGTAGCCCTTTCCTATCAGAATTCTCCGCAGGTAGCCCTTTCCAATTTGAATTCTCTGTAGATAGCGCTTCCCAATTGGTTGTCTCTAGATGAAGGTGTCATTGTATTAAGAACTTAGAAGCCATTTACTCTTCCCATTCTCTGTCCTTCTTTTCACAAACAATACCGGAGCTTCCCATAGTGACACAATGACTCGAATGAGTCCCTTCTCGAATAACTCTTCAATTTGTTTCTTTAATTCCGCCTTTTCATAAGGCCATTCTATGTAAGGCTTTGGATATCAAACCAGCTCCAAGCACTATTTCCATTGGAAATTCTACTTCCCTTTCTGGAGGCAATCCGCCGTCCACCAATCAATGCCCAGAATACCCTCTATTTGGTGCAGAGGTAAACAAATCGAATCAACGGGTAGACTCCAACCCTTCCATAGTTATAATACTATTTAGACAAGCTTTCGCCGTCACAGACTTAACATCCATAGGTGTTGACACAACAATATCAATTGGCAATCTATGAACATACAATCCTAGGCACTTTACACAATCATATACTATAAGCTAATGACTAGCACCCGAATCAATCAAAATTTGCAATACACTACCATTAAGAAGAATAGTACCTTGGATCAACTCGGGAGATTTCCTTGCCTCTTCGTGGGTCATTGCAAACACTCTAACTTGACTCTTGGGCCTTGACTCTACCAGTCGCCCTTTGCAATCTTTAGCCATATGTCCAGGCTGCTTGCAGAGGAAGCACACCCATTGCCCTTCACAATTTCTATTCGCATGTGCTCTATTGCACCGGGGGCATACCCACTGTGGTAACTGTCCCTGATTCCCACGATCTCCACCTTGGTACGGTTTCTTACTACCGCCCTTGGATGAGAACTCTTGGTCTTTACGTTTCTGGGATGAACTTCCCTTACCAGTGTCACCGCGACCACCACCCTTACTTGGGTTAATATCTCTCAAATTGTTCTCGGTGATCCGGCATTCTTCCACCGCTTTGTTGAACTTGTCAAACTGTCGGGCGGCCAATCTTTTCTTCAACTCCCTCCTCAAACCCCGGATTAGCATGTCAGAGCTCCACTCCTCATCATCTTTATACCGGAGGTAGGAGGAATACCGGGATAGACGAACAAACCGAGACAAGTACTCGTCAAAGGTCTCATCGTCCCCTTGCTTTATCTTTAGAAACTCTGACTCTTTCTCTATTCTCACAGACTTAGGGAAGAATTTGTCATTGAACTCTCTTTGAAACACTTCCCAAGTCACTTGCACATTCCGAGCCCGCATGGTCATGGCAATGTTTCGCCACCATCGGTCTGCATCTCCTTCTAGCTTGTAGATAGCTAGCTTTGCTTTCACCTCCGATGGGCACTCAAGCACCTCGAAGATCTTCTCCAGCCTCATTATCCAATCCTCCGCTGCTTGAGGGTCAAATATTCCTTTAAACACAGGAGGCATGTGTTTGCAGAATTTGGACACCCAAGAATTAAGGTCTCCATCATTTTGAGCCGGCACCCCATGTGACCCTTGATTATGCTCAATATGAGGTGGGGACTCTTGAGGTCTATACGATCCCTCAGCTGTCTCTTCTCTAGTCTCTACATGAGTAGACTGGAGTCTTTCCTCATTTCTCTTAGCTCTTTCTTCCCTGAGCTCTTCCCTTAGCTCACGGATCATGTCTCTTTGCTCTCTTATCAATGTCATCATCTCTTGCATCGGATCTGGAGGATTATCATTGAGCTCTTCCACCTCCGGATCCGGTTGTCTATTTCTAGGGCGAGCCATTGTTCTCTTCAGTCTACAATGATTCACCCAGTCAAAAATCACCATAGAAGTATACACATATTCCTTAAACACTTATATACCAATCAATAATAGGAATATTCATGTGTATACAACAACTATCAACAATCAATTAACACTCAGGCAAATAACTAGGGCAACTATCCTAGCAATTCCTACAAATGCCAGGAACATTGCTCTGATACCACAAATGTAACCCCCTTCGATAATCAGGCCGGGATTAACGTTTAAGCACATTTTATTATCGAATGAGAAATCCGGAATAAATAAAATCTTTTTAAAACACCTGTACAAATGGATTTCCATTCATTTCATTCATTAAAACAAATGGCCTGTTTGGTCTGTTACATATATAATATCAGAGTAAGCACAATTCCCGACGTTCACCCGGGATAATAACATTAATCCAATGGTTTATACAAGGCATCATTGCCCATCTCAGTATCCATACCGGGGATTACACAAAACTATAGCACTACAATTCTATTCAATATATTTACAATGATCCAAAATGATAACCAGTTCGATATAAAGCCAAAATATTTAACTAAGACTACCGCTGGTAGTCCTAATCGTCCTTTGCCACTTGCTTGCTTTTCGATCCACTTGCCCTGTCTAAAAATGTTATTTGGAAAGAATGAGATTCTAGAGAATCCCAGTAGCAACAGTTTATTTATATGATGCATATATACAAAGCAAGTCACATATATCACAATGCAGCAATCAATATTCGAGACCGGGCTTTCGCCACGTTCCCTTCATTACATTCGAGGTCGGGCTTACGCCACGCCCCATCACTTTATCAATATTCGAGTCCGGGCTTTCGCCACGTCCCCTTCACTTTCACTGTAATCGAGTCCGGGCTTTCGCCACGTCCCCTCTTCACTTTCACTTTAATCGAGTCCGGGCTTTCGCCACGTCCTCTTCACTTTCACTACAATCAATGACTAATGCAAACAAGCAATGCAATACACATGATATAGGATAAAGTGTCACTACCTTTGTCTTTCCTTCCTTGAGCAGGCACAAGCCTTCTATGCTCCGGGCAGATATCAAATCCTAAAGTCATAATTAAGGACGAAACATTATTCTCTATTCCAATACTCAATTAACTCTTCAACACTTAGATTTGGTTATCAATAATGACCCTTAAGAAGCCACAAATGCCTCTAATAAAACCCCTAAAAGGTTGGGAAACAATAGGGTGAAGATCTCTTTTCGAAAACACTAAGTGCTGGAATACAGGGTTGGGCCGCGGCCCACCCTTCCTTGGGCTGCGGCCCAAATATGGCCAGAAGGTCTTGGGCTGCGGCCCACCACTCTTGGGCCGCGGCCCAAAACAGGTCAGAAAGGCTTGGGCCGCGGTCCGCCACTCTTGGGCCGCGGCCCAGAGATTTCCTGACTCTGGGCTGAACTTTGAAAAACCATAACTAATTCTAGAAAATTCGAAACGGAGTGATTCCAAAGCCAAAAGAAAGGTATTTGAGTCCTCTTTCAAGGAAAAATATGGCTTATAACTTAAAATCATCACAAAAATACAGAATCACCCAAAACCCAACATTACTCCAAAACAGAGTTCTGTTTTTGCACCAAACTTTGGCAAAGAATAACTCTCAGAATACCAAACGAAATGACATAACATATATGTCCATTTTGAAGCTTGGGATGTGAACTTTAAGACTGGAAAGTTTCACAATTTTCTGAAATCATTTGATCACTCAAAACGTCCACACAAATAAACTGTCCAGACAGAGTTCACATTGACAGCATTTTCCAACTTTTCTACCAAAGTGTTCAATGACTCCAAAATCATTAACCAAGCTTATTCCCATACAATTTTCCCCAAGGAACACAATGGTAACCTCAAAATGACCAAATTCATACTCTAACCACATGCCCTGTTTTGACTAATACGCCAAAACCAACACAAAGATCCCAAACTTTACTTTTAATGATTCAAACCAATCCCTTTGTCCAAAAGACATCACAATATACCATTTCCATTATCACAACATGCCAAACTCACTAAGACCCTAATTTTCGAAAATAGGGCATAAATTTCCAGAAAAATCAATGCTCACCAACATCCACAATATATATATCAAAAGGGAGATAACACTCACCTCTTTCACTTTGCCAAAGAGATTTCTTGATTCTTCAACTTTCACAATCTCTTGAGGTCATAAACTACCACCAATGAACACATTTCAACCATCACAATGAAGCTCTTCATTCAAGGATCAATATTAAAGAAGGAAGTTTGAGCAATAGAAGCCATTTTCCTTACCTTTTTGCAAGCTTTTCCTCTTCCTCTTTGCTGCAAAAATGGCGACAGAAATGGAGAGGGAAGAGTGAGAGGACGAGAGAGAGAGAGAGATGGAGTGGAGTGTGAGATGGAAGAAAAATGATTATACTCCCTCCACTTCAGATTTTCCTGCGCACAAGAGGGAAGAGAGGAGAGAGAAATGCTTTGTTTAATCTTATTTGACTTTTCTCCCAATCTCTTCACATGTGGGCTTGCCATGTGTCCACTCCTCATTGGCTCTCACACAATAAGCACCCATTAGCTTCTCTAATCTCTCCATTAGTCATTTTAATCCCACTTCTCATTTCTCTCTTAGCTAGTAATTACTTTTCCCATTAATTACCAACTTATGCCAATAATTTCATTCTTTCAATTTTCCAACAATTATGACATATTAAATAATATTATCATCAATATACATTAATTCAACTTTAATCCAATAATTATCCTCGATAATTATCATTAAGCCTTAATCAAAATTTGGGGTGTTACATCAGGCATACTGTCCGGTCCTAAAATTCCAAATTTACAATAATTGAGTTATTACCCATTCATGTATTATCCTAAACTCATTTTGTTGGTTATGTTATTTTAAAACTGAGAAATGACCATAATACCTTTGGGGACCCAGTCCAAGTCCTTTATACCTGGTCCAACTATACTTTACCAAAAATTATAACCTAGGCTATTCTTACACAATTTCGCTTGTAGAATCCATTTTTTACCTTAGATTTGCCAAGTTCACTGTCAAAAGACAAAAATGCCCTGGCAACCTCTAACTTAGGGTTTTAGTGGTAAAATTGTCATTTCACACCCTAATGCCTTCACACTTCACAATATTCACGTGTACCCTATACAATTTTCCATTCTAAACACAATGGAATCATTATAAACACAAAATTCAAGCTCTAACCCCCTACAACTACTGGCCGAAAGTTACAAGAAAGAAAGATAAATTGTGTTTTCTTGATTCCAACCAATCAATCACCTCCTTTCTACATCTAATCACTTGTTTAACCTCTTAAACACCTATTGAACATACTTAATGGAATATTGGGCAGCATAACCCCTTAGGGTTTTAGCATCCCAAACCATAAAAACCAAGTAATACAAGCCAACAAACAACCAAAGCAACAATATTCATCTTGAATCAACATGAAAATCAAGGTAATTGAAGTTACCTTTGCTTTTTCTCTCCAGAGCTCCAAAACCGTGGCTCCTCCATCTCTCTTTCCTCTTGATTTTGCTTGCTACATGTGTGATTCATGAAGGAATAGAGATTAGATTAGGTTTTCCATGAATTAGAAGGCTTAATCACAAGGATTTCACAACCAACTAACCTTGATTGCCTCTTGAACTTTTGCTCCTTTTCTCTTGTTCTTGTGTCTTCAAACAACTCTCCCCCCCTCCCTCTATGTGTGTGCGCGCTGAAAATTTGCCCCTGAAAGAAAGAGGAATGCTCTTGAAAATATCCTAATCCACCTTCATAGTTTATATTATTTTATTACAACTTTACCACATGCTTATCTTTGACTTTTCCTGCTTCATCCTTTTATTTTTTGGCCATAAATATTTTCTCTCTCCCTCTCCATTTAACCTGAATGAAAAATGAGGGCCTTGGAAGACGATAAATGAGCTCTTGAAATATCCTAATTTTTACCTCCTCAAATATTATAATATTTACCTACAATTTTTAACTTTTCAACATTTTTTTACTTGGCCAAAGTTGCCCCAACTCTCGGCATAATTATCCCAAATATTCATTTCCCTTCTTGTTCCGTCTTTTTGGACGTCCAAGGCCATATGAAGAAGGAAAATGTTGGCCTTTAATTTTTATTTAACCAAATGACAATTTTGCCTATACATTTTTGTATTTAATTTGGGTCTTCTCCTTTTTCCTTCTTCTTGGCCGAATTTTACACTTATTCGGCCAAAGAAATTGCGCTCTTCCATTCATTATTTTGGACTTCAAGAATAGGCTTTTTGGAAAACAAAAATTATGCTTTATGTCTTATATTGACCCGATTTTCATGTGGCCTTTACTAAGGGTATTTGTGTCATTCCAAGAGTACCAAAATTCACCATTTTATTTCATTTATTATAATAAATATACATGGGATTTTTGGTGAATTAATTTTGGGATATTACAATAAAGGTCGAAGTTCAATGTTGAAATCGCTGGTGATGAAGATCATGATCATACAGAGGGGTGAAATGGAAGAGATAGAAGGGAGAGGGCCGAATCCTGATTCTCTCCAGATTTAAACACCAACGGCAGAGATTAGACCTAAAAATAAATGGCCAAGATTTACCTTTTATATACAAAACCACGTTACTTTATTTTAGTGGAGGCATAGTGGAGCCATTGCGTAGTGGAGAAGCCCTGGCCACCTTCAACGAAAGCTAGAGAGCACCAAAGGTGGGCAATCTATATGGCTCTTTGTGGTGACTTGACGAGGATGAGAGTGCCCATGATTAAATAGAGCATTGCATCCCAAATAAATCAAGAAGTGGTAGGCCCAAAATATTTTTGGATAGTTAAGTGAAATAATATATGCTCCACACATGTAAATTTAACATTGATTTTATCATCGTGGCACTACCTGGGCGATGGGCCCTCAGAAAAAAATAGAGAAACAACAGCACTCTTTCTTTATCCTCATTGGTTTTATAGAAAACTCGTCAAAATTACCAGACTTCTCAATATAATACCACAGTGCCTCAGAATTACCAGACTTCACAATATATGAATTTCTAAAATTTTAAGAAAATTTATTATTTCATATACGGTACCCGATATTTTAAAAAGAGTTTTAAACTTTTAGTTTAACCAATGTTATTATTTGGGTCACAAGTAGTTCTAAAATGGCTAAACAACTATGGTAAGTGATCCTAGAATAAGGTCTTATCCCTGTCTTCAAATAAGGTTATAGGTAAAAAATTTGTGGATATAAAGAAAATTTGTTTATTTAGTTATTTGTAATAAATGGGTGTTAAATTTCTTAAAATACCCTTTTATTCATGTGCAGTGAACTACTTTTTAGCTAAACCCCTTAATATGTGCAATCAATAGGAATATTTTGAGACAAGAATTATAAATTTGGAAGACAAAGTATCAAAGTAAATTTTTTCTCTAGTTCTTATATATTCGGAATGGGAAGGAGTCCAATATAACCAAGAGTCCGAATCTCATTCTAAAAACCAATGTCATCAGATGCCCAAGAGTTCAAATCACATGTTTGAAAACAAAACATGCTCAACTAAACTATAACAATGTCGTATTTATTCCTTGCAAATATCCAATACAGGCATGCCTTAATTTGATTTTATCCATATTGACGAGTTCATTCCCAATAGCCAAGTATCAGCTGTTTGTCGAAATTATATTCTCTTCTTCTCTCACCTCATATATTCAAGGTAAATAAATTAATCCACAAAGTGAACACCCAATTTTGTCTGGGCCCCACTAAAAAATTAAAAAATAATTGATGATGATTGGTGTCCAAATTGACAATCATCATTGAAAGAAAAAAAATAAAAAACGAAAAAAAAAAAAAGAAAATCCTCCTATTGATGATGATCGGTGTCCAAATTGGCAATCATCATTAAAAGGGGGAAAAAATAAAATTAAAATAAATCCCCTCATTGATGTTAATTAGTGTCCAAATTGGCATTGTCATTCATTAAGGAAAAATAAAAAATAAAAAAAAAATCTCATTTATATTGATAGGTTTAAATTAGGAAACTACTTGTGGGGAGAATAATAAAAATAATTTAAAATAAAATTTAAAACAAATCTCCATTGATGGTGATTAAGTCAAGCTATGAAGTTTTATTAATAGAAAATAAAAATAAATAAATAAATAAATTTTTAAAAAATCTCTATTGATGGTGATTAAGTCAAGTTAGGTAGTTTTTAACATAAAATACAAAAAAAATTCAAAAATGAAAATTCAAAAAAAAAAAAGAGCATTTATGAAGAAAACTCTACCTTGAAACTATAAATAGAAGTGTAAGGATTGAAGCAAGCAACAAAAACTTAGGAGAGAAAAGACACAAGAATTTGAGAAAAATTTTAGGAGAGCAAAAGGAAAGGTAGAGTGCTAATTTGATTTCTCATTTCGTTGCTTCTTCTTATTCTATCTCAGGTTTTGAGAATAAAAAATTTGTTAGAATAACCTACTATTCTTCATGACATGTCTAGATTCTTGCCAACGAATATATCCATGAGATTGAGGCACTTACGTACAAAGCTCTAAGCGTGTTTTTGTTTGGTTTCCTTCTATCTTCATTGAATGTTCAAGTGTTCTGCCAACCATTTAATATTGCTATATTTGAATCTATTACTTCGCTAACAGTCTTTTTTTTACATGGTGATATTTTGATGGTTGAAATGATTGCATGCTCCCTCCTCTAACGCTAATACATCATATTGCAAGAAAGCCTTTTTATTTTGATAGGTCTTCACACTTTGTGACTCTTATATGCTTGACCAAATTTGATCTCTTGCCCCCAATATATGCTCGTCAAAATTGAAGGGATTTATAAGATGAATAAAAGAAAATGCAATGAATGGTGTGTTGATCTACTCATGTGGTTTTCTCATCTTGTTTGTTTGAATAGCTTTCAAGGATAAAAGGTATACATAAGTCTCCTCACCTTTGACTTCCTTTTCTTTTAACTTGTGCTATTTTTCTTCTTTTTTTTTATCCCTCAGTTATGTTCTCTTTCAAAAAAAGAAAAAAAATATTTTAACACATTTTTATAAATGAAAATAAAATGGAAAAACTTTCTTTCATGAAAAAAAATAAAGAAATTGCTTTCATAAATAAAAAACATAAACCAAATAAAAATCATTTTCTCCAATAAATTAAATAAATATTTTTTCTAAAAAACACCAACAAAGTGACATGCATTTCTACCCCTGAATTACATGGGCTTTGATCCCTCTAAAGGGTACATAGGCCCTAGGTCCTCTTCCTAGGTCAAGTCCAACTTTATAAATAAATATATTTTTCTTTATTTTATTTTTGTAAATAAATGTTCATTTTTTTTATTTAGTTTTCATTTCATTTATTTTTGTAAATATTCTCTTTTTATTTGGGTAATTATCATAAGATTAAAGGCCATATTTATTTTTAAATAATTAACTTAAGGTAAAATTCTTATGAATGGGTGTTGTGAGGTGCCTAACACCTTCCCCATACACAAACGACTCCCGAACCCTAAATGATTTTTGTAGATTAGTTTCCATTTTTAAAAAGGTTTCCAAAATTATCCTTTTTCAAAATTTTGGTGGCAGCTCCATATGTTCAAAATTTTGGGCGCTATAGTTTGGCGACTCCACTAGGGATGGTTTGAGAGTCAAGCTCATTTAAGTTAAGTGTTTAAGAATAATATGGCCTTAATTTTATTTTAATTACCTTTTTTTATTATTTTTTTATTTGTTAAATTCATTATTTATTTTTTTATTTTCTCTATCTATCTTGTGATTTGCTTAGCAGATGAGGGTTAGGTAGAACTTAGGCCCACAGGTTGGTATGCTCTCCACACACACTAAACACATACACTATTATCCTCACACATATTTTGGGCCCTATACCCTTGGTCTGTGAGTTGCTTAGGTGATCGGAAGTTTCTAGCGATCTCCTTGTGGGGTTTTCAAACCCCCTGAGATTACTGTGAAGACTTCATCCTAGCTGTTACTCATTTGGCAAGGTTGATCCCTGTGGGGTTTTCATAACTCCTTGAAGGTCAATTTCATCAAATGGGGTCTTCATCCTTACGATGGGGGCAATTAGGAGACCTTTATATGTGAGAATTAGAACCACCTTGGAACTATTGCACCTATTAGTGGAAATTATTGACAATCTCAATTAATTAGTACCTGACTTTCATAGGATAGATACCCCCAACCTAGGGTTATTTCTAAAATAGGACATTAGAGGGCATATATTTATTTATTGTTGATAATCTTTATTGTCATCAACCATGCATAATTATGGAAACCTCTAGGATCAAGAGGCTAATTGTCGCTTCACCTGAATATGTGTCTAGCATCACTCATCATATAGATACATCACAAGGAAGGTATATGTATTAGATAGCCAACCTTAGTCCCAAAGTTTATGACCCTAAAAGATTATAAGTTTCATTACATCTATCATGTTAGAAAATATCTCAATGAAAGATAACCCTTTTAAGGCTCGTGAGGCATCATTACATCATTTATAGGCCTTTTAGCTTCATTTGATATGAGCCTTGGACATAATCATCATTTTTAAAACCCTTAGCCGCGTGATGGCCTGGCCCATTTGTAGGTTAATGGGCACTTTATTCTCCCTATGAGGTAATGGATCTCTTGAGGATGTGGAGTTCTTTTTCTCAATGCCCATCACCCATATAAAAACTTAAAGTACAAGTCATCACTCTTTTATGTCTCATTAGGCATCCTTACATCATTCATTGGCATTTAGCTTCATTTGATATGAGCCTTGGACATAATCATCATTTTTAAAACCCTTAGCCGTGTGATGGCCTGGCCCATTCGTAGGTTAATGGACACTTTATTCTCCCTATGAGGTAATGGATCTCTTGAGAATGTGGAGTTCTCTTTCTCAATACCCATCACCTATATAAAAACTTGAACTACAAGTCATCACTCTTTTATATCTCATGAGACATCCTTACATCATTCATTAGCATTTAGCTTCATTTGATATAAGCCTTAGACATAATCATCATTTTTATAACCCTTAACTGCGTGATGGCCTGGCCCATTCGTAAGTTAATGGGCAATTTATTCTCCTTATGAGGTAATGGATCTCTAAGGAGTTGGAGTTCTTTTTCTCAATATCCATCACCCACATCAAAACTTGAAGTACAAGTTATCACTCTTTTATGTCTCATGAGGCATCCTTATATCATTCATTGGCATTTAGCTTCATTTGATATGTCCCTTGGACATAATAATCATTTTTAAAACCCTTAGCTGCGTGATGGCCTGGGCCATTCGCAGGTTAATAGGCACTTCATTCTCCCTATAAGGTACCCTATGTGGCAATGGATCTCTTGAGGAGTTGGAGTTCTTTTTCTCAATGTATATCTCCTATATCAAAACTCGAAGTACAAGTCATCACTCTTTTATGTCTCATGTATCATTCATTGGCATTTAGCTTCATTTGATATGGCCCTTGGGCATAATCATCATTTTTAAAACCCTTAGCCGCGTGATGGCCTGGGCCATTTGTAGGTTAATAGGTACTTCATTCTCCCTATAAGGTAATAGATCTCTTGAGAAATTGGAGTTCTTTTTCTCAATGTACATCACCTATATCAAACCTCAAAGTACAAGTCATCACTTTTTTATGTCTCATGGGCATCCTTGCATCATTCAATTGCATTTAGCTTCATTTGATATAGGCCTTGGGCAAAATCCTTATTTTTAAAACCCTTAGCCACGTGATGGCCTGGGCCATTCGTAGGTTAATGGGCACTTCATTCTCCCCATAAGGTAATGGATCTCTTGAGGAGTTAGAGCTCCTTTTCTCAATGTCCATCACCCACATCAAACTCGAAGTACAAGTCATCACTCTTTTATATATCTTAAGTCATCCTTATATCATTCATTGGCATTTAGCTTCATTTAATATAGGCCTTAGATATAATCATCATTTTTAAAACCCTTAGCCGTGTGATGGCCTGGGCGATTCGTAGGTTAATGACCACTTCATTCTCCCTATGAGATAATAGAGCTCTTGAGGAGATGGAGTTGTTTTTCTCAATGTCCATCACTCATATCAAAACTAGAAGTATATGTGATCACTCTTTTATGTCTCATGAGGCATCCTTGCATCATTTATTGGCATTTAGCTTTATTTGATATGGGTGTTGGATATAATCATCATTTTTAAAACCCTTAACCGCGTGATGGCCTAGGCCATTCGCAGATTAATGAGAACTTCATTCTCACTATGAGATAATGGATCTCTTACTACTACATAATCATGATATAACCACCCCAATAGACATCCCAATTTTAAAATTGGGTGGTTAAGAAGGAAGGTGGTGGTATTTTTATAATTATCTGTATGTAGGGAAACCTTTAGACGTCCCAAATTTGAATTTGGGATGCCTAAAGTGGTTCATGGCACGAATTTTAATTTTTTTAAGTGACAGGGACTGGGTTTAGACGTCCCAAATCTATAATTAGGCATCCCAAATGGATTTGGGACATCTAAAACTGGGACTTTAAGGGTCCCAAATGCCATTCAGGACGCCTAAACTCATCTTTAGGCATCCCAAATGGCCATTTGGGATGCCTAAAGGCTTCCCTGAACGCATGTGAGATACTTGTCTGACATGCGTCCTCTCACACACACACACCCCACCTTTACTTTTTGACCATCTCCCTCCTTCTTCATTCATTTCATATCCTCCGTCAGTGTTCTGGGCATTCCTCCTCCTCCCTTCTTCTTGTTGTCTTCTTCAACTCTTCCTCCTCTCTTCTTTATCTTCTTCACAACTCGTCCTCTCCTCCCTTCTTCTTCAACTTTACTCTTCCTCCTCCTCCCTTCTTTGTCGCACGTCCTCTGTCTTGTGCCTCTCTTATTCACTTCCTTACTTGGAACCCCTTCTTCTTGCTGCGTATTCAATAGCTGTGGATTCTGAAGAAATCAAAGCAAGATTAAATAAGAAGAAGAAGATTCAAGCAAGGCACACACCATTGTGACGCCCTCCACTTCCTTCCTTCCATTGTGAAGCACGCAAGCTCCCCCCCTCTGGTTAGTTTTTTTTAAAATATGAATTTACTTGAATTAAATTTAAACTTGCAATGTGAAATTATTTTATATGATTTTAGTTATTGGAGTGATTTTATCTTGTGACTGAATTTTTTTTGTGTTTTTTGGCTAGAACCATAGAATCGTTGTTAGCTAGTAGTTATGCAACAATATATTGTTTGATATGTTTGGAGCTTAAAAATGTTTTTTTTATATGTATGGAGCTTGGAAATTGAGAGGGAAAAAACGTATGTAAATTACTATAAATAAATGGAGCTATTGATTGATTTGGATGAAATGAACAACAATTAAGCATAGTAATTTTTGTTTGTTTAAATATGGTTGGTTTTATTTTTTTAAGATTAGATTAGTATGATTATTATTAGTGTAGTGGTGAAAATCTTATTTTAAGATAAAGGGATTAATAAGATAAAGACATTGATCATTAATAAATATATAATTGATTATTAATAAACACAATATACTTAATAAATAGATTGAAATATATATTATATTAATCCTTCTCTTCAAATTATTATAAGTTCTTTATGTCCTAGAAGAGAAAAAAAATTGAATATTTATTTGAAATTCTATATTCATAGGAGAATTATATTATCAATAGCTAAGAATACAGAGTTAATAACTAAGATAGGGTTGCTTGAAATTTTGAGATGTCTTACTTTTAAGGGGAAATGCTGTCGAAATTTTTGTTGAAAAAAGTGAAAAAAGGCAATCCCATCCTATATCATTGACAATTGTACTAAATGTATGAGTGTTATTGGGAATGGCTTAGGTGGTAACAAAATAGATCATAGTTGGATGAATGCTTTGAGAACTAGTGAAGAATATGAGAAAGGGGTGGAAGAATTTATTGAATTCGCTAAAAAGAATGCTCTAGCAACAAATGGGAAGTATTTTTGTCCTTATGTGAATTGTTTAAATGAGAGTCGACGGGATATTGATGTCATAAAGGATCACCTACTTTGTGATGGAATAAATTTGTGATACACAAGGTGGATATGACATGGTGAGGAAGTAACGGATTGTCCGTTACACAAGAAGGAAGATGTGGATGTCATAGATGAAGATAGAATGGAGAAAGTGATTCACGATGTTGAGGTAGAATCCTTTACGCAGTCGCAGGAGTATGATAGCCTGCGGAGTGATGCAGAGACACCATTGTATCCTAGGAGTAAGTACACGCGGCTGACGGGAATATTGCATTTGGTTAACTTAAAGGCAACTTGTGGGTAGACTGATAGTAGTTTCTCATTGCTGCTTGAACTATTGTGTGATATGCTTCCAGAGGATAATGTACTTCCAAATCGTATGTATGAGGCCAAGAAAATCCTGTCTACGATGGGTATGGAATATAAAAAGATACATGCTTGCCCTAATTGACTGCGTACTTATAGAAATGAGTGTGGAGGTCTTAGTGAGTGTCCTAAGTGTAAAACTATAATATATAAAGTGAAAAAAGATGGTGGTTGTGGCGATGTGACAACTAAAAGGCAACCTTTAAAGGTTATGTGGTATCTTCCAATAATACCACATTTTAAATGTTTGTTTGCGACTGCAACAAAAGCAAAGAAGTTGAGATGGCACTCTGATAAGAGAATATCTGATGGGAAATATCTTCAGCACCCAGCTAACTCTCCACAATGACAAAAAATAGATGAAATGTTACCTCAATTTAGTAGCAAGCTGAGAAACCTTCGGCTTGGGCTTTATACAGACGGCATCAATCCGTATGGAACTCTTACTAGCACACATAGTGTGTGGCCGGTTCTCCTTGTAATATACAACTTGCCTCCCTGGCTATGTATGAAACGTAAGTATATGATGCTTTCTATGATGATTTTTGGACCAAAACAGCCAGGGAATGATATTGATGTCTACTTGGGAGGAAGGTGTAGATTTGTTTGATGCTTTTAAGAAGGAGTCCTTCAAGCTACGTGCAATGATTTTCACAACGATAAATGACTTCCCTGCGTATGGAAACTTGTCAAGGTACAACGTGAATGGTCATAAAGCATGCCCAATATGTGAAGCAGACACATACTTCCATCAACTAAAGTATGGAAGAAAAACTGTCTACCTTGGCCACAGGAGGTTTCTTCATCGGTTCTACCCGTATCGTAGGCTAAGAAAGCATTTTAATGGCTTACCGGAGCATGGAATGGATCCAAAGTTATTAACCGGAGAGGAAGTTTACAGTCGAGTGGAACGTATCAATGTCATTTTTGGTAAGAATCAAAGGACTGCGGGTGAGAAGAACATATGGAAGAAGTGATTCATTTTCTTTGATCTTCTATATTGGCGTTCGCTTGACGTGAGACACAGTATTGATGTGATGCATGTGGAGAAGAACGTTTGTGATAGCCTTATCAGTACGTTTTTGCACTATTAGGGAAGACTAAGGATGGGATTAGTACGAGATTAGACCTTGTTGATATGGGAATAAGAGAATGGTTACATCCACAACTAAGAGATGATGGTAGGAGGGCATACATGGAGCCAGCAATGTATACTTTATCAAAAGCAGAGAAAAGAAGTTTGTGTGGGTGTTTGCATGAAATTAAGGTGCCGCAAGGGTATTCCTCGAATGTGAGAAGATGTGTCTCAATGAACGATTTAAAGTTAGTGGGAATGAAGTCCCATGATTATCATATGTTGATGCAACAATTATTACCGGTAGCTATTAGAGGCATAATAAAAGATGAAGTACAAACCACTATAACAAGATTGTGCGTTTTCTTCAATGCTATATGTAACAAAGTCATTGACACTGAAAAGTTGGATGAACTGGAAAATGAGGGTTACTTTATTTTGTCACAACTAGAGATTCATTTTCCTCCTTCATTTTTTGATATAATGGTGCATTTGGTAGTTCATTTGGTAAGGGAGGTAAGGCTCTACAGTCCAGTTTACCTGAGGTGGATGTACCCTTTTAAGCAATACATGAAGATATTAAAATGGTATTCTAAAAATCCTTATCGACCAGAAGCCTCAATAGTAGAAAGATATGTAGTTGAGGAGGCTATGGAGTTTTGCAAAGATTATATTGTTAGATCTCATGTTTTGATGATAACAAAAGAATGGTATGAAAAAGAAGTGATTAATAAATAAGTTTGAGCAAAGGAATAATAGGGATAAGCATCACTTGAGGTAAGCATTGGAGTAATGAAGAAAGGCCAAGAGAAAAAGCTGAGAAACTTGATCAGAAGCAAGTTTTCTAAGGCATTACTCGAGTAGGTACTCGAGTAATGAGACAAAACTTGAAGTAACCAGAAGCACCTTCCAGTAACCTGCCAACGTTACTCGAGTAGGTACTCGAGTAATAGTGTAAGTATTTTCAAGTTGCTCTCGGCCTGCCAATGTTACTCGAGTAGCTACTCGAGTAACCAGGTAAATACTTGGAGTTGCTCTCGGCCTGCCAATGATACTCGAGTAAGTACTCGAGTAACTCTGTTTCTGAAAATGTGTTGCTCTCAAAACTTTGTACCACTGCCAATGTTATTCGAGTAGGTACTCGAGTAACACACTGAGGTAAGTGAAAACTTGAAGGTAGTACCCGAATAACTTGTTTTAATTTTATCTCACTTTCCTCGAGTCTTTACTCTAGTATGCAAGTATTTAATGTTCTATTTTAAGTGGATTACTCGAGTATGTACTCGAGTATGCAGTGTTATGTTTGAAGGAAAACCTCAAGTCATTACCCGAGTAAGTTATGTACAAAAAGTAAGTTTACTCGAGTAGCTACTCGAGTAACAAGATAATCAGACTTGATGTGCTCTCGGCCTTGAAATCCTGCCAACATTACTGGAGTAGAGCATCGAGTAATCAAAAGTTTATTTAAAGGTTTACTCGAGTTGGTACCCGAGTAACGTATGAAGTTGTGAATGTATTACTCGAGTAGGTACCCGAGTAAACATGAATTTCCAAAGATTTGAAATTTAGTTATTCCATGCACTACCCGAGTAATCCTATATTTGTTTATTGACTTGAAGTTAATCAAAGCTTTCCCGATGATACTCGAGTAAGTACTCGAGTAAACTTCAAGGGATACTCGAGTAAGAAAACCCAGAAAGTTTGAAATCATTCCAATGATCATTGTTTTGTTTCCTATTTGATTAACTTTTCATTATATTAGTATTCTTAGAATTTCAACAGATAAACAATGAACAGATGTTACCAAATAAGGAAAGTCAAAAGCAACGCTCAAATGTCACCGACCGTCACCTACCGCAAACGTATGTTTTTCAAAAACTGGAAAAGTCAATAGTGGCTGCGCACGCTCCAACGGACATGAAGAAATATGTTCCAGCAATCATTACCAATGTATCTATATATATGGGAACATCTAAACAGAGAGTAGAACAAGAACACACTCACAAACGTATCATCAAGTTCATTACTCTGTTTTACATTATACTTGTAATTCTATGCTTTAGTGATTCTTATTCACTCTGTGAGAGAGATATTTCATTCAAACTCAATATTTGTTATTGAGGTAACTTAAGGTTGTGGAACCTTGAGTTGGGATTGGATTACAACTTGTAAGGGGGAGCGAGTGTCCAGGCGTAGGAACTTGCTTGTACTGAGGTGCAAAGAACCCACTGAATCTTGGAAGTTATAGTGAAACTCCCAGAGAAGCTCTGAGGACTGGACGTAGGTCAAAGTGGTTGTGGCCGAACCAGTATAACTCCCGGTGTACACTTCGGTGATATTTCTCCTTACTCTTTCCTGTTTTAATTTCAACGTCAAATTTTATATTTACAACAAAATTTTTAAGATCACCCAATTCACCCCCCACTTGGGTGAAACGCTTGCTCTAACATATATGTCAGGGAAGAAGAAACAATCTCGGCATGAAGAGGGGAGAAGCAAGGGAACACGAGGACTAAAAGTGAAGAATGTTCCTCGTGAAGAGGTGTTGCAAGCCCACTTGTATATCCTGAATAATATGGAACAAGTTCAACCTTACATAGATGAACACAGAAAGACTTTAAAGAACAAGAATCTAAGGAAGAATGACATGCAGATTGCTATTGAGCAAAACAAGACATTCATACAGTGGTTTGAGGAAAAGTTTTCACACGAGACCGGTGTGTCTGAGACAATCGAGTGGCTAGCTTGGGGGCCTTCGTTTCAGGTCATTACTTGAACCGATTATGATATAAATGGCTATTCTTTCTATACAAAAGAGCAAGATGACAGAAGTACCATGCAAAATAGTGGGGTCATGGTAGAAGCTGAATTTATGCACTTTTCCATTTCGAGAGACAAAAACCCCATATTAGCGTCTATGGCCTATTATGGAGTTATAGAAGAAATATGGGAGATTACATACAATAAGTTCAAAGTTGCTTTATTCAAATTTAAGTGGCCTAGCAATAATGCTGTGGTAACAGATAAACAATTTTGATTTGTCTCTATCAATCTTTGAAGAGTTGGCTATAGAGATGAGCCCTTCGTTCTAGCAAGCCAGGCAAAACAAGTGTTTTATGTCACCGATCCTACGAGCAAAAATATGTCCATTATCCTCAAAAGTAAAAAACAGAAGTATGGTGATCTAACCTTCAACCTTGATGATACACCACCTTTTACAACAACTCCACCTCGAACAAATGAAGTATAATTGGTAGATGATGACAAATATGCTGTAAGAAACAACCATGTTGAAGGAATATGGGAAACAATATAGAGTAAGACCTTAATTTATAAATGAGAACTGTGTTTTTTTTGTTTTACTCCTCTTAATTTATAAATGAGAACTGTGTGTTTTTTTTTGTTTTACTCCTTCTTAGTTTATTTTATTTTTATTGCAATTTATTTACGTTTCTGACAATGGTTTTTGTGTTAACAGGAATATGGACAACTCTAGTAACTCAAATCAAAGTGTTGGGGATGAGGAAAGGCGTAGAGATGACGAAAGCCCTAGCGATGATGAAAGGCCTAGAGATGAACCCGTTGCAAAAAGGAGGGTTAGAGGCTGCACAAAGATGGGAGCATTGGTTGTACTTCATGAACATCAACAAGAGAGGCTGCATATAGACTTCGATGACAATATGAATCCAGTTGGTCCTAAGGAAGACCATTTCATTAGCTACGTAGGGTTTTTGGGTCGAAGCAAAGTGCGCATTACCTACGATAATTGGAGATTGGTTCCCCCAAAAACGAAAGACATGATTTGGCAACAACTTTTGGTATATAAGTTTTGATGTATCTATGATAATTGTTGATTTATTCCTATTGTTTCAAATATAATTATCTTATGTTTTATCTTGCAGCAAACATACGATGTCCTAGACACCAGGGAGATGTACAGGCACTGGATGGATGAGGTTCGGATACGATGGAAAGGTTTCAAGAACAAGCTAACAGCAAGGTACATTCGAGGGACCCAAAGTGGTGAGGATCTATGTCAACATTATTCGTATTTGTCTCCAAAGGACTGGAGGTTGTTTGCGACATCCCGGGCAGATCCTAAGTTTTTTGTAAGATTTCTGTCATCATAATATAGAGCTTTTAATTTTCATATACTTGATATCGTTGATTTATTTTTTGTTGTTTTTCATTGATAGGCATTAAGTGCAGCAAATGCATAGAGGCAAGCAGAAAATAAATATCAACATTACATGTCTCGTGGTGGATATCGGAAGATTGAGCGGCAAATGATGCAAGAAGAATTACAGAAAATGAAGGAAGCAGCGGAATCTGATCCAGCGTTGTTATCCAGGCCCCAGCAACTCCTCCACTTCACAAAAAATGGAAAGCAGGGAGGATTAAGGGTGGGAAGTACATAAATCAGGTTGTTGATGAGGTTGCTGTGAGGATTGTAAGTAGTTATACCATAAGTACCTAATTTTTTACATATCGAGATTGATTTCGATACATTTATGATAAACTGTATACTACAGGATGAACTGGAAGATCATAGTAGTAAAGGTTCATTCAATCCAAGTAGATGGATGGACATCTTGTCAACGGTTTTTGGGACGGCAGATGACCTTGGCATGTTTGAGGAGAGACACGGGAAGTTAGTGCCGCGAGGTATTTTGGATAAGACTCACTTTATTCGTCACAAGCAGGACCTAATAAGGTCCTTGTGTTGGAAATTGTGCCCTAAGGGTTAATCATTGTACTTTGAACATTATTATTTTAATGAAATTTCTCCATTCTGTTATCATATTATTTGCATGTTAACTGTGATAATTGTATCCTTGGATAATTCATAAAGATTATCCTAAAATGTCCCTGGTCGATCATCTATGCGAGAGCAGAGATGAAACAAGATCAATATGACTTTGATAAGATATGGAGATATGAATCAAAGTCTTAGGCACTTGTAAGAGTACAAGGTGCTGGACTGACCCACTATGAGAAAGCTACATGGATCAAGTCATAAGCTTTTCTCATGTATAACCACGTCACAATGCCCTTAGACCTGAGGTCATCATGGATTCCTACATGAGAGTTGCTAAGCTTTGAACTAGTCAAAAGTCACTTTTGACTGGGTGATGATAAAGGCTATGATCAGGCTTGCTGGTTTTTCATACAGAGGAATATGAATGATCAAGATGGAATTTGTCCCTCACATTAATAGAGAGATATTACTGGGCCCCTCGATGAGTAAGTCTGAGAAATGTGTGGCCATATTATGATGAAAGTAGTTTCTGTCTCTGTTATCAGGCTACTCAGGAATCGAGAAAGTAATTGTCAGGAACAAGATGATGACATTATCCATACCTTATCCTTGATCGATATATTGTGTGACAAAAGGGACGTGACATGGTTGTATGACAGGTTGCATCGTGATAACGATCCTCATATGAATTGGGTAGTCGTAATGTCTTGCTAGAGGCCGCTTGCGACTTTTGGGTTAGTATAGTTATTGGCCCACTGCCAACTTCATATAGGCCTATAGGGTCGCACACAAGAATGGCCCAACATGAGATAATGTTTTAATTTAGGGTGGACGAATTTTATATTTATATATATATAATATAAAATTCATTAATAATATTATATAGATATATATATATTTTTGAAATATATATCTTATATATATATAAGTATATATATATATATTATATTATTATATTGTGTTAGTTTTAAATTTAATTTATTAAGATATATTAAATTTAATAACTAACATGATAGAGATATAGTATCTCATATTTAATTTATGAAGATAAATTAAATCTAATGGCTCTTTATTTGGATTAAATAAATAAGTTAAATTAAAATTGTTGGACAGATTTAATTTAAACTGAATTTATTTAATTAGCTCATCAAGATAATTAATTGTTAATTAATTTCAAAATTAATTATGATTAATTTTGAAATTTGAAAATAGCCCTCATAGGTTATAAGCTTGATAGAGCAGATATATTCATACGCATATGAGAATTAAGAGCCGCAAGTGAAACCCTAGGAGACATTAGAGGCGCTAGCACGCAGTCTCGGTTGGAGAGCATTCGTGTGGATACCGGTAGAGGGAGCGGACCTGAGGTGTTGGCTCCTAGAGATCGTGAAAACTCTGAATCATCAAAAGGTATGAATCCTTCCAACTTGGTTTAAACGCCGTTTATAGATCCTCGATTAGGATCGGTGAAAATTTTTAAAATTCTTCCGCTGTGCCTACCGATTCTAACAGTGGTATCAGAGCTAGATCAATTGTGCGTTTAAATTGAGTTTATGATTCTTATACATGTGATATATATGGGATGTGTATGTATGTTTATAAGAAACACTCGAATATGCATGTGATTTGGTTAATACGAAATGAAATTATTTAGAAAGATATGATCTTGTAATTCCGTTGATTTTCATTTTTGTTTAAATTGAATCTTGAAATTGTTTCATTTTTGGTTTTGAAACATGTATGTGATTCTCGTTTTGTAACAAGCATAAAATCAATTCTGAACATGTATATCTTGAAACATGTATGTGATTTTCATTTTGAACAAGCATGAAATTGGGTAGGGTACCTGAGATCGTAGTTGGCGTACAGACACGTTAGGGTCTCTAACCGGATTTAGGGATTCGAAACTTTGGGGTAGACAATCTGGATCAGAAGCATTCTGGGCCGTTGTTTTTGAAATTGGGCCGAAGTCCCTTAAGAATTAGACTAAACGAATTTTTTGAATTTTTGGGTCCGAAATTTTAAAATTTTAAAAGAATTTCAAATATTTCTTTTAAAAGGAATGTGCCTTTTTTCAAAAGCTCCAGGGGCGCTGCCCCTTGCAATCTGGTAAGTTTTTTTTTTCAATTTTCCTATAGAATTCATTTAGTGGTTTTTTGATTTCATACATTCAATAATTCATTCCTTATTTTAATTCTATTATAGCATCTTCCACGGCCTCTGCACAAGCATGGAAAGACGTGATTGGTATGGATTCTTATGCCCTACAAATACGACAGGGGATACCAATACTGTGGCGCATAGGACTCACTATGTGGGCTACGCAATGGGAGAGACCAAACTTTGTTGTTATCTAGCACCCATTGTTCAACGGTTCGTATTTTCATTTTGTCAATTCAAGATATTTAATAAATAATTGCCTTGTCATCTAACTTCATTTTAATATGTACATGTTGTTATAGTTACCACTGGAGTTTGTGTGTTATATGTCCTCACCGCAACGTAGTCTATTGGTTTGATCCCTTGCTTAAAAGGCCAGACAAAGATACAATATCCGTCTTCGACACGTAAGTTATTTTGTTTGTATTTTATTGACTCTTAAAAAAATGAATAGTTCTAATTTCTATTGATTTTAATTTTCATGATAGTGCTTGTCAAACATATAGAGTCCTAGGCGGGTCACACGAAGGTACAGTTGTTAAAAAGCCAAAGTGGTTTTATCCGATAGTAAGTAGTTTCGATTCTAATTGTTTCATTGACGGTCATTTTAGACATACCTTTATAGATTTTAACAACCAATTGCATGCCTTTGATTTAAAGTGCCCTCGACAACCTGGCAACACTGAATGTGGATATTATGTTATACTTTATATATATAACATCACTCAAAGTGGAATTACTAGTGATTTTGAAAAGGTAATCACTTCTTCATTCTCAAATGATAATATTTTTGGTGTTCTAATTGAAATGCTAATTAATTCATTTCATCAAAGCTTATTTTCTAATTTTCAGATTTTTGATAATGAAGATGCCTACCTACGTGAAGACCTTAATTTGATTAGAGACCTTTTGGCTGGACATCTTCTTCAAAATATAGAGCAGTAAACTTTTTATTTATATCAGTTTGCACTTATGTGATGACAGTGTTTTGACACTTTCTAGTTGTTATTGTATATATATATAGTAGTAGGTTATATGAGTTGATATCGTATGTATATGTAGTAATGATTGTAGTACTGGATATCCTTACCATGTTGTAACGGATATTGTGGTTTATGAATCCATTTTCTATTCTGTTTCTACAATTTCAAATCGCTCAGTAATGTAGAATGTAAATAACCATTTAAAAAAATCAAACCTTTTAACGTCCCAAATCCAGAATTGGGACGTCTAAAGTCCCCCCAGTGGAGGACTTTAGACATCCCAAATTGAGAATTGAGATGTCTAAAGTATCACCTTAGACGTCTCATTCTTTTGGGACGTCTTTTCTTAAAAAATACTACACCCCCCACATAGACGTCCTCTAGTTTTTGGACGTTAAAAGTGACAAATTGTAGTAGTGTCTTGAGGAGATGGAGTTGTTTTTCTTAATGTCCATCACTCATATCAAAACTGGAAGTACATGTCATCACTCTTTTATATCTCATGAGGCATCCTTGCATCATTCATTGGCATTTAGCTTCATTTGATATGAGCCTTGGATATAATCATCATTTTTAAAACCCTAAGCCGTGTGATAGCCTGGGACAATCGCAGGTTAATGAGCACTT
Organism: Inga laurina; assembly: GCA_963855925.1. Classification (NCBI taxonomy): domain Eukaryota; kingdom Viridiplantae; phylum Streptophyta; class Magnoliopsida; order Fabales; family Fabaceae; genus Inga; species Inga laurina. The sequence goes on from OY979703.1 coordinate 40,814,455, forward strand.
CATTCTCACTATGAGATAATGGATCTCTTTAGGAGATTGAGTTGTTTTTCTCAATGTCCATCAATCATATCAAAACTAGAAGTACATGTCATCACTCTTTTATGTCTCATGAGGCATCCTTGCAGCATTTATTGGCATTTAGCTTCATTTGATAAAGGCCTTAGATATAATAAACATCATTAAATAAGGAGGCAAAAAGAGAGAAAATGAGCATGTAAATAAAAATAATACAATAATAATAATACAATCGTATCTTTAGTTAATTATGGTTGCATAGAATATCTTTTCTTAAAAATGACTTCATTTACCCTTGTCCATGTGATCCTTCTTTCACATAAATGGTTATTCCTTATTCCTGATACGGTATAAAGACTTTTGCCTCTCTTTTCACTTTCTGAGAGTATTATTCTTAATTGAAGGAAACTGTTAAGGGCCTAAAAACTTGTTTTGTACAAGTAGCTTGTATAGAGGTGATGTCATACTATAGAGAAGCTTAGTTTTGAAAATGACTCGAGCCCACCTTGATTAGGCTAGTTTTAAAGGGTAACTATTTTAACTTGGATGCAATGTGATTACACAAGCCATGTGAGGATTTGAGCCTATTGATATGATTTCATTTTCATGTATGTACTACTTATCCTTTACCTAATCTAGAACTTGGCATGTATCTTGTTTGAGGTCAGATTTGATGTTCATTTGCTTGATATAGAGAGGACCAAGGCATTTATTTTTTCATCAAAAAAGCGAAATATCCACCCTTATATGATAGCCATTTGAGCCTGTGTGATAACATGCAAAAACCACAAATATGTTTCTTACCTCTTATTCAAGTTTCTTTTTTAGAGGAGCATGTGTACACTTTGAAAATTGTTAAGGCTTTGAGGTGAATCTTGTTGAAAAATGAATAGTTGAAAGAAAAAGAGGAAAAAACAAAGAAAAGAAGCTCGCTAAGTTGAAAACCCATAAGGGCAACTTAGGCAAAAGTTAGAGCAAAAAAGAGAGAGAGAAAATGCAAAAAGCTCACCAAGTTGAAAACCCAAAAGGGCATCTTAGGAAAAATTTAGAGCGACCAAAAAGAAAAGAAAATAGAAGAAATTAAAAGAAAGATGCACAAATACTAAGGGAAACATGGAAAGAAGCTTCCCTCAGTTCTTCTTTTGTTTTAAGGCCTTTAGAGTATACACTTGCTTGTTTGGATATCATGAGTATCTACTTCGCTCCTTAGATATCATTAATTTTCTACTTACCTTTTATTCAAGGTACTTTGTTTTTTCCTCTAAAGATTACTCAATATTCTTGGTTAGGTGAGTATGTGCACATTACTATAATTTTTGAGGCCATCAAGGTAATATGGTTGTAAGGCTACTCTCTTTTGGATATTTTAAAAAAAGAAGAAAAAGAGAAAAAATAAAAAAAGAAAAAAAGCTAGCTAAGTTGAAAACGCGTAAGGGCAGCTTAGGCAAAAGTTAGAGCAAAAAATAAAAAAAAAGAATAAAGAAAAGGCAAAAAACTCGCTAAGTTGAAAACTCAAAAGGGCATCTTAGGCAAAAGTTAGAACAAAAAAGAAAAGAAACTTGAAAAAAAATCAAAAGAAAGATGGGCAAATACTAAGGGAAATATGAAAAGATGTTTCTTTAATTCTCCTTTTGTTTTAAGGCCTATAGAGTGTACACTTGCTTGACTCTATGTTTGGTTCTTATCGCCCTTAGTTTCTTAGATATCCTTTATCTTATACTCAGGGTACTTTTCTTCTTGGTTAAGGGAGTATGTGCACATTCTTACAATTTTGAGGCTGTCAGTGTAATCTGGTTGTAAGGATGCTCTCTTTTGAATATTTTTTAAAAAGGGGGGAAAATCAAAAGAGAAATGAATAAATATATAACACCTAAGAACAAGAATATGATATTCTTCATCTTCTGTTCACCCTTTGTTTGTACGCCATGCCTACATAAAAAGTCCTTGTGATCTTTGCTAGCATATGGCTCTTTTAGTGATGAAAAACTTAGATTATTGCCAAGCTTATGGAACAAGGATTGAATAATTTGGATATAGAGAGTAAACACTAACCCTCAAATACTGAGTAGTGAGAGTAAACACTATACCTGGTGAGGAAATCTTTGGGGCATTGCATTTTTATTAAACCTTTTACCTTGATACTAGCTAAGTTGAGGTTGGTGAGATGATTTAAATAATGATACATTGATATATCTCTTGATCCTCTATTCTTATGACTTGAACGTTATAAACGAATGTTAACACCTTTCTAGGTTCCTTAAGTTATGCTCAGAGGTCTTTCTTTAAGCATTTGGGTTAAAAGAATTCTTCCATTCTAATCCTTTCCTACTCCAACTGCGGCATGAGTCTTTCTTAGTATTATCACTTCACATTTGGGACATTACCTTCCTTCTATTTGCCTTTCAATAAAGGGAACTAAATTAGAATTTGGGGATTCTTGTCAATTCTGTAGCCCCAATACATTTCTTAGGACAACATTGTTAAATGAAGTTTTTAAAAAAATTGACTAAGCAAGCATTAAAGATGAAGATAGACAAAAAAAATTCTTGAGCTTCACAAATTCAAATAGACTAAGTTGAATATTCAAAATTTGGCTTAGTGATCAAAAGTCCTTTCTAGTAGTGGGTCTGCCCAGGATCAAGAATTATGATGCGATCTGGGTGATTGTTGATCGACTCATGAAGTCTGCACACTTCATACCTATCAACGCTAGCTATTCTCCTGATAGGCTGCCTGAGATTTATATCAAAGAGATTGTGAGACTCCATGGTACACCGAAGAATATTATCTCTGATAGAGATCCTCGGTTTACTTCAAGATTCTGGAGGGCTCTAAACGAAGCTATGGGTACTCAATTGAGGTTTAGCACAGCCTATCATCCTCAGACAGAAGGACAGTCAGAGAGGACTATCCAAACTCTTGAAGATATGCTGAGAGCATGTGTCCTTGACTTCAAGGGAAATGGGATTACTATCTTCCATTAGCTGAGTTTGCTTATAACAATAGTTACCATGCGAGCATTCAAATGGCTCCGTATGAAGCACTGTATGGGAGGAAGTGCCAGTCACCGTTGTGCTGGTCAGAGTTTTCTAAGAGGAAGTTGTATGGGCTGGATCTTGTTGACTAAACCGCTGAGCATATCCGAGTTATCAGGAAGAGGCTCCTTACAGCACAGAGTCGTCAGAAGAGCTATGCTGATAGAGGAGAAGACCTCTTGAGTTTGAAGTGGGGTATCATGTTTTCTTGAGAGTGTCTCCAGTCACAAGCATCGAGAGAGCGATCAAGCGGAAGAAGCTAAGTATGAGATACATTGGTCCATTTGAGATTCTGGCACGAATCGGAACTGTAGCATATCATATAGCCTTACCCCGAGTTTGAGTAGACTATATGATGTATTCCATGTCTCACAGCTTAAGAAGTACCAACCAGACCCTGAGCATATCATTGAGTATGAAGAGGTTGAGTTGCAAGATAATTTCACTTATGCGGTAGAGCCAGAGCGAATCATTGATCGAGAAGGGCGGCAGCTCAAGCACCGAAGCTTACCGTTTGTGAAGGTGGACTGGAAGGGTATGTCTCCAAGAGAAGCGACTTGGGAGGCGGAAGCGGACATGAGGAAAAGATTTCCTGATTTTATGCCCCATGATGTGTAAGAAATTTTGAGGGCAAAATTTATTGAACGGGGGGAGAACTGTAATATCCCAATTTTTGATTAAGGACAAATCATGATTATTGTGGATAATTATGAATCTAATTTGAATTATTACATGTTTTATGGCAATATTAATTAATATGTCATAATTATTGGAAAATTGATAGAATGAGATTATTGGCCTTAAGTTGGTGATTAATGGGAAAATTAATTACTAACTATGGGAAAATGAGAAATGAGATTGAATGGCTAATAGATGGATTAGAGAAGCTAATTGGGGATTTAGTGAGTAAGAGCCAATGAGTGAACACATAGCAAGCTTGCTTGTGGAGAGGTGATAGGGAAAAGTCAAATGCATATTTTAAAATGTTTTCTCTCTCTCTCCATCTCCCTTCTATTTTTGCTGACACAAGAGACGCATGGGGGGAGTAGAGCATCATCATTTTCTTCATCTCTCCACTCCATCTCTCACTCTCATCTCTTTTCTCTCTGTTGGGCGCCATTTTTGCAGCAAAGGGAAGGAAGGAAAAGCTTTGAAAAGGTAAGGAAAATTATCTCTATAGCTCAAGCACCTTCCTTAAAGTTGTTCCTTGGTATAAGAGCTTCATTTTGGTGGTGGTAGTTGGTCCATTGGTGCTAATTTGTGGCCATACGAAATTTTAGGAAGTGGTGAATCAAGAACTCCCTTTGAGAAAGTTGATAAGGTGAGTGAAACCTATCTATCTATCTATGTTTTGTGCCAAATGGATTAGCTTGGAAATTCTAGAAATTTGGCTTGAAATTTCAAAAATTAGGGTTTTGTGGTGTTTAAATTGTTGTTGTCATGGATATGATGCTTTGAGATATATCTTGGGTAGATAGAATTTGATTGAAGCTTAAATGTAATGGTTGGCACATTTGTGTTGGTTTTGTGCATTGGGCAAAAACAGGGAATAGACTTGATTGTTAATTTTGGAGCCATTGGACACTTTGGTAGAAAATTGGAAAATCTATCTTGTGTGAACTCTGTCTGGGCAGTTAGATTGTACAAGCGTTTTTAATGACCAAATGGTGTTGGAAAATTATGAAACTTTCTAGTCTTAAATTTCACATCCCAAGCTTCAAAATGGATATATATTTTGGGTCATTTCGTTTAGTATTCTAGGAGATATGATTGTCCAAAATTTGGGTTGAAAACAGAACTCTGTTTTGGAGTAGTGTTGAGTTTTTAGTGATTCTGTATTTGTGTGATGATTTTAAGTAATGATCCATATTTTTCCTAGAGAGATGACTTATATACCTTTCATTTGGCTTTGGAATCACCTCGTTTCGATTTTTCTAGAATTAGTTATGAATTTTGGAAGTTCAGCTAAGAATCAGGGAATATCTTGGCTGCGGCCCAAGGTGGCTGGATGCGGCCCAAACCCTTCTGACCTGATTCTGGCCGCGGCCTATGAGTGGCTGGCCGTGGCCAGTGACCTTCTGACCATATTTTGGCCATGGTCCAAGGAAGGGCTGGCCACGGCCAACCCCTATGTTCCAGCACTTTGAGTTTTCGAAAGGAGACCTCGAAGCTATTGTTTCCCAACCTTTTAGGGCTTTTATTAGAGGCATTGTGGCCTCTTAAGGGTCAATTATGATAATCAAATTTAAGTGTTTCAAGTTAATTAAGTCTTGGAATAGAATATAACTCTTCATCCCTAATCATGATTCTAGGATACGACATTTGCCCTAGGCGGGAGAGACCGGTGCCAGCGTACGCCCGGAAGGATCAAGGTAGTAACTTTTCTGTCATATTGTGTATGATGTTTTGGTATGCATAACTTATCATTGAACTGTGAACTGCATGTACCATGGTCCATTACAGCACGAGCAGGTCAGCATGAGCCGTGTAGGGATTGACGCTGGTCATCTCTAGGTCAGTCGTTGAACTGTCGTTGTGATCGACATTGAACTTTGTGAATCTGACCCGTGGGGCAGTATTTGTGAATCCAGTCGTGGGCTGTGTGTTGATCTTGCCTATATGGCTTGTGTTATGAAATGCGTTATATGAATCCCAGCTGTGGTGAAATATATTGTATGGATTGTTGTGATGCAATGCAGCGTGAGCAATTCAGTATGAGCAATCGTAAGGGATGACATGTGTCATACTAACCATTCCCGTTGTAACTGTCGTTGTAGTTGCTTTATGAGGATAATGATTTGATTTCATGCCTTATTGTTGTACATACTATGATTGATTTGACACTACGGGGATTCCTTAAAATCTCACTCTCCCAAAAACCATGTTTTATACAGGGCAGAAGGATCAAAGGGAAAGTGGGCGATGAAGAGCAGATAGAGCTATGATTTAGAAGTATATTTTGGGTTATTGGTTATCATGTATATCATTTGGATGTTTTTGGGAAACAATTGTATATAATGGGATTGGTGGTATAGTTTTGTGTAATCCCTAAGCTAAGGGTAATGAATTGTGGGCTTTGTGCCTTTGTAAAACCCTTATTAATGAATGGAACCCGAGTGTGTTGGGAATTTGCTTTATACTGTGATATTTGTGAATGAAATCAACTTGTATAGGCCATTTAGTATTGATTTGGTTTATAGGGTTCGATGTTCGCTCTAATAGTGAGAAGCCGGTGCCTGAGCACACGTGAAAAGAACAAGTGTAGGTAACTTATCTCTCCTGCATGTATTTGATATTTATGTTGGTGTATTGATGCTTGTTATTGCTTCGCATGATTATGTGTAATATATATGAATGTTTGAAGCTATGTTTCTGTTTATGCTATGGTTATAAGTATGTTGTTTGAAACATTGAGCTAGCAAATATGTCATTGTGTGAGCATGGGTTGTATAATGCAAGCATGTCATGCATTATACATTTATCATACATGCATATTGGTATTGTTTTTACTGAGATTCTCTTGAATCTCACCCTCCCCTACCAACAATTTAGACAGGGCAAGAAGCTCGTGGAGGCGACATGAACTAGGGGTGACAAAGATTCCTTCAGGATGTAGATTTGGTAGTTGGTTATTAGTTATGGATTGGGATGACTGTATCTAGTTTTGGATGTATATTCGTATGTGTATTTGGATATTGGATGTGTATGTGTTCGGACGTATATTCAAGTTATGTATTTGAGATGGCATTGTGTAAACCCCTATTTGTTTGGGAAATTGTAATAGGTAAATATGCCCTGTAAATCATTAGTGAAGATATGAAACTCGAGATTGCCGAGATTATTATGTTGTGCACTCTGATATGTTATGAATGTGATTTATCTTCGCGAGGTAATTGTATTCAAAATATGAACATGAGACCAGGTGTACTAGATTTTGAAAGGTATTTGTTAAAACCCTATCGTAAAGATGGGATATTAAATGAGTTTTGTTTATCTAGTGGTCTCTAATTTATTTTAATCACGTATTTCGGATATAATCATGGAAGGGGGTTACATCATTCATTAAGGGAAAATAAAAAGAATCTCATTTATGTTGATAGATTTAAATTAGGAAACTACTTGTGGGGAGAATAATAAAAAAATTAAAAAAATTTTAAAAAAAAATCTCCATTGATGGTGATTAGGTCAATTTAGGAAGTTTTATTAATCAAAAATTAAAAACAAAAATTAAAAAAAAAATCTTTATTGATGGTGATTGGGTCATGTTAGGTAGTTTTTAACATAAAATACAAAAAAAAAAATCAAAAATGAAAATTCAGAAAAAGAAGGAGCATTTATGAAGAAAACCCTACCTTGAGACTATAAATAGGAGTGCAAGGGTTGAAGCAAGACAACAAAAACTTAGGAGAGAAAAGACACAAGAATTTGAGAAAAATTTTGGGAGAGCAAGAGGAAAGGTAAAGTACTAATTTGATTTCTCATTTCATTGCTCCTTCTTATTCTATCTCGGGTTTTGAGAATTAGAAATTTGTTGGAATAACCACTATTCTTCATGACATGTCTAGATGCATGCCAATGAACATATTCATGAGATTAAGGCACTTACGTACAAAGCTCTAAGCGTGTTTTTGTTTGGTTTCATTCTATCTTCATTGAATGTTCAAGTGTGCTTCCAACCATTTGATATTGCTATATTTGAACCCATTACTTTGCTAACAGTCTTTTTTTGCATGGTGATATTTTGATGGTTGAAATGATTGCATACTCCCTCCTCTAACGCTAACATGTCATATTGCAAAAAAGCCTTTTTATTTTGATAAGTACTCATACTTTGTGACTCTTATATGCTTGACCAAATTTGATCTCTTGCCCCTAATATATGCTCATCAAAATTGAAGGAATTTATAAGATGGATAAAAGAAAATGCAATGAATGGTGTGTTGATCTACTCATGTGGTTTTCTCATCTTATTTGTTTGAATAGCTTTCAATGATAAAAGATATGTATAAGTCTCCTCACCTTTGACTTCATTTTCTTTTAACTTTGTGCTATCCAGGCCATAAAAAAAACTTGTGCTATATTTATCCCTTACTTAGGTTCTCTTTCAAAAAAAGAAAAAAAAATATTTTAACACATTTTTATAAATAAAAATAAAATGGAAAAACTCTCTTTCATGAAAAAAAAAATAAAGAAATTGCTTTCATAAATAAAAAAACATAAACCAAATAAAAATCATTTTCTCCAATAAATTAAATAAACATTTTTTCTAAAAAACACTAACAAAGTGACATGCATTTCTACCCCCGAACTACGTGGGCTTTTATCCCTCTAAAGAGTACGTAGGCCCTAGGTCCTCTTCCATAGTCAAGTCCAACTTTGTAAATAAATATATTTTTCCTTATTTTCTTTTTGTAAATAAATTTTCATTTTTTCCTTTAGTTTTCATTTCATTTATTTTTGTAAATATTCTCTTTTTATTTAGGTAATTATCATAAGACTAAAGCCCATATTTATTTTTAAATAATTAACTTATGGTAACTATCAATATCAACATAATAGTAATAGGGGAATAAGCCGTGCATTTTTAAGTCCGATGGTTTGTCTCACGAGTTACTGTTTATAACAACAGTAACAGCTAATTCCATGAGCCCACTTCATTGCAATTGGCTTGGTCCATTTTCAACTATAAGTGTACAGTTCTTGGTTGTAAAAAGTAGCTTCAAGGACAAAGTCACGTCATATTTTCTTTTTTCCATTGTCAATGCCAGTCATTGAATATGAGTTGGTAAAGTTTGAAAAAGTAGATATGGCTTGAGAAAAATTCGTTTCCTTCAATCAAAGCCAGCTCCTTTATCGTCATTCGGTCTCTGTTACTGAAGAAAGAAGATTGAGCTCTAGCCCGATGGCAATGTCTTTGTTCCAGGAGCTCAATGTCTGCTGTGGTCGGAACACCAGGCCACCGTTCGGGTATTTCAGAAATAACAGAGTGACATTTTTTTCCATTTTTATTGTTTCTAAATTTGCTTTTTTCGGCAATTTCGTGGGCATTCCTCTCTTACACGCTTTCCTATTTTTCCTCCAATCGATTTATCACTACCAAAGGCTTGATGTTGTAGCTTGTCATAGTAATGAAGTCACTCTTCTGGTGAAGGTTGATCGCGTGTTTTGAAGGTAGAATGTTAAACTGAATATGAGTTGATCCCGTATCAATTTAAAAATCTATTGATTGCTCATTGAGTTAATGCTTTGATGCAGTGGCTAATATTAATTTGCACCGCACCAACTGCCATAACATCCCATGGTATAAATGAGCACAAGAGGTTAGTTGGAGGGGAGAAAAATAAAATTAGCAAAGATCCCATGGAATTATCAGAAGCATATTTATGTGGTCTGCTATATGTTGAAGTTCAATTCCTTAGTTTTGATTAATCCCTTGCAATTACTGCTTTGGCATCAATTTTAGTTTTCAATAATCCCTTGCAATTACTGCTTTGGCTTCAATTTTGAAAGTCTAATTCAATACCAAGATTTCATTGTATAATATTTTGAATTATTATGTAATCATATTCACCATGTTGATTGACAATACTCATTGAGGCAAACAGTTTTGCTGGTCAGTCAAATACTCAATGCTGTGGATGGTCATATGCTGCCTCTGTACCTTCTAACAAGCCAAATTCTCAGAAACGTCAAAGGCTTTCAAAAGATGAAAGGAGAGCCATGGTGGAATCTTTTGTGAACAAGTATTTCCTCAAATTTGCTCCTCCTCCTTTTCTATTTTTGGGTGAGTGTTTAGTCAATTTTAAAGCCATGATTAAATTTTATGACATTTTCTACTGTCTTCTTTGTATTGAGATATCAAGTTAAATACTTAAATTATTTAAGCCATTTGTCTTTGAAGCCATCATCAAAGAATTTTTCCTTGATCTATTTTAAATGCTGAATAGGTTACATGATATGACAAGTAGGTGTAGCTCCTTACTGTTATTACTAAGGAAGTATGAGGTACAGATGATCCTTACTTGAAACTGTATGACACTTGGTATTATATGGGTTAAGTCTTCACCATTGTGTAAGTGACATCATGAGTATATGAGGTTTGGGGATGTATTATGTGGTATGTTGGTATGATGAAGGTTAATGATGCCATACACAAGCAATTTTAAAAGTATAACGGAAAGAACTAAGCAGATTCATGTTGTGCTGACTTAGTAGTGAAATGTGACACTAGCTTCATGGTTTAGTGATATGCAAATTTTAAGAAAGATGTTGTACATGAATAGCTCACCCATTAATTGGACAATTACCAGTCATCACAATCTTAAATTCTATATCCTTCATCGGTTCCTGATCACAACCATAATGAATCAGTTATTAAAAATTTCATTTTCTTACTATCATGTTATTTATATTTAGTACATAGAGATGAATGCGAAATGGTTAGTGTATCTTGGATCTATATACTTTGTTCAGAATATTCTAGTGTTTCTATGCATTCAATCACAATGAGAAAAAAAACAAAGAGCATTTGAGTTTATGGTCATTTAACAAAAGATTAATAACTTTATTCAGTTGAATATCAATAGTGTGAATATTTTATGTTAGTTTAGTTGCTTTGACCATGTACAAAATGATTTTCCTTATCCGTACGACCAAAATCAAGGGTTAGCTGCTTTTTTTGTGAAACTGATTTTTTGTTTCTGTTTTATTATATTGAACTATGGAACAAGTAGAGGCAATGAAGAGCCAATTACCAAGGTATTGCAACTCTTTAAATCTAGGTGGAGTAGGTAGTTGAGTATAAATTAACTAAGTACAATTTAAATGTCTGTCATTTCAAGTGTCATCATCAAAGATTTTTTCCCTGATCTGTTTTAAATGCTGAACAGGGTACATGATATGGCAAGTTGGTGTAGCTTCTGACTGTGATTGCTCAGGAAGTAGGAGGTACAGGATATGCTTCTTAATTAATTTGGAATTTTCCCCACTGCATCTCGAAGCTGAAACGTTCTAGTGTTCAATTAACTTTCACACTAGATAGCCACAGGAGAGAGCAGTGGTCTAGGATATGCTTCATAAGCTGGAAATTCTGAAAAATGAATATTTTTGCTTCAAAATTTTTCTTTTCCAATCTTTTCAATTGTCTGTCAATATCTTTGGATCATCTTCATATTTTGTTCTCTCTATGACAGATAAAAAAAATGTTGAATTTTATTTTAATATTCAGTTGGCATTTACCTATGTGTTCATGATTATTGAATTCTCAAGGTATGGTTTGGTTGATAAAAAGTCGAACAAATGGAGGAAACAATTGTTCTTTGGTTATTCCCTGTCTGCCCTTCTCTTAAATTAAGAGTTATGCTCCTTTTACCTAAATTGATTGTGTTATTAAGTTTAACAACTAGATAGCTTCCCCTATACTTTTGTCGACAAATTGTAGAACTAATGTGGGGAAGTAATAGTAAAAGAGATGGAATATGTGAAGAACATGTTGATACCAATGTTGACTAAATATTATTTATTTATCTACATGTTTATTTTATGTTACCTAAAGGATAATTTTGGAAAGTTTAGATAATTTTTGCAAAGCTCAAGATGTGTAACTAACTTAACAAAATTTATTGGTGTGTAAAGTAGTTAAAGGTGATTTACATTCTAGGAAAGAGAGAGTAGTAGTTTTGGACTTTGGTCAATTATATGTATGGGATTACATTAGCACACAAGAGTTGTAACAATAGAAAAAAGAGGGTATCATTATAACTGTCACTGCTAAATCATGTGTTTGTGTGATGATTCAACAAAAATCATTGGAAAACTTCTTTTGCTTCATCAATTAAACCCTTTTATGTTGGCTAATGCTGTAGTTTCAAAAGCTAGGTCAAATAATGTATTCCAAAAAAAAAGAAAAAAGAAAGAAAGAAAGAAAGGAGTCATACAAATACTGAAAATATCTGTCTATTTATACTGTGAAAAGTCCATTGATATTCTTTAATTTTATATATCCTAACCTTCAACGTTGTTCAGGGAATGTCCTCTAGATTTAAAAGAAGCAATATCTAGTGTATGTTTTGCTGCACCAAGGTGTGCTGATCTACCAGAGTTGTTGCAGGTTCAAATGTCATTTGCTTCCAAATATGGGAAGGTATTTGTATCAGCAGCAACTGAGCTCAGGCCAGATTGCCATGTTAGTCACCAGGTTTTATGATTTTATATCATCTATGGACTTATTGACACTTATAAATGCTATTTTTATGACATTATTTGTGGGTGTGGTTAATCATGCTGATTTTTTTCTAATTTTCTTTTGCTTCATACTTACTGCTGGTATAAAGGGTAATAATAATGATTTGAAGAACAGGGTTTTGGCATAGATACTCAAGCTTTAAACTATTTTTCTTGTGATCTTATTTATAGCAGGTATGGTATTGTTTTTGTGTAGTCTGATTTTTTTTTTTTTGCCATATCATTAAGATTAGGGTTTTTCATTCTTTATGCTTCTTGCTGTTATGAACGCAAATGGTTGCATACACAAGCTAAATAGTGACCTGATTTGTTGACTGTGGTTATTAAATTGACTGCCTTTTAATATTGATGTATGTGGTTATCATGTTGATTCTTTTCCTAAACTCATTTTGCTTCATACTTAAATGCCTGTCATTTAATGTGACTAGCTCAAGAACAAAGTACGTAATTGCTTGGTGACCAAGTTGACAAATTATATATAATATTGAAGACCTATTACAAAGCCTTGGATGTTTTATTCTGATAACTAACAACATGGTTCTTACACATTTAAGAACACTAAGTCTTGGCCTCTCTTTGACTCTACTACAGAATAAGTTGCAAAAATTATTGCCAATTGAGGTCAAGAATCACAATGTAATTGGTGAAGCATGTTGAGTTCCCTTCTTCAATCACTTGGCCAAATAGTTTACTCAATGCCTTTGGTAACTTCATCTGCATCATAACTTGAAAAGAAGTATTCATAAAACTTTTGCTCATAATTCGTTAATCTTTACTCATAATTGGTACTATAATTAAATTTATGCTCTTAGTTCATAAATTTTTTGTCAGAATGTTTTCTTCTCTGTGAAAAAATTCACAATGTTATTGGAGAAGCATCTTCAGTTGCCTTCTTCAATAACTTCAGCAGTAGTTTATGTTAGAGCAAGCGTTTCACCCAAGAGGGGGGTGAATTGGGTGATCTTAAAAATTTCGTTGCAAATATAAAATTTGACGTTGAAATTAAAACATGAAAGAGTAAGGAGAAATATCACCAAAGTGCACACCGGGAGTTATACTGGTTCGGCCACAACCACTTTGACCTACGTCCAGTCCTTAGAGCTTCTCTGAGAGTTTCACTATAACTTCCAAGATTCAGTAGGTTCTTGGCACCTCAGTACAAGCAAGTTCCTACACCTGGACACTCGCTCCCCCTTACAAGTTGTAATCCAATCCCAACTCAAGGTTCCACAACCTTAAGTTACCTCAATAACAAATATTGAGTTTGAATGAAATATCTCTCTCACAGAGTGAATAAGAATCACTGAAGCATAGAATCACAAGTACAATGAAAAACAGAGTAATGAACTTGATGATACGTTCGTGAGTGTGTTCTTGTGTATATTCTCTGTTTAGATGTTCCCGTATTTATAGATACATTGGTAATGATTGCTGGAACATCTTTCTTCATGTCCGTTGGAGCGTGCGCAGCCACTATTGACTTTTCCAGTTTTTGAAAAACATACGTTTGTGGTAGGTGACGGTCGATGACATTTGAGCGTTGCTTTTGACTTTCCTTATTTGGTAAGATCTCTTCATTGTTTATCTGTTGAAATGCTAAGAATACTAATATAATGAAAATTTAATCAAATAGGAAACAAAACAATGACCGTTGGAATGATTTCAAACTTTCTGGGTTTGCTTACTCGAGTAGCTACTCGAGTATCACCTGAAGTTTACTCGAGTACTTACTTGAGTATCATCGGGAAAGCTTTGTTTAACTTCAAGTCAATAGACAAATACAAGATTACTCGGGTAGTGCATGGAATAACTAAATTTCAAACCTTTGAAATTTCATTTTTACTCGGGTACCTACTCGAGTAATGCATTCACAACTTCATAGGTTACTCGGGTACCAACTCGAGTAAACCTTCAAGTAAATTTGATTACTCGATGCTCTACTCCAGTAATGTTGGCAGGATTTCAAGGCCGAGAGCACTTCAAGTCTAATTACCTTGTTACTTGAGTACCTACTCGAGTAAACTTACTTTTTGTACATAACTTACTCGGGTAATGACTTGAGGTTTTCCTTCAAACATAACTTTGCATACTAGAGTAAAGACTCGAGGAAAGTGAGATAAACTTAAATCAAGTTATTCGGGTACTACCTTCAAGTTTTCACTTACCTCAGTGTGTTACTCGAGTACCTACTCGAGTAACATTGGCAGTGGTACAAAGTACCGAGAGCAACACATTTTCAGAAACAGAGTTACTCGAGTACTTACTCAAGTATCATTGGCAGGCCGAGAGCAACTGGAAGTTTTTCATATGGTTACTCGAGTAGCTCCTCGAGTAACATTGGCAGGCCGAGAGCAACTCCAAGTAGTTACCTGGTTACTCGAGTAGCTACTCGAGTAACATTGGCAGGCCGAGAGCAACTTGAAAATACTTATACTATTACTCGAGTACCTACTTGAGTAACGTTGGCAGGTTACTGGAAGGTGCTTCTGGTTACTTCAAGTTTTGTCTCATTACTCGAGTACCTACTCGAGTAATGCCTTAGAAAACTTGCTTCTGATCAAGTTTCTCAGCTTTTTCTCTTGGCCTTTCTTCATTACTCCAATGTTTACCTCAAGTGATGCTTATCCCTGTTATTCCTTTGCTCAAACTTATTTATTAATCACTTCTTTTTCATACCATTCTTTTGTTATCATCAAAACATGAGAAATAACAGTTTACTATATCCTTTGCTTAACCTGATCTTTATCATTTCTTCAAGGCGGTAGTTGGAAGATGTTAAGAGTAATTGCATCTGCCTTCTAGAATTCTAATGGAGCTATACTAAATCTTGCTACCATCACCGACCACATCCAAAATTCATGAGATTATGCACATTTCCTTTTTCTCATCTGTCATTTCATTTGTCATCATGAAAACTTTTTCAATCCTGCCAATTTTTCCCCCCTCACCTATCATGAAATCATATTTAGTTTAATTCAAACATTATGTTGTATGAGCATCAAGAAAGGCGCATGAGACGGAATATGAAAATAAGTAGATGCCTCTAGCGCATGGGAGAGTTTATGCTTGAGATGTCATGTATTCGAAGGAATTTTAGTTGACTATGCTGTGTAAAACAAACTGTTTAACTGATAAAATATATTTCATGGTTTTGACATCTTTTAATTAAGGAAGTAAGTTCACCTGACATCACCTCTCACATTTGATGGTAGGGTACATTGCACTATTGTTTAAGTTTAAGGGATACACTGCACCATTTCATAGTGTAGGTATTTAGTGTTTTGAGTTGATTTGTAATTATTGCTTATTAGGTGGTGAATGATGTATGGATAAGGAATATTTAAGACATGGAAGGAAATCATTTTGTATTACTTTAGAGCACGTAAATGGTTTATGAATGCAATGGAAGTAAATGCATATAAGGTCAGTTTGTGTGTCAAGTGTTGTAAATATTGCTCCCACGCAACGTGTAGGGGAGTTGTTGCTACAATGATTCTTGGTGTTTTTAAGGAGTTAGTTCTTATTCTTGAGGATCCAGTTAGATAAGAAGGTCAGTAAGTTTTAGTTGGTTGTGTGTTTGTTTTTTGTTTGCCTCTTTTTCTTTCCTAAAAATGAATGTCTATTAAGTGTTTGTCAATTTCCATCTTAATATGTAATTAGTGCAGTGAATGAACTTAGAGTTATCCTGTTTGGGGAGCCTACTGGTATAACTGTTACAAAAATACAAGCTTTGGGTTTCAACATGGGGAATATTTGCTGGTGCAGTATGCTGTTAGAGGTTTATACAGAAACGATGGTTAGAATAAAACATTGCAGCAACTTATGTGTATTTCGTTAAATATTTTACTATTTTGAATCAATTATGTTTTTTTTTGTAGATAGCCCAAACATATCGTCATTCTGTGATGCTATAAGAGGTTTTTTTTGGACATCCGTTATGTGTATTTGCTGATTATTTATGTTTAGCGTAGTTGGTTTTTTTTGTGTTAAATCATATATGTACTAATCGAAAATTATGATATCATTTTGGTATATATTTTGTGACCATAGATGTTGATTAGGTGGTGAATGATATATGGTTAAGGAATATTTAAGACAGTTGCATTAAAATCATTTTATATTAATTTGGAGCATGTATATGATTTACGAATGCAATGGAAGTGAATGCATGTAAGGTCAATTTGTGAGCTAAGGGTTGTAGATGTTGCTCCCGTGCAAAGCACGGGAGGAGTTGTTTCTTGTTCTTATGAATGGGTATTGTAGTATGCCCAACACTTTCCCCATACACAAACGACTCCTGAACCCTAAATGGTTTTTGTCGACCAGTTTCCATTTTTGAAAAAGTTTCGAAAATTATCTTTTTTCAAAATTTTGGTGGTGTCTCCATATTTTCAAAATTTCGGGCGCTACACACTATATCAAACTATTCCCAACAAGTTCATTAATTAATTAACCAGTGGTAAGTTCGTACACATCCCTTGAACATGATACATAACATGTATATTTCCAAATAAATTAAAAGGCAACAAATAACAAACAAACAGAGCATTTAATTTATTGTGTCTTGTTGAGATAAAATTTGTATTTTTTTTTTTGTTTCCTTATCTTAATACTAGGGTTTCCACCTAAAAATAAATAATATGATGATAAAATAATCTCAGTAACCAAAGCATTAGGGTTATCACTTGAAATTAAATAACGAGATAATGTAAAAATCTAGTTTATCAAAGCCGCTGGTTCTATGCAATATATATAAGTATGCGATGATATCTATAAGCAAAAACACAAAAATTGTTCTTGGTGAAATCAGAATACGCATGAGAAGTAGACATGCTCCAAGTCCAATCACATCTACATAATAGCTACCTCGTGTTTTTCGAGCAAGAGGTGTTTGTTGCACCTTGGGTGCTGTGCCCCGTGTTGCTCCTCAATTTTGGGGTCATTGCCAAATGGTTTTTCTGTAATTCTTTTGATCATTATATTCTGCATAAAATAAGTGATATTTTGATATTTTATAGGTTAAAAAAATGAAGTTGATTTGTTTATGACTTATTTCAATAATTGGAAATGTGGTGCATTTTTTATAGGGAAAAATCCAGAAAAATACTGTCAAAATTGGTAAAAGAAAAATAACTATGTTGAATTTCAATTATTCTAAAGGAACTGACTTGGAATTTTGAATTTTGGACCAATGTGAGAAATTACCTAACTGCCCTTTCTTTTTAAAAAGAGAAAATCATCACACAGTTCTTGCTGGTCGCTGGAGTTCCAGTGACCGGTCACTTGAGCTTTGGTGGTCTGTAACATCCCAAATTTTATTCACCAAGAATATATTGTAATTATTATATATATTCAATGAAATGGTGAATATTTAAGGCCAAAAGAATTAAATATTGAAAATTGAAGGTTGAATAGTGTTTTTAGTGAAATCTCCTGCGAGGCAGTGAGATTGTCATATAGTTTTGGAAGATCAAATGATGACAAAACATTATGAAATTTTATAGGGTGAAATTAGACATCCTAATCTTTAATTTGATAGGTCATATGACTCAATTGAAGCTATGTACAAAAAGATATGAATTTTTGAAGTTGATCCAGAAAATCTGGAAAGTTTCTGGAGCAGCGATCAAATATTGAAAATCTGGGAATAATATGATCCTATTAAGTAAAATCCCATATTTTTCCTTGGAACTAGACTCAATATGGGTTCCATAGGCTTTGGAATCACATTAAAATGATGTCTAAAAAATTAGTTATGATTTTTCAAAGTTAAGGCAGAAAATCTGCCAGAATTGACCTTGTTCCGAAAATTTAAGAAATAAAGTAATCTTCCTTTTTCTCTTAATTATTTTAGAAATTAATGGATGAAGGAGGATAAGACAAGTGTCAAAATCCAATGAGACCAAGTGTCAACACCACATGAAAGATGATGGAGATAATTGTTGTGTCATAAGTCCTTACTTATGTCATAAGGTTAGGTAGCCAACTTTTGCACCAATTGACTTGAGTAAATGGAAAGAACACTTGATTTAGTTGGAGCATAAGAGGGAGCACGTTTTTGGCTAACCAAGGGAGAAGGAAATGATGTTTAAGGTTGAGTGTACACAAAAGGAAAGCATGGCAAGGTTGAGTGCACACAAAAGGGAAGTATGGTGCAAGCATGGAGGCAAGTATGGTGGTTGACATGTGTCACCATAACAACCTTAGATGAGATCAATGGTTTGGAATCAATAGAGCATTTTTATGAAGGCTTTCTCTTCCCTGCCCTTCATGCATTTTCGTTCAACATAGAGAGGGAGAGAGTTTGAAGAAACTTTGAAGAGTTAGAAGGAAGAGGAAGAAGAAATCTTAAGGTAAGAGTTGATTCTTAAGCTTTCCTTGTAATATTTCCCCTAGATCCTTCTCTAAACCATGTTTCTTCATGAATCTATGATCTTGAAGACTCATTCTTAGTTCAAGGAGAAGAGAGAGAGGACGTCCTAGAGAGAGAAACACCAAGGATCAAGAGGTAATCTCCAAAATTTCAACTTCTCTGTGTATTGAAGTTGTTGTTGGTGATTGTTGTTTGGTTTATGTGATTTTTGGTTAAGTTGTAAATTGGAAAAGCCATAATCCTAAGGGGTTATGCTGCCCAAAATCCTTTAAATCATGATTATGAAGTGTTTAAATGAATTAATCTAGGATTAGAAGTGGAAAAATACAAGTTTTAGAAGCTAAGACACAAAACTCCATTTTTGTAATTTTTGACCAATATTTCGGCCAGCACAGATCTGAGGGAAGGAGTTGGATTTTCATAAAATAAATGGTTCCATTGGATTCAGTGGGCAAAAATAGGTGGGGTTACAGTTAGGCACTTTTTCGGTAGAGGCCGAAAAAGCATAATTACGAAAACGCCACTAAAATCCCTAAATAGGGGCTGTCAAGGGTATTTTCGTAATTTGACACTGAATTTGGTGATTTCGAGCCCGGAAATGGATTCCTTGGGCGAAAATAAGTCAAAATAGCTTTGGTCAAAATTTTGGGAAAACGTGCCATCAGGCCGGGTACGGCGGGGCCGGGCCGGGTTCCTGGGGGCATTTTTGTAAATTTTCACCATAGACTAATATAACCACAATAAACACAATGGAATAGTCTAAAATGATACTTTGATAGGTTATGACCTATTTCTGGTACATTTAATATTTTAGGACCGAGTCGGATGCCAGGACAGCACGCTTTTTGAGACACTATTAAATAGGGGATATCAAAGCTTTGAGGTAGGGACATTATCCTTCATACACTATGCCATAAGTTATGTGATTGTGTGGATGCCATTGTTTTGTAAATGCACTTTATTAATAACATGATTTGCCTAGAGAGAGGCTATTAGTGCCAGAGGTGCACTTACACTGGGAGTTGGTAGAAGTCCAACCGGTGTGGATTATGGGGCTGGGCCCTACTCATGTATACATGATGATGATGATGATATGTTTATATTGTTCATTAATTTGTGCATACCTTGGCGTATGACATATTTACTTTGCACATTTCTATGAACGATATTATGTCTCTATGGGGATTCTCCGGAATCTCACCCTATTTTTAAACAAATACCTCAGTGGGTACTAGTGGGCCAAAAGGCAAAGAAGTTGACATCGAAAAGTGAGTGGCACATGTCTCGAGGCGAGGATATAAACGTGGTTATGCCTTAGTCTATGCCTTAATATTTTGGAAAATTTGTAAATATTAAGTTTCCGCTGTATTTTCAGTTTTTCGTTGACGAACGACGTTGGGAATGTAAACAAATATTTTTATCAATATAATTGTACTTTTCTGTATGCCCATTGAATTTCGTCTTTATTACTCTTTGATTATCGAAATGGAAACGGGTGTTGACATAGTCTTTCTCTCTCTCTCAAATTTTCAAGTAAAAGTCGTTAATATAGATACTCAAGTTATTAATATAAATACTAAAGTTGCAAATAAGGTTCACTGCAGCCTCGGCGGTCTCATATTTTTTTTTTATTTCTCAAGTAAAAGTTGTTAATTTAGATGATTGAGTTATTAATATATATATATATATATAATAAAGTTGTAAATAAGTTTCACCAGAGCTTCGTTGGTCTCATCTATTTTTTTTTTAATTTCTCAAGCAAAAGTCATTAATATACATACTTGAGTTGTGAATATAGATACTAAAATTGTAAATAAGATTCACCGGAGCTCTGGTGGTCTCATATGGTTTTTTAAATTTCTAAAGCAAAATTCGTTAATATAGATATTAAAGTTGTTACTATAAATAATAAAATTATAAATACAATTCACCGGAGCTCTAGCAGTCTAATAGATTTTTTTTTTTTTAATTTCTCAAGCAAAAGTCATTAATAAAGATACTAGAGTTATTAATATAGATAATAAAGTTGTAAATAAGATTCACCAGAGCTCTGACGGTCTTATATATATATATATATATATATATATTAAATTTCTCAAGAAAAAGTTGTTAATATAGATATTGGAGTTGTTAATATAGATAATGAAGTTCACCAGAGCTCCGGTGGTCTCATATATATATATATATATATATATATATATTTGATTTCTCAAACAAAATTCATTAATATAGATACTGGAGTTGTTAATATAGCTAGATGATAAAGTTGTAAATTAGGTTAACTGGAGCTCCGGTAGTTTCATATATTTTTTTGAATTTCTCAAGAGAAAGTCGTCAATATAGATATTTGAGTTGTTAATATAGATACTAAAGCCGTAAAAAATATATGAGACTATTGGAGCTCCGGTGAACCTTATTATAACTTTAGCATACATATTAATAATTCAAGTATCTATATTAACGAATTTTGTTTAAAAAATTAGAAAAAAGCATGAGACCACCGGGGCTCCAAGGATTGATAATCGGAGCTTCGTCGGCCAGCTACCGGCAAGGTCACTGGAGCCAGAGCTCTAGCGACCGGCAAGGGCTGTGTGATTATTTTTTATTTAAAAAAAGTGAGGGTAGTTAGGTAATTTCTCACGTTTTTCTAAAATTCAAAAATTCAAGTCAATCCCTTTGAAATTATTGAAATTCAACGTATTTATTTTTCTTTTACCAATTTTGACAGCATTTTTCTGTCTTTTCCCTTTTGTATACTCTACTAGGCGACCAGATTTATTGATATATTCATATAATATGAAACTCGTGGCGCTAGCTTAAATTGAATACTTATACTGTTTAGGGTTTCTTTTATTGTTGTGAGATTATACTCTTTAGTCAAAGTTGTTGAGAATCGTCTTATTGAGATTATTTCCTAAATACAAGTGGGGACTATGAATAGGAAATGTTGAGTTCAATTCGTACGTATTTATAAGATGATCGGTCCTAGCAATGCATCTATTGGCTTGGGACCTAATTATCTTGTTCATTCTTTATTTTTTTTCTGGTCCTTATTGGCTGCCAATACGAACTTGAGATCTGAAAGACCGTAGATGAGAGTGTAGCACACTAGCCACCAATCATCTCGTCCAGTATTCCACAACTTTTTTTCCTTTTTTTTTTTTTTTTTTTTTGCTACAATTATTCCTAAACTTGATTATAAGTTTGAATAGAAGTATCAGGCCTTTCTTCAATGAAAAGGAACAAACTAGAAGAGATAAGGTTTGCAGTCTCGGTCGAGGTATCTTTTCTTCCACAACGTTTTGTTTTCTTTTCAAGGGTCGATAATGAGTTTTGGATCTTTCTTTGTCAAAATGGGACATGCCAATGTTGAATGAGTAAACTACTGTGCCTGAAAATTATTTACAAATTACACACGTTATTATCCAACTGGAGAATATGTATACACGTTTTCTAACGTTAACTGTAGCAATTAATTTTGTTTTTGAGACAATAATAAAAAGAACTAGGTACTCTTGAAAGAAGCGAACTTCTTCACTGTACTCCTGTGGCAGCTTGAACATGAACGTTGTCTTCAGTATGACTAACCCACCAACAACGGCCACGCCTTTACTCTTACCCTTCTGGATCCTTTTCACTATCTGCACGATAAATCACAATTTTAATATATTTTATCTCACCTTATTCATTTATTTTAGAGATTATTTTAGGTTAAATTAGATTTATTAGATAATATTTGGATTATTAGCCAATTATAGGAAATAATATAAAATTTGAATGGATTATGATATTTTTGAGCTTAAATTGATAATATTTTAATTGTTATATTATGATTGGAAAATATTTCCAATTATATGATAAATCACGATTTTATTAGATTCTTGCAGGATAAGGAAAAGTAGATTGAAAGATCCTACGGTGCAGAAATTTTCTAAAAAGCTAAAAGAATATCCAACAATTGAATTTTATTTGGGCTTCTTAAATTTTAATGGGCTCAAGTTAGCACCCAAAATGTTCTCTTCTCCTTCCTTTTAATTACCCTAGCCGTCACATATGCGAACGGATTGAAGACTCACGGACCGACGCTGGGGAGGAGGCCGAGACGCACACTCATATGCTGAAACAAGGCCGAAGAGATACGCAGATTTCCTTGCTTGGATGCCACTAACGCTACTAAGGAGAGATTGATTCATTCAATTGCTATTGTTTCTTCACGCGGGTCCCACGGCACCAATCAACATCAATTAATATTTCACAAAGCAATTTTCATGGCTGTGACGTGCTGCTTGGGGCGTGGAGGAGAAAGGATTTCCATGGAAGCTTAAGTCTCTTGGGAGGTAACTTGGGAGGAGTATGGAGGAAGCTAGATCCTAGGAGCTTACACTTGAAGACCATAAGGGAGTGTCTTTCTTTTATCTATTTGATTCAAGACTTAAGATTATTTAATTTTAAATGATTTTTGAGTTGTAATAATGAAGAACAATCTAGTTTTAGATTGTAGACTTATTTTTTATTTGGATTGAATTGATAATTTGGATTTGATTTATTCTTAATTGATCATTGGGATTTTTGTTTGCAAACCTTTGATTGGCAATTAGATTATTAATTGAGTTTTCATTATTAATTTAATTGTCGATTTGGGTTTAATCTCTTGATTGTTTAATTAAGGTGATTAATTGTCGAATTGTTTAATTAGGCAATTATGAACATAATTTCCAAAATTATCTTAAACAATTATGATTGGTTTTTAATGGATTTAATTAACCACCATTTGTTCCATTATGAGTTTTCTAGTGGATTAGGTGTTATTAAGCTTGAGGGTTTCCCATGTCTTAATTAGGTGATTAAATTTATTAATTCCAACTTTTCATGAACCTCCCTTTGGTCTAATAAATTGAATGGCTAAGAAAGCTAAATCCATGTGAATCCTGAGTTGTCCCCTTCACCATCATAACTGAACTAACCTTTGTTGATTTTCTTAGATATTAGTTTATTTCTTTTCATTAGGATTTTAATTTCCCTCTCCCCAAAAATTGCATGCTCATTATTTAGGTTAGTTTCATTCTCATATAGGTTTTAGAGTTTTTTTTTGCATTTTGCATTTAGGTAGTAGAGTCTTGCATTTTAGGTTAGGTTTATTCCATTGCATTTTTTATCACCTAAATTCAATTCTAGAGAAAACCCACATATTGCTCCTTAGGAGAATGACCTAGGTTGCCACTATATTGCATTAGTAGGTTGTCCTAGTTATTAATTGATTGCTTTAGCGACAAAAGCACGCATCAATTTTACCTCCTACACTCCTGATGATAATTTCTCAGTCAACTGTGGTAGCTCTCGAAATTCTTCTTCCATTAATGGCAGGAAGTGGACCGGAGACACAGACTCCAGAAGCTTCTCTTCAATCGAACTCTCCGACGGCAGCAAGTCATTAGTAAGAGACAACTCACTTATCAATACAGTCCCTTACAACACTGCATGCTTCTCTAGCTCCAAGTTCTCCTACTTGTTTCATGTGAAGACCGAAGGCCAAAAGTTTATTCGCCTCTATTTTTCCCAGCTTCCTACGGCCCCAATTTCATTCGCTCTGATTCTGTCTTCTCTGTTGGCGTTGGATCTCACACTCTTTTGAAAGACTTCGATGCTTCAGTCACCACTGATTATACCGGCGAACTAACCATTGCAAGAGTGTACTCCGTCAACATTGTTCACCCCAGGAAGGGGCTTAGAATAACCTTCATGCCAAGCTCATCTCATCCAAACGCCTATGCTTTCATCAACAGCATCGAGGTTATCTCTATGCCAGCCTTTCTTTATTATACAAACCCTAAAAACCTGCTGGGGATGTTTCTAGAGGGTGTAACCCAGCAGTATACAGTCAAAAATGACAGTGCCCTCGAGACAATGTACAGAATCAATGTTGGAGGGAGGCAGATACCCCCTAAAAATGATACTGGCATGTTTCAGACTTGGGACTCCGATATTCTATACTTGGAGAGGGAGCGAACATACAGTGTATCAGCAGGTTTTGGTTTAAAGCCAATCTACAGAGATGATCCATATTATTTTGCACCTGATGAAGTATACATGACTGCCCGAAACTATGGGATGAAAGAAACTTCCTTATCTAATGTGACTTGGGAATTTCAAGTGGATTCAGTGTTCATTTATATGGTGAGATTGCATTTTTGTGAGTTTGATAAACTAATTGAAAACGCTGGAGACAGAGTTTTTCAAATCTTTATAAATGATAATTTGGTGGAGTCTATCGCCGATGTGATGTTGTGGACTCAGAATCAGAAACTAGTTCCTGTCCATAGGGACTATGCAGTGTCGATGCTGATCAATGGAAGCTTAAAGAAGCTAAACCTTTTAATTAAGTTGCAACCACACCCAGCTGCAAGAAGTTCTTATAGAGATGTGTTATTGAATGGTATTGAAATTCTTAAAATAAGTGACTTCAGCAACAATCTGGGAGGTTCCAATCCCAACCAACGTCCTTCCTCCTCTTTGCTTCCCAGGGCATCTGGCAGGAACCCACAAAAAATTAGAGTAATTTCCATAGTTGTGGGATCAACTTCCGGCTTCATTCTTCTATCCCTCCTCATTTTGATAACTTATTGTCGATTGGCTAGACCTACAATCAACGAAGGAAATTCAAAGTGGGGACCGAAATCAGTATTGACGTCAAAAACAAATAAATCCTCACTGTTACAGTCCGATTTGTGTCGTTGCTTTTCAATAAGCGAGGTAAGAGCAGCCACTAATAATTTCAATGATGGTTTAATTATCGGTGTTGGAGGGTTTGGTAATGTCTATAAAGGCCACATTGACCATTGTTCAGTTCTTGTAGCAATCAAACGACTAAAAAAAGGTTCACAACAAGGGGTCAAGGAGTTCCAAACTGAGATTGAAATGCTCTCTCAACTTCGTCACCATCATTTGGTATCTCTCATTGGTTATTGCAACGATGACAACAAGATGATCCTTATATACAAGTTCATGGCTCATGGGACCTTTCATGACCATCTTTACGATTCTCAAAACCAACCACTTGCTTGGAATCAAAGGTTGGAAATTTGCCTAGGTGCTGCACGAGGACTGCATTACCTACATACAGGGGCAAAGCATGCAATCATTCATCGCAACGTCAAGTCGACAAACATATTAATAGATGAAAACTGGATCGCCAAGATTTCAGATTTCGGATTATCCAAAATAGGTCCAGCGGGTATTACAAGATCTAACATCAACATAAGCACATTAGTAAAAGGAAGCATTGGATATTTAGATCCAGAATACTACACATTACAAATATTGACGGATAAGTCGAACGTGTACTCATTTGGAGTTGTCTTGCTAGAGGCATTATGTGGGAGGCCTCCTATTCTTCGAGCAGTGGAGAGGGAACAACAAAACCTTGTAGAGTGGTTCCGAAGATGTGTTGATGAGAATGAGATTTACGAAAAGGTGGATCCAATCTTGAGGGAAAGTATGACGCCAGAGTGCTTAGAGGTATATACTGAGATTGCATTGAAATGCTTAGTGAATAATGGGAACCAACGACCATCCATGGGTGATGTGATGCTGGGCTTAGAATCTTTGTTGGAGATGCTGAACAAAGCAGAGAAGACAAAGCTTGGTGGGACCCTAAATGAGGAAATAACTGTTGAAGGAGAGGATAGGCATCAGGATTCAATAGGTGATGGACGGACGTGTAGATAGATCACTTTGTCATCTTGTCTGACGCTTCACAACGTTGCGTGGACCACTTTTTTTTCGGTACAATGTGTGCACCACTTTGTTTCATTCACCAATAATTTCAGAATTCTTAATTGCATGTACCATTGTTGACCACATTATAATTTTCTTTTCAGCATCCAATATATATTTTTTGGGAGAATTATAATGAGGTTCTAAGGGGGAAAAAATGAAGAAATGGTATGTAAAAACCAGCCCTTGGCAGCAACAATAGAAAGAAGTAAACGAAGGGTTGTCATTTTTGCAACAGGAGAAAAAGTATGAAAGTAATCAACACCTTAAGTTTGGGTGTAACCCTTAGCAACCAAACGAGCCTTATGTCGTTCAATATCACCATTAGCTTTGAACTTTGTACAATAGACCCATTTACAATCAATGGTCTGTTTACCTGGTGGTAAAGAAGTGAGTATCCAAGTCTAATTATGTTCAAGTGCAGTAATTTCTTTGGACATGGCATCCCTCCAAACAGGATTTTTAACAGCTTGCCTATAGGTAGTAGGATCAGGAACAGAAGAAACAGACATAACAAATTGTTTATAACCAGAAGCAAGAGAAGAGTATGACAAAACAGAAGACAAAGGATACCTAGGAGCACCTTGGGCTGATGATTGATCACAAGCTGAAGAGAGGGTGCAATGGTAGTCCTGCAAATATGAAGGGGGATTGTGTGGCCTAGTTGAGCGACGAATAGGAGGAGAAGGTAATGAAACAGAAGCAAATTCGGTTGAGGAAGATGAAGAGAGAGAAGATGAAGAAATGGGAGGTAAAGAAGTAGGCAAAATAGGGGAAGAAATAGAAGAAGACAGAGGAATGTCATCATCCAAAAAAGAAGGATTAGACTGAATAGAAGGAAGAGGAGATGGAGAAGAAGATTGAGTGATAATGCCATTAAGATAAGGAAAAACCAATTCATGAAAAACAACATCTCTAGACAAAAAAATTTGATGAGAAACGAAATCAAGTAAAATGTAAGCTTTGGAACCAGCAGGTATGCCTAAGAAAACACATTTTCTTGCATGAGAATCAAATTTGGAACGATGATGAGACAAGGTTGAAGCAAAGCATAAAGAACCAAAAACTTTAAGGGAGGAATAAGAAGGGGGGAAAACAAATAATTTTTCAAATGGAGTCAAATTGTGAAGTAAAGGAGTGGGAAGACGATTAATGAGATATGCAGTATGCATAATAGCAAAAGACCAATAAACGATAGGAATATGTGATTGAAAAAGTAGTGCACTAGCAACATTAAGAAGATGCTGATGTTTTCACTCAACCAAACCATTTTGTTGGGGAGTTGCAACACAAGAGGTTTGATGAATGATACCCTTAGAAGAAAAAAAAGTAGGCATAGAAAATTCTGGGCCATTATCTGTGCGTAGAACCTTGAGAGAGGTGGAAAATTGAGTTTTAATTAAGGCAATAAAATTTTGAAGTTGAAGACGAACTTCAAATTTAGTTTTGAGAAGAAAGACCCAAGTATAACGAGAATAATCGTCAACAATAGTCAAAAAGTAACGATAACCCTGAACAGAAGGGACAGAAAAAGGCCACCAGATATCAGCATGAAAAAGATCAAAAGTTTTATTGCTAGAAGATGTGCTTCCAGGAAATGAAATGCGTTTCTACTTAGCAAAATGGCAAGTATCACAAGGAAGGGAATGGGGAGTACATTTAATATCAGGAATGTATTTTCGTAGTAATGAAAAAACAGAGTCAGATACATGGCCAAAGTGATGATGCCAAAGAGTAAAGGCTGAATCAGTAGAAGTATTGGCCAGGTGAACTTAGGAAGAATGAGACGGACCTTGCATATTTGCATTTAAAATGTATAACCCTTCAATTAGCTTAGCTGTACCAATCATCAGCGAAGGTTGGAGTGAGTGAATCTGACAAGAGGAAGAGGAAAAGTAAGTGAGTAATGAAATGAAGAAACTAAATGTGACACAAAAATAATATTGAAGGCAAAAGAGGGAAGGAAAAGAACATTTTGTAACACCAAAGAAGGGGAAAGAATAATTGTGCCTGAAATAGTAGTAATGGCATTAGAACCAATGGGAAGACTAACAGAAACAGGCTTAATTGAATGATAAGAGGAAAACAAACTAAGAGAGGAACAAACGTGATCAGTCGCTCCTGAATCAATGATGCAAGTATAAGAGTTTGAGGAGAACAAATTACATATACCTGTGATAGGACCACAAGTGGACACATGATTAATAGCCGATGTGGAAACAGGAGGCAACACAGTAGCAAGGGTATTAAGCAGAGACAAAAGCTTAGTATATTGATCAGCAGAGAGGGAAGGGAATCCTGATAGAGGAGCCAAAAGAGATGATGATGCTTGAACAATAGTAGAATCTTGAGTAGCCACATTATTTACCACAGGTGCATGACCAGAGGATGAACCACCAGAGGACCGAAACTTAAATCCAGGTGCAAAGCCATGCTTGTGATAGCAAGTCTCCTCGATATGACGTGGTTTACCACAGAAGGTGCACTGCTTGTACTGCCGAGAACCAGAATTCATAGGGCGTGGAGATTTAGCAGCTAGTAAAACCGAGGCATCAGTAGAAACAGGAATATGCAACTCACGTTCTTGCTGAAGAACAATAGAAAAAAAACACGATGAATCGGAGGCAGAGGGTCCAGAAGCATAATTTGAGATTTAACAGGATTATATTGCTCGTTTAAACCTTTCAAAAAAAATGAATGACATAATCTTCATCGTGATGATGAAGTGCAACAGTTGTGGATCCACAATCACAAGCTTTAAGGGGACAGATATTGGAAAGCTCATCCCATAAAATTTTGAGGTGAGTGTAGTAATCACTTACACTGAGACTGCCTTGTTTCAGATTGAATACCTCCTCTTGAAGCTCAGCAACACGGAAGAGATCGGTCTGGGAGAATCACGAACGGAGATCATTCCAAATCTCAGAGGCCCGATCGAACCAAAGAATGCTTCTGGCGATGCTCAGAGAAAGAGATTTCGTCAGCCATCCCTTAACCAAGTTGTTGCATCGCTCCCACACTGAGAACAGAGGATCACCGGCTGCTGGCAGAGCAAGAGAACCATAAATGAACTTCAATTTGTTTTTCAAGAGAAGAGCCATACGCATAGCTCTGGCCCATGTGTGGTAATTCGAACCGGTGAGTGGAAGAGAAACAAGAACCAAAGCTGGATTCTCGTTGGGATGAATATAGTAGGGGCTAGCTTGGTCAACAATGGAGTTGGCAGCCATGGAAAGAGGGATTAGGGTTGAAACGAAAAAGGGAACAGGTGAGAAAGGAAAGAGGAAATCGAAAGGAAGAGGGAAAAGGGTACACGGAACCCAAAAAAATTAAGTGGCTCTGGATACCATGATACGGAAGCAATTTGAGAGAAAAATGAATTGTGTATATTATTGATAAAAACATCTATATATATACAAAATGAATCATCTAATGGTGTAAGCCAGCTGTACAACTAATATTAAACATACAACAGAAAATATTAATAGATTAACAAATAAATACAACAGAAAATCTGTTATTCCCTTGACAATGGTCTCTGTAGATTGTAAAATAAAAAAATGGTCCCATTAACAACTCCATGAGCCTGTATTAACAACTCGTTAACAACTCCAGGAGCCTGTATTAACAACTCCATGGGACCATTTTTTCATTTCTCTTCTTCCTTGGGACCTTAGTGTAATTCTCCCATATTTTTTGCCCTTTTTTCAAAGAAATTCCAATGCCAATGTATCTTCCATGCAAGTTGCAAAGCCTACAAGTAAAACACATGGTGCTTTGTGTGCTTTTATAATTAGAGTTTTATATATTGAAATAATCAACTACTCCTTCAAGTTCAACAATGAATTAGGTTTTACGTTAAGAATTGGAGCAACTAATGAACAAAATTGAAAGGCTAAAATGTAATTTTGGTTCTTTAAGTTTACGTGAAGTAACATTTTAGTCCCTTAAATTTATAAAGTGCATTTTTAGTCCTTCAAACTTAACACCGTTAATGTTATGTACTTACGGAAAATGTTAACCAAGTAAAGCTAAGTGGCAATTGTGCAATACTAACAAAGCAAGTTTAATTTTTTAAATGAAAAATACTAACTGAGCAGCAATAAAAAAAATACCTAATTTAATTTTAATCTTAGTTATCACCCTGAATTTTTGTTGTTGAAGGGGGAAAAAACCCTCCCCAACCCACCTTCTCCTCCCCCATTGTGCATCGTTGGCCTCTTGGGGTTAGATAAAAACAACCTTTTGCAACAATAATTCCATCCAAGAGGTTTACCAAAAAAAAACAATTCCATCCAAGAGATTGACTTCTATACAGTACCAAAACCAGCTTGACCAACCTTGTAAGCATAGGAGAAGTTTCTTGTGGATTGGAAGATATCCTCTATGGTGAAATTCAGAGATCTAGGCTGTTTTCCCTCAGTTGACTTATATGAACTGGAATTGAATCTTCTATTTGAGGTACTACCATAATATGCTTATTTGATCAACATATCCATAAAAATTTTCAACACAACCAAGCAGTCTTCACATTTCTACAGTTTTCTCATTAGCCAAATAATATACGACTTTGAAATGTAAACCTAAAAATTATAGAAACCCTCACACATTCCCACCAACACCGCCCAAATGGAATCCCCTCTTTTACCTCTGTGTTGTACAATACAACTACAAACTGTGAAAAAGGAAACCATCGGAGGAGGAAGAATAAGATGTTGCCAAGAATATCCTAATTTATTTGGAGATGCCTTGAAGGTGCAGTACAAAGAAGCTTTAGCAAAGAAAAAATGTAGCACCTAGACTTTGTTTTGTCAATTTGCAATATAGAAGATGAATCATTGGAGCATGCTCTTTTCTTATGTCCTTGATCCAGGTGTGTATGGTTTGGTAGTGAGTTGGTTCTAAGGTTTGACAAAAGTTATGTGTGTAGTTTTGGGAACTGGTGTGAAAAAATTCTTACAGATGATAAAAGACTGAATGATTTTCAGCCGGCTCATCAATATGATGTGGCTTGTATCTAAACACCCTAAACTTGAAAGAGTGATTGATTCTTTAGCAAGAGCAGTAAGGGTGTTTTGAAAGGCAATGGGGTGGTAAGTTGGGAAAAGCAAGTAGGAGGAAATTAAGGAGAAGGGGAAGAGATGGGTGGCACCGTCGCACCGAGTATTGGCTCTATCAAAATCAACTGTGAACGCTGTTAGGTTTTAGCTGTCAAGAAGGCTATTTGAACTGCATAAAAGGCTTTTTACATGGGTTAAAAATGGCTTTTTCACAATGGTTATAGGAGAGATGTAAAAACGAGCTTGCTTGTTTCAAAAATTTTCCCATATGGGTTAATTTTTAACCAATGTTTAATGCTGTTGTTTTTTTTTTAAGAAAATTATTATTCAATTATCAGGAAAATATGTCGACAAGGGGAAGACAAGTGTTGGGACTTGGGAGATAGATCAAACTTAAATGTTTAACATCTATAAAATCTTCCATCCAACCCTAAACCTAGAAAATTAAAAACTATTACACAGTTTTTAAAACTAAATATTTAAAATAAGACTTACATTTATAGTATCTACATATCTTTATATTAATGACCAGAGAAGTATTATTGCTTATCTGTATCTCTCAGCTAAATTTATTTTTCAATAAAATTAAATAAAAAGTAATATGAATGATGTCTGTGTAAAGTGTAGACGCACACATTTTCACACTCACCTACCTTCCTTCTCTTTACAGTTTACACGAGTTAGGAAAATGGACTTAGCTTGTATGGCCTATCCGTTTAGGGTTCACTACAAAAAAAAAGACTTTCAGCGGAGACAAAAAGTCGCCACCTATGCGACTGTCGCTGAAAGTTTTAGCGGCGACAATTTTTGTCGCTGCTGAAAGTATACTTTCAGCGGCGACTTTTGTCGCCGCTAAAGGTGACTTTCAGCGGCGACATTTGTGTCGCCACTGAAGGTATAGTTTCAGCGGCGACAAAAATCGCCGCTGAAAGTGTTAATTTTTTAAAAAAAAATTCAAAAAATTAAATTTTTTATTAAAAAAATTTGAATTTTTTTTTTAAAAATTTAATTTACAATTGCCACGTGTCTTCTCCCCGTGCTGCCACGTGTCACCTCCCCCTCGGTGCTGCCACATGTCATGTCCTCGTGCTACCACATGTCGCCTCGCCATGCTACCACGTGTCGCCTCCTCATAATTCCTCCAAGTGACTCTCCTCCAGTTTGAACCCACGACCTCAGAGAGCCGATGCCTTCGCGCGCGAGTCTCTGCCAGTTGCGCCGAAATGAACCTATGTCATATTATTACATATTATTATATATATATAATATTATCATATATATAAACATACATACATATAATTAATTAATTATATACAGATAATTAATTATTAATTAAATAAAATATTATTAAAAGTAATGAAAAATTAAATAAAAACGAAACAAATATTTATATATTTAAATTTAAAAATTTTTTAATTAAAATTACTTAATAAATAATAATTTAATATCATAAATATTATTTTTAATATAAAATTATAAATATAATATAAATAAATAATAATATAATTTTAATAATTAATAGTTAAATTTTATAAATATTATTTTTGAAAAATATTAATAAAAAAAAATATGAAAAAGACTTTTAGCGACAACACTAAAGTCGCCACTGAAAGTGTTTTAAAATTTTTTTTTTTTAATTTTTGAAAAAGACTTTCAGCAGCGACACTAAAGTCGCCGCTAAAACTCACTTTCAGCGGTGACTTTTAATAGTCGCCGCTGAAAGTGTTTTAAAATTTTTTTTTTTATTTTTAAAAAAGACTTTCAGCGGTGACACTAAAGTCGCCGCTGACACTCACTTTCAGCGGCGACTTTTAATAGTCGCCACTGAAAGTGTTTTAAAATTTTTTTTTTTTTTAAATTTCAAACAACACTTTCAGCAGCGACACTAAAGTTGTCGCTGAAAGTCTCACTTTCAGCGGCGACATTAAAAATCATTGCCAAATGTCGCCGCTGAAAGTGATTTTTTTTGTCGTAGTTGAACATGAAATTAGGAGCTTTGAAAGTCATTTGCGTCTAAACAAGCAAGCTCCAATGGGCTTATGCTCTTTCTTTGTGTTTTTCTTCTATACTTAATTTCTATGAATTCAAAATAAAACCATGATAACTAATAGGGGTTGGTTTGAAGGAGTCAATCCTCACTCTTATCAACATGACAAACTAAGCTTTGAATATTCTCTAAAGAGATGCCCATATTTAAATGGATGCTAAGAAAAAAATAAAATAAATAAAATAAAATCACTATAATAAGATTACTTCTAAAGGAGGATACATATGTAAACTTAATATATATATATATATATATATATATATATATATATAACCAACAAAACTCAAATTGGACCCGTGCCTTTCTGCCCTTCTGTTCTTTTCCTTTCTTTTTTTTTTTTTCAACCTGAATGTCCTTCTTTTCTAAAACACAAATATTTATTTATTTATTTATTTATTTAGGTTAAACTTGGATTATAGGGACGTCAATGTTTCTAATTTTTAATTTTGGCCTAACAAATCAAAGTTTCTGCAGCTATATTTTTTTGGCCTCTGTAATAACATTTTCTAACTTGATTATACCAAAACCAAGCAACATTTTCTCACTTAAAATTCAGATCATCAATGGTTTTTTCTAATTGTTGTCTTTATGGTTTCCTTGAGGACGTTTCCTAATATGGAATCCAATCATCATGAATAAAATATTTTTTTAATTTTTCGTTTTTAATTTTTTCTTTAATGATTTAAGATAACATTTTCTAATTCTGTAATCCAATCACCATCAATAAGGATTTATTTATTTTCTTTTTTCTATTTTTTTTACCGATGACCTAAGAACACAGTTCTGATCCGGAATCCAATTCGTGGTAAAAAAAATCCGGAATCCAATTATCATTAATGACATTTTTTTTACTTATTGTTTTCTTTTATTGCAAAAGGGATTTTTCAAACTTAACCATACCAAGAAAGATTCAATCAGTATTTTTAATCATTTATTGTAAAAAGGATTTTTATTATATTATCGTTTATTTATTTCCTTTATTATTATTTTTTAGGTGCACATTTTTATTTTGGATAATGATTTGTTTATCTAAACTTTGAAAAGTGATTTATTTATTTATCTAAACTTTGAAAAGTGATTTATTTTAGACTTTAGATAATGATTTGAATTAGGCTAAAGCATACTTTTAATTCTCTAAGTTTACATCAGGGTTCTTTCTAGTCCTTTAAGTTTATAAAGTGTACTTCTAGTCCATTAATATTAGCACTGTTAATCTCATTAAGAGAAAATGCTAACTCAATGAGTGACGCTTCAATTAAATCTTTTAATATAATAATATTTTATTTTAAATTGAGTAAAATGAAAACGATTTTTTAAAAAATTTATCCATGCCAAATTTTCAAGCGTTTCACATTAAAAACTCCTCCCTAGTTCATCCCTAATCTCATCTCGGTGAGGAATAACTCATCATGTTTCAGGTTGGGGCTTATTTGTGCCTTTGTCATGTCTAATTTGCCTTATTTAATTTGCGTCAACTATCATTCCCTTTGAGACAAAGGGAATAGCGTTGTTCCCTAGAACTTACACCAAAGAGGCCGGTTAAAGTTGGGGGTGGCTGTACCTCTGCCCCTTGTTACTACCTCCTATTTTTGTTGTCAAATATATTTGTTTCATACCTAAGTTGCTGGAGAAAATTAAATTTCTATGCTAATGCAGGCAATGAACAGTTTGAAGGAGTTAGAAGGAGATGCTTCGATAGTATCATGCAAGAGTATAGTTAGATCTGTCATGTTGAATGATTAGAAGGCTATACCACAGTTTTCAAATTATTTATCTAGGCAGTCCAAAAGAATTATTTATTTAGGTCAGGGATTTTCTTAAGGAACGAAGCACCCTAAAATATGAGGCTCCCAGTGATGAGTTATGTTGAGTTGTTGATGTGAAGCCCTAGAAGAATTGTTGATGTGATGAGTTAGGTTTTTAAAAAATTTTCAATTTACACAATTTAGAATATAGAATTATTATATCAAAAGATTTGATTGCATAATCACTTGTTGAGTCAGTATTCTCGGTTAATCTAACGGTGTTAATATTAAGGGACTAAAAATGCACTTTATAAACTTAAATGATTAAAAAGAACCTTGATGTAAATTTAGAGAACAAAAAGTATACTTTAGCCTTTGAGTTAAAATATATGTATTAGTATTTTTGAATTATATAAATATGATCATTATAATTTAAATTATAAATTTTTAAGTTTTAATATTTTTAATATTATATATATGTGTGTGTATAATTTTAAACTTGACACATCTAAGGGTTTGTTTGGCAGGAGGGAACTGGAGGGGAAAAGAGGTTAGGAAAAAAAATTTATGAGTTATGCTTGAAAAAATTAGAAAAGTGAGGTTATAAAATTTTAATAAAGATAATATATAAAATAAAAACATAAGAAAAATTAATTAAAAACCCTCAACCCTACTTCTCTATTTTTTTTTAAATCAAATCAAATCCCTCATACCAAACAGCTCCTAAGGTCAGCCCATTCAAGTTATAACTTGCTCTTTTATTTGGTATAAGGGAAATGAGGGGAGGAGGAAATTTTTTAATGAGTTGGAATAAAAAAAAACAATTAAAGAAGCAAGGTTCAAAACCTTTAATGAACTTTTTCTATTATTTAATCTAACATAATTTTTCTATTAAAATTTTATAACTCTTTCTCTCCGTTTTTTTAA
Organism: Inga laurina; assembly: GCA_963855925.1. NCBI lineage: Eukaryota > Viridiplantae > Streptophyta > Magnoliopsida > Fabales > Fabaceae > Inga > Inga laurina. The sequence continues at coordinate 40,850,673 of OY979703.1, forward strand.
AAATTCAATCTAATAAAATCTTCCCTCCTCTCTCCTCTCCTCAATCCTCACAGCCACCCCCATCGCAACCTTTTTCCCTTGTTAATCTCTTATATACCTCCAACCATAACAAATTCCACCATCAGACACATCCACTGCAGCTAGGAGGTGTTCGGCAAAGGTTAACTGCAAAGTGAGCTTTTTTTATTTTTTAAAATTTATTCACTTCTACCTTGAAATGCTTCTTTATTTTGAGTCTCCAGTTCTCTTTGCGCGATGTGGTTTTGCCCTTATGGTTCTTTCTTGAGTTGAGTGTGGTTCTGTCTTCACATGTTGCGACTCTCTTCTTGTGGTTCTTCCTTTAGAAATTGTCCACGCTGGCATACACATACTTTTTTATTTTGGGTTGAGGTGTAATTTTGCCTTAGATTATGAGGAAGTGTTGTAAAAGTTCAATTTTACCTAAGAAGTAATGTAGCGATTTTTCTCCTTACCGTTAAATTAATGGTCAGTGTCAATTGTTTAAGGGTTAAAGCAAATTTGCTTCTTTTATAACACTTTAGTGGTGAAATTGCTCCTAAAAAAACTTCTTGATATCAGTGCTCATTTGGCAAAATTGCTTAAACCAGACAACCACTTGGCAGCTCTGCAAAACTAGGACAATTACTCCTGTGTCTGGAAATTACATCTTCCAAACTGTATTAGTCCAAGGCTGCCCTATAAACTAGGTTCTGTCTTATGTCATTGTTTACCGTCTTCTTGCATTTATGCATTTTATAGTTTATAATTGTTTGTAACACTTCACTACTACAAAAAGGTTGAAAGGTGGCGCACATTTTGTGGCACTTCTTTAAAGAAGTGCCACAGCTGCCCCTTTTTTTTTATATTTAATTTTTTTTTTAAATTTTGGGGACCTACTGTGGCGCTTGGTGGACCAAGCGCCACAGCTGGGGGGGCCAATTGTGGCGCCTGCCAAGGCAGGAGCCACAATTGGCCAGCTGTGGCGCCTGGTGGACCAGGCGCCACAGCTGGTCCTATTAAATTTTAAAAAAAACGTAGGTATCCCAAAAAAAAAAGAAAAATATTAAAAAAAACAAAAAATATTAAAAATCTATATATAAAAAAAAATGGAGCAGCTGTGGCGCCTGAAATCCAGGCGCCACAGCTGATCCTATTAAATTAAAAAAAAACGTAGGTATTCCCAAAAAAAAAGAAAAATATTAAAAAAAAACAAAAAATATTAAAAAAATATTTTAAAAAAAATAAAAAAATAAATAAAAATGGAGCAGCTGTGGCGCCTGGAATCCAGGCGCCACAGCTGCTCTTACTTATTAAAAAAAATGTAGGATTTTCCAAAAAAAATTAAAAAAAATATAAAAAAAATAAAAATGGACCAGCTGTGGCGCCTGGAATCCAGGCGCCACAGCTGGTCCTATTAAATAAAAAAACGTAGGTATTCCAAAAAAAAAAAAAAAAAGACCAGCTATGGCGCCTAGAAATCTAGGCGCCACAACTGATTCTATTAAATAAAAAAAAAATTTGTCAAAATTTCTCCCGCTCCCACCCTTATCTTTTTTCCCCTTCCCGCGCAGTGGCCTCATTCCTTCTCTTTTAATTTATTTTGAATCATCCCACTTTAATTATTCCCTCTCTCACTTTTCCTTTTCATTTACACTACAGCTTCTTGTAGTGGACGACCGTCGCCCCCCTCCCTCCATTTTCTATCATCTTCACACTTAAAAACATACTCACATACACACATGTTTTCATCATCGAATCTACTTCTTTGTTTTGTTTCAACTGTCATCCCCACTCCTCCTCCCCCTCACTCAAGATTGCGAGACCAACAGGCAACGTGGTCCCCCACTCCACTGCACTGATCAATTTAGTTTGTAAGTTTAACGTGCTTCTTCTTTTTTTTTAATTGGCATATAATTTCTGCAATTTTTTATTTCAAATTGATATCTATGTTCTAATCTGTGTTTAAAAAGTGGAGAATATATATAATATTTCAAAAGAAAAGGAAAACCAAAAGTGGACCATGTCTCGTGATGCCTTTAGCATGTTGATAAAAGATATCTTTAGATATCCGGAGTACTTGATTTCAGATTAGGCTTAAGCAATTTTAACATTTTTTGCCTGAAAAAATTTTTAATTTCAAAAAACTTTATTTTAGTAATTTAAAAGAAAATAGTCTAGTCCATACTCATGATTAAGAAAAATATAATATTTGTATCATAATATAAGTTTCTTTAGCTTAAATTTTTTGCCAACAGTTTCTAGTTTAACACTGGTCTCAATATCTTCAATTTTGAAAATAAATCTGGACAATTAATATTATTTTTTAAATTAAAATAAAACAATTTCTTTAACTAAATTTTTAAATTTTTTTTTTTAAAAAAATTACCCTACTGTGGCGCTTGGTGGAGGAAGCGCCACAGGAGGGGGGTCTCCTGTGGCGCTTCCTCCACCAAGCGCCACAGGAGGGTATTTTTTTAATAAATAAATAAATAAATGTTGTGGCGCTTTCAAGCGCCACAGCTTCTTTTAGTAGCGTCTAGATATGTGGCACTTCTCTAGCGCCACAATTAATGCAATTATAAGCGCCACAACTTTATTTTTTTTGTAGTAGTGCTTCTTTTTAAGAATGTTTGTTGAGGAACATTGGAATGGCTTCATAATGTTTGATATAATTTCAGAAAGCTATATACCCCTTTATCTTAACTGTCACTGATGCATTTCAGTTGTGGTAAAGTCCTTCTCTACTTTATTTAGAGCTAGAATGTTAAGTTTTGGCAAGTGGGCTATACCTATCAGTTATTAAATGTAATTAATTAAACATAATCATTTGGATATTTTTAAAATAGAGTTCAAGTTTAGTTTTAGTACCTCGAAAAGCATTCCCAAATTTTGTACAAACAAGTCATTAATCTCTTTGATAATGAGTTGGATTATGTTGGCAAACTAGTTTTTGAGAATGGCAGAAGACGATAAAGAAGTGACATTTTAGAGTCTGGGCTGAGCTGATCAGCTGGTAGACGCTTGTGAAGTGTTGGGTTTGGAAAACCATTGAAGATCCAACCTGAAGCAATTCCATTTGCATTAAATATTGAGCCTTAAAACAGACAATATTGAGAGTGAAATGTTAAGATATTATATATATGTACCAGAGCTAACATTGAGTTGATGTGGGTTAATGTGCCAACGGTGACGAGGGTCCGTAAGGGGAGAATTGTGAAGTCCTATATCAGTGAAGGAGGAAAATGAAAGAAGGCTTATAAAAGGTTAGATACATCCTCTCGAAATATTTTAAAATCATGAAGAGGTGATGAGGGCCTAAAGCGCAAATGACACTGAGAGGTAGGCATTGGAATATCCTCCCACAACCAACAATATCAAAAGTGATATGCTAGCGCCTTTGTGGGTTGAGATACTAGCGAGCATGTTAGGTTCATAGAGGTTGAAAGTCAGAAAGGTGGACAATAATGGGCCCATAGGGGTTGAAGGACAGAAAAGTAGAGCGCTCGCTTAGTCAGAAAAGTAGAATATGTTTACACGTTTTCTAACTCCACTGTAGCAATTAATTTTGTTTTTGAGACCATAATAAAAAGAACCAGGTACTCTTGAAAGAAGCAAACTTCTTCACTAACTGCTGTGGCAGCTTGAACAAGAACGTTGTCTTCAGTATGACTAACCCACCAACAACGGTCATGTCTTTACTTTTACTCTTCCGGATCCTTTTCACTATCTGCGTTACCTCCTACATTCCTGATGATAATGTCTTAGCCAACTGTGGCAGCTCTCAAAATTCTTCTTTCATAGATGGCAGAAAATGGACCGGAGATACAGACTCCAGAAGCTTCTCTTCAATCGAACTCTCCGACGGCAGCAAGTCATTAGTAAGAGACAACTCACTTATCAATACAGTCCCTTACAACACTGCACGCTTCTCTCGCTCCAAGTTCTCCTACTTGTTTCATGTGAAGACCCAGGGACAAAAGTTTATTCGCCTTTACTTTTACCCATATTCCTATGACCTAAACTTCCTTCGTTCCGACTCTGTCTTCTCCGTCAGAGTTGGATCTCACACTCTTTTGAAAGACTTCGATGCTTCAGTCACCACTGATTACACCGGTGAACTAACCATTTCAAGAGAGTACTCCGTCAACATTGTTCACCCCACGAAGGGGCTTAGAATAACCTTCATGCCAAGCTCATCGCATCCAAACGCCTATGCTTTCATCAACGGCATCGAGGTTATCTCTATGCCCACCTTTCTTTATTATACAAACCCCAAAAGCCTGCTGGGGTTGTTTCAAGAGGGTGGAGCCCAGCAGTATGCAGTCAATAATGACAGTGCCCTCGAGACTGTATACAGAATCAATGTTGGAGGGAGGCAGATCCCTCCTGAAAATGATAGTGGCATGTTTCGGAATTGGGACTCAGACATCTCGTACTTGGAGAGGGAGCGACCGCTCAGTGTATCAACAGGTTTTGCTTTAAAGCCAACCTACAAAGATTATCAAAATTATTTTGCGCCTGATGAAGTATACATGACTGCCCGAAACTATGGGATGAAAGAAACATCCAAATTTAATGTGACTTGGGAATTTGAAGTTGACTCGGAGTTTTTTTATATGGTGAGATTGCATTTTTGTGAGTTTGATCTAGGCATGGAAAAAACTGGAGACAGAGTTTTTCAAATCTTCATAAATGATAATTTGGTGGAGTCTGTCGCCGATGTGATGTTGTGGACTCAGAATCAGATACTAGTTCCTGTCCATAGGGACTATGCAGTGTCGATGCTGGTCAATGGAAGCTTAAAGAAGCTAAATCTTTCAATTAAGTTGCAACCACACCCAACTGTAAGAAGCACTTACAGGGATGTTTTATTAAATGGTATTGAAATTTTGAAAATTAGTGATTACAATGACAATCTTGCGGGTCCTAATCCAGACCCACTTCAATCACTCCCGCCGCCATCTGCGCCATCCTCCAAGTCATCTAAGAACGGAAAGAAAACAAAGGTAATTTCCATTATCTCTGGGGCAACATCAAGCTTCTTTGTGTTATTTCTTATTGTTCTGTTGATTTTCCGGCGATTCATTAGAGCTCCGATCAAGGAAGGAGGTTCATGGTGGGGACAAAAATCAGCATATTTGTCCAAGAAAAACAAATCTCATGGGTCATCATTGCCGTCTGATTTGTGTCGCTGCTTTTCAATAGATGAGATAAGAGCAGCCACCAATAATTTCGATACTATTTTCATTGTGGGTGTTGGAGGCTTTGGTAATGTCTATAAGGGCTACATTGATAACGGTACAGTTCCTGTGGCAATCAAACGGCTCAAACAAGGTTCCCAACAAGGCCTCCGTGAGTTTCAAACAGAGATTGAAATGCTCTCTCAACTTCGTCACAATCATTTAGTGTCTCTCATTGGTTACTCCTACGATGGCAACGAGATGATCCTTGTCTACGAGTTCATGGCTCGTGGGACCCTCCGTGACCATCTTTACAACTCTGATAATAACTCTCCACTTTCCTGGAAGCAAAGGTTGGAAGTGTGCCTTGGAGCAGCTCGGGGATTGCATTATTTGCATACGGGTGCGATCCAAAATATCATTCATCGAGACGTGAAGACCGATAATATCTTGATAGATGAGAAGTGGGTGGCAAAAATTTCTGATTTTGGATTATCCAAAATAGGACCCGCAGGACTGTCGAAGTCTCACATCACCACAGTGGTGAAAGGAAGCATTGGTTATTTAGACCCGGAATACTATAAGCGTCAAAGATTAACTCAAAAGTCTGAAGTTTACTCTTTTGGAGTTGTATTGCTGGAAGTATTATGTGGGAGGCCTCCTTTGATACGTTACGTGGAGAAGCAGAAATCAAGTTTAGTAGACTGGGTCCGAAAATGCCATCACGAGGGTGTGATTCATGAAGCTGTTGATCCGTTCCTAATAGAAAGTATCTCACCAGAGAGCTTGTGAAACAGAACAGAGACAGAGAATGAGAATGTGAACAAGAGAATGAGTTGCAGCCAACGTTGACCTTCATGTGATGTATGCAATGACGTGAGGGGTTTGGTGAAGGTTGCCAGAATTGACTTTTCCATTATTTTAAGCATTTATGAGGTTTTGAGTTTGGTTATAAATAGGCTTCGTTTTTCATTGTAAAAACATCAAGAATTTGGATAAACATATATGAGTTTGGTTTCTATACCATTTTGGTACCAGAGCTGAGTTCTAGAGAGCCAGAGAGCGAAAGAGTGAGGAGTGGGTGAGAAAAAAAAAACGTGAGAAAAAGGGGGTGTCGGATTTTCACTCTCGGAGCGTTTTTTGAAGAAACCGACCTCACCATCGTGTTCTGAAGGCCGAAAAACCTAGGAATAGCCTCGGTCACCGCCGAAAAACACCTCCACGCGCCTCCATGGACGTCGCCGGAAAGTCGCCAGAAAATTCGCCGGAATTTCAGACGGTCGCCGGAGTCCAGAGGTTGAAGACGACCCAGTCAGCTGCCACGTCATCACGGTTGACCAATCAACGCCACGCTGTCCAATCAGATTGCGCCACGTGTCAATAGCGCCACGCCAGCGGCACCGTCAGCATTGCCACGTCACCCAGTCTAATCAGCAGCCACGTCATCAGTCAACGCAACGTGGACCAATCACTGACTGCCACGTGTCATAACTGCCACGTCATCAATCCCAGTCAGCCCAACTTTCAGAAATTGCAATTTGACCCCTAAATTTGGTAAAAATTACAATTTCTGCCCCAAAACTTTCTGAAATTACATTTGGGCCCCACAAATTCTGCCAAAATTACATTTCGGACCCCAAACGTTCTGAAATTACATTTTGACCCCAAATTTCTGCCAAAATTATATTTCGGACCCCAAAACTTTCTGAAATTACATTTTTGACCCCAGATATTTGCCAAAATTACATTTCGGACCACAAAACTTTCTGAAATTACATTTTGACCCCTGATATTTGTCAAAATTACATTTCCATCCCTGAAAGTTATGAAATTACCTTTCTACCCCATTTGTCCATAAAATTTCCAGTTTTACCCCTTACTTGCCATAAAAACCGATCCTATCCTTATACTTTTCCATCCTATACCTAACCTCACAAGAACAATTCCAAAATGCCTCCAAGACGCAGAAACACACGTGAGATTGAGATGGATGAGATGAGACGCCGGATACAGGAACTGAAAACCACTGTACAAACGCAGCAAGCCATGCTAGAATCTCGCAGTAAATATCCAGAGGATGATTCAGATAACAACAGTTCGTCGTCCACTGACTACCGCCATCGTCCTCAACAACAGTCATTCCGCCTTAATGACATTAAGGTAGACATTCCTGAATTCGAGGGAAGACTCCAACCGGACAAATTCATTGACTGGCTACAAACAGTTGAACGAGTCTTTGAGTACAAAGAGATTCCAGATGAGCAGAAAGTTAAAATTGTTGCCATCAAATTAAAGAAACATGCCTCCATATGGTGGGAGAATCTCAAAAGAAGGTGTGAAAGAGAAGGAAAAAGCAAGATACGAATGTGGGACAAGATGCGACGCGAGCTCTCACGTAAGTTTCTTCCAGAAAATTACTATCAAGATAATTTTCTTTAGTTACATCATCTTCGCCAAAAGGCTATGTCTGTAGAAGAATATACGAGGGAATTTGATAAGCTCATGATGAAGTGTGATATCCAAGAAAGAGAGGAGCAAACAATAGCCCGTTATCTTGGAGGGTTGAATACTAACATTGCCCATCCAGTGCAGCTCCAACAATACTAGACTCTAGATGACGTCATTCGTCTAGCCATCCGTATTGAGAAACAGTTCCCCAAAAGGTTTCCATTTCAACCGTCTTCCTCCACTGAAATTCCTTTTGATCAACATGAAATACATATGCATCAGCCTACACAAATGCATCAGCATAACTCTTCAAACAGGCATACACAAGAATATCAGTCTAACTCTTCAAGCAAGCCTCCACCAAAGGCTATCAAGGAATTTAGCTCCAACGCACCTAAGTGCTTCAAATGCCAAGGGTTCGGTCATATCGCTTCAGAATGTCCTACCCGCAGAGTGGTTACTATTATTGAAGGGGAAACTGTTGCAGTTTTTGAAGAAGAAAAGGAGCTCATACCCGACAAAGAACCTGTCTTTGATGAAGAGCCAATTTTTGATGAAGAAGTCATTCCTCCTGATCAAGGTGAAACACTTGTGATTAGACGAAGCTTGCATACAGCCACAGTGAAAGAAGAGCCTTGGCTACGTCACAACATTTTTCATACTCGTTGCACCGCTCAAGGTAAAGTTTGTGACGTCATTATTGACAACGGAAGCTGTGAAAATGTAGTATCTAACTACATGGTAGAAAAGTTGCAACTACCAACTCACAACCATCCGTACCCATACAAGCTCCAATGGTTCAATAAAGGAAGCGCGGTCAAAGTGTCAAAACGATGCCTTGTTACTTTTTCTATTGGAAAAAGGTATCATGATGAAGCTTGGTGTGATGTTGTTCCAATGGACGCTTGTCATCTTCTTCTGGGAAGACCTTGGCAATATGATATACGCGCTCTATACGACGGTTATGCAAACACCTATTCCTTTCAGAAGGATGATGTGAAGATTCAGCTCGAACCATTGCCACCAGATAAACACATCAAAATCAAAAATAAGTCCAAGTCATTTTTACTTAAGCATAAGGTTTCGGATTTATCTCTATTTATTGATGATGATGTTGTTTGTGACTCGAGGGCGAGTCTTGTCCAACCCTGGGAGAATGAAACAGAACAGAGACAGAGAATGAGAATGTGAACAAGAGAATGAGTTGCAGCCAACGTTGACCTTCATGTGATGTATGCAATGACGTGAGGGGTTTGGTGAAGGTTGCCAGAATTGACTTTTCTATTATTTTAAGCATTTATGAGGTTTTGAGTTTGGTTATAAATAGGCTTCGTTTTTCATTGTAAAAACATCAAGAATTTGGATAAACATATATGAGTTTGGTTTCTATACCAGCTTGAAAATATTTAGTGATATGGCTCTAAAATGTTTGGAGGATGATGGGAATGAACGGCCTTCGTTTAACGATGTGGTGTGGGGCCTAGAGTTTGTCTTGCAGCTTCAAGAAAGTACCGAGAAAGTGGGGTTTGATGAGCCCGAAAGTGCAGGTAAAAGCGAGGAAAGCGCGTTGCTGAAAAAGGCGACAAACGTGGAAGGAAGCAGTAAGTTGACGAGTTCAAGTAGTGGGAATCAGTCTGTGGATTCTAAAGCAGTGAGAATCAGTCAGTGAAGAAAGTGTGGTTGATTTTCTGTGAGTTGGATGAATTGGTTGCTAAAGGATAGTGGAGTTGATTATGTTTATAAAGGAGACGATACTGTTTATTTTGAGTTCCATATATCTATATATATATATATTAAGGACGTTGCATGACTATGTATTTGAAGCACCCAAAAAATTTAAACTTCTACTATTCCATTTGTTAAGTATACATTAGAGGAACCACAAAAGTATTCATTAGTAGATCTTTAATCTAATCGAGATTACAGTTATTATTTTTTGTTGAAGTAAATGGAATAAAATAATATATTTTGTTAAAGTTTATATGAGCACGTACTATATATTGTTTATTTTAAAGATAACCTCCAAATCAAAATAGTTCACATGGATCACATTGTCATTCATGTAAATATAAGTATTTAATTATTTGGTTGATGAACTTAATTACAAGCTATCATTTTGGAGAAATATCTACGGATATTCCCTATTTTGTTATTATATTTATTGTTTTAATTAGAGATTTTAGCATTAATTTTGGGGTAAATTGCATTTATTATGGTTAAAATGAATTGATGATGATTTTGTGAAAATAGAGTTTAAAAAGGTAAAGTTTTCATAAATCTTTCAACTACTATTAATTGGGTTGATTTTCTTAGAATATATGATGCTACATAATCTTTGTTTGCATTATAGGTTACTATAGAAAAGTTGGAATACAATCAAAATTATGAGAGGAGTGAACTATTGATTTTTAGAGAGAGAAGCTCTGAGATCGTTGCCTCTGTAACGGTCATCGACGATCCGACGTGGTAGCTAGCGATGAGGATTATGAGTTTGCTTTGACTAGTGGCCCATGGTTATTCATGGAACATTACTTAGCTGTGCAGCCATGGAAACAGAAGTTCGATCCTGATGCCGAAGAAGCGCCAAAGATCGCTGCATGGGTACGTATTCTTAAGTTTCCAATTGACTTTTATGATAAGGGTATCTTATATGTGGTGGGTAGTCAGACCGAAAGGGTTCTTAAGGTGGATAATAATACATTGAAACAAACCAAAGATCGCTTCGCTCGAATATGTGTTGAGGTAGATCTAAATTCCCCTTTGCTTCCTTCACATATGATTAATGGTAAGAAAAAATAAATAGTCTACGAGGGCCTACACCTGATATGTTTCTCATGTGGGAGGTATGAGCATGGGTCAGAACACTGTCCACACAAGAAAGAATCTGCGGCTTCAGGCGTTCGAATGTCAGATAATGAGTGTGAAGGGAAAACGGTAGATCCAACGCAAACTACTCACAACCCAGTAGCAACAACATATGGTGAATAGTTGGCAGCACCCAGGAGGCGCCGGATGTAGCGTGGTACTGGAGGAGAGTTGAATGTTAGCAGCGAAGGAGGGTGCCATTTGTGTAGTCACAATAATGTTGGAGGATCAAGATGTGCGGTATTATCGAATGAGAATAGGGAAGAGAAGGGAAATGAAATCCCTTTAATGGTGCCTAATAATTCGGCCTATGATACTACAAAGCAGGAATTTCAACGACCAATACTCTTAAATCATGTGGGCACTTGCTTAGTAAGAAGAAGCACATAGAGATTAAATGTTGGAATGCAAAAGTTGTGGTGGGCTGTGAGATTGATTTGGTAAGCCCAATGGAGCATTATCAACAAGTGAAGAATAAAATGGTAGCCCAGGGAAATTCTAGTTTGAACAAAAAATGTGGTTAAGTGCAGAATATTGGGGGCTTGGCGCAGGGGATTAATGAAGGATGAAACATATGGCAGGATCCTCGAAATTACAGCCAATAAAGGGAAGTTTGTGTATGTCTTTAAAATCCACAAGTGGGAAAATTCAACTCCCAAAATCTACTCAAAATAGTGCTTTGAACCCTATTGATCCAGGTGCTAGTCAAGAGATTAAATATTCAACACATATAAGTCCTCTATGAGAGGAAGGTGATGTCATGATGAAGGAGTCAGGTGAAGATGAATATGGGACTATGTCCCAGTAGTACCCCCATGTCTAGGAACCTTTAATTTTTATTATCTGTCTTAATGATAGTTATGACATGGAATACTCGGGGTGCCGGTGGTGACTCATCTCGACGTTTAATCTATGATATTTGTTGAGAAATAAGGAGTAAATTTTTTTGCACTTTTGGAGCCTAGATAGGTTAGCACAAAGGCTAAGTTATTAGCTCGAAAGATTGGATGGTCTAATATGCACATCGTTGAAGTATGAGGATTCAGTAGGGGCATTTGGCTTTTTTGGGATTCTAGCTGCAATTTTTCAGTTATCTCTGTTGGTGAACAATTTGCGCATGAAATGTTTAAGCAGGAAATGATAATGAATGGTCCCTCATTGTTGTTTATAGACATCCTAATATAAACCCGAGACGCCTGTTGTGGTCTTCATTAGGAGACATTCGTCAGGTTGTTCATGGGCGTTGGTTGGTGGTTGTGACTTCAATGCTATATCATGTCCTAAGGATAGATAGAGTATGAAAGTTTTGGAAAGCAATGGAGTAGACAGATTTTTTTAGGAGTGGATTGCTGATACTAGTTTGATTGATATTGGTTTTAGCGGCCTTAAGTTTATGTGGGGGACTTCATCTAGTCAAAGTAGGATCAATAGAGCATTGGTGGATGCCAGTTAGCATGCACAGTTCCCAAGTGCATCAGTGCTTCATTTACCCAAATATAAATCAGATCATTGCCCTATTTTGGTGAATACAAATAAGTTGGCACATGTTGAGAACAAACAGAGGCCTTTTCACTTCTTCATCTCCTAGGTTATGCATGATAACTTCTCAGGTTTTGTTGAGGATTAATGGAATGTGAAGGAAGATTGGTGTAGATATTTAGTGGTTTTTACTGAGCAGCTGAGAAATTGGAAAAAGAAGTGTTTGAGAATTTAAATTATATGAAGAACAAGTTATATAGACATCTTGATGGGATTAACACCAAAATTGCTCTAGCTGGACCATCGGTGACATTAGAGAATTTGCAAAGTGAATTATGGAAGGATCTTGAAAAAATCTTGGCTCGGGAGGAAATTATGTGGCTCCAATACTCTCTTGCTACTTGGTATGTTCAAGGTGACCGCAATACCAAGTATTTTCACTCAAAGGCAAATGCTCGAAGAAGACGGAACTGGATCTTAGCTATTAAACGTGAATCAGGGGAATGGTTGTATGATGAGAAGGAAATATGAGATATTAGCAGTAAATATTTTGAAGAACTATATAAGGATACTAGCATGTACCAGGGGCCCTTAATATTTGGGTGCACCTACCCTAAGATTGATGCAACGAATATATGCACTTTGGGAAGACATGTTGATGACATGGAGATTAAACGGGCTTTATTCAATATGGGATCACTCAAAGCTCCAGGACCAGATGGATTTAATCCTCTTTTTTATCAGAGCCAATGGGATATGGTTGGTCTTTCGGTGATATCTTTGGTTAAACAGGGATTCTCTTATCCTTAATGGGTCCAGCATATTAATAGTACTCTAATTGTGCTCATTTCAAAAATTGATCATCTCAATCTTTTAGAGATTTTCGCCCAATAAGTCTCTATAATGTAGTGTATAAGATTGTTACAAAGATTATTTCTATTAGACTTAAATCTATTATGCCATTGGTTGTGGCCCCGAACTAATGTAGCCTTGTGAAGGGGCGCCAAAGTATTGATAATGTTATTCTAGTGAAAGAAATAATCCACTCTATGAAACATGAAGAAGAAGCAGGGATTCATGGCAATAAAGATTGACTTGGAGAAAGTGTATGATCGGGTCAAATGGAGTCTTCTCTTTGAATGCTTGAATGAGTTAAGGATTCTTGAGTATCTTTGTGACGTGATTAAGGCTTGTGTATCAACCCCGCAAATGCAACTACTTTGGAATAGGTATACTGCAAATGCTTTCCACCCTTCCAGAAGAGTTCGTCAAGGCGATCTTATATCACCGTATATCTTTGTCATTATGATGGAGAGGTTGGGACACTTAATATTGACTGCTGTAGAACATGGAGATTGGAAACTATTTAGGTTGTCGCGAAAAGGTATGGTTATATCTCATGTCTTTTTGCTGATGATCTTATTTTGTTTATAGAAGAATATATGGATCAAGCCGAAGTGGTGAAAGATATACTGGATGACTTTTACAAGATATTCGGCCAGAAAGTAAATGTTGAAAAGTCACGGATTTACTTCTCAAAGAATGTGGGACGCACGAGGAGCAAAAAGATTAGTGAGTTCTTAAAGTTTTCCCAGTCTTCCAATCTAGGGAAATATTTAGGAATGCCGATCTTACATAAGTGAAGCACCAAGTCCTCATACAAGTTTATTCTTGACAAGATCAATGCTCGACTAGCAAGATGGAAGCCAGACATGTTATCTATGGCGGCAAGACATATCCTTGTATCATTTGTGGTGTCAGCCATGCCGTTCTATGCCATGTAGGCTATGCCCCTCCCTCTAGGTACCTGTGATGAGATAGACAGGAGGTGAAGGAATTTTCTTTAGGGACATACAACCACAAATCATAAACCTCATATGGTAGCTTTGGGTTGGGTGTGTTCCTGAAAAGAAGATGGTGGATTGAGATTAAAACAGACAAGGTTTTAGAACTAGGCTTACATGACCAAACTAGGGTGGAACTTGGTTCATAAACAAGATGCACTGTGGCTACATTTCCTTCTGGAAAAGTACAAGATGGATAGTGATTTGGTGTCGAAAGTGGAAAAAAGACGGACAAAATCAAGCACGTGGAAGGGGATCAAACACAATTAGGAAGTGTAGATAAGAGTATATTTTGGAGGATTACAGATGGAGTTTAGGTGTCCTTTTGGCATGATATATGGGTTCCCCAACTTGATAGATTTGAGAGCAAATGAAATCCGAGAATGGAAGGTAGCAGATTATACTACTCCGTTAGGTCAATAAGATCTGAATAAGTTTGGACATTTATTACCGAAACAGGTTGTGTTAGCAATTCAAAGAGTGAATATTATCCGTAATTTTGGTAGCGATATTTCAGGTTGGCGTTAGACAGCTGATGGTAAATTTGCTCTGAAAGAGGCGTACAACAGATTAACTGGTTACAGGGAAAATCAAAATTGGTTTGGATGGAGGCTCATATGGAAACTTAAGGTTCCTTAACGGTACAGACTGTTCATGTGGTTATGCACCCATGTTCGTTTAATGACAAATTTGGCAAGAGCTCAACAGAGAATCCATACAAATGAGATGTGCCCCTTTTGTCAAGACGAGACTGAATCAATTTTGCATGTACTTAGAGATTGTGTTGTGGTAAAAAAAACTCTAGAGTGAGTCGCTACCTAGTCAATGGTATCGCACTATAAAAAAAGGGTATTTTGTAGCAGTGACATTGTAACGATTATAATTACCCGCTACAAATATTAACATTTGTAGCGGTTTTAACCTAAACCGATAAAAATTTGTAGTGGTAAGCTACACGCCAAGTGGCAAGACAGATTGGCTGCGTTTTTTGTATCAGTTACCTAGGGAAAACCGCTACAAATATGGCGCGAATTTCCCGCCAAAAATTGTAGCGGTTAATAAATAATAACCACTACAGTTTTCGTACCACATGACGCGACCAAAACGCGCCAACAATGTAGTGGTTATTTGTAGCGGTTTGACCAATAAAACTGCTACAAAATTCCAAACGTCGCGTATTTGTAGCGGTTATTAGGTTGTAACCGCTACAGAATTTCAAAGGTCCCCAAATTTGTAGCGATTCTATACCTTAACCGCTACATAACTGCAAAGGTTTTTGTACTTTGTAGCAGTTATCTTAAAACCGCTACAAAGTTTAGCCGCCCTAAGTGATTTGTAGTGGTTTATGTAGCGGTTATTTCAATAACCGCTACAAAGGTTCGGCCTATTTAAACTCCCCTCCCTCCTTCATTTCTCCGTTTGCTCATTTTGTTTCCTGAAGTTTCTCTGAGTGTTTTTTTTTTAGATTTGAGCATTCAGACGTCTGTGAAAGAGCTTTTGCTGCAGTATTTCTTGGTATTTGTACTTGAGGTAAGTAGATAAGACGTATTTTATTTGTATTTTTATTTTTATTATATTTTTGCATAATAATGTGACTAAAATATTTTTTTTAAATTTTTACAGTTGATATGGCTTCAAGAGAGGATAGGGGGAAGGCATCTGAGGTCCCCAGATCGATTTTACAGGGTGGCAGCAGTAGAGTAGGGGGCAGAGGGAGGGTGCAGCGCGGAGGGAGGGTGACCGCGGCATTTCAACCCATCCCCCACAGGACTCAACCTTACCACAGGCACCGCAGACGATCCCACAGGAGACGACCGCACCAGAGGTGCTTGAGTTTAGGGGGCAGATATCAGCGTTGAGGACTACGACGAGGAGGACTTCGAGATCCGATTGGGCTCATGGAGATGGAGCAGTTCCTCGATGAGGAGGAGGCTCGGAGCAGAACATCCCACGAGGGTCGTCTTCGCGGTCCACTGGGTTTGAGGTGCAGGTCCAAGGTAAATAATTTTTTATATTTAATAAATTATTTATTTAAATTCAAAATATTAAATTTGAATTACAATTTATCTAACGTGTGGTAAATTGTGCAGATGAGCAGGGGAATGTGTTAACGAGGAGGCTGGCCATGGCCGGTCTGAACAGCATGGACCGGACATTGTGAGTTATAGTGCTGTGGAATGAGGGCACGGACCAGCCCATCGACAATGGGGGTCACCTGTGCAACCGCTTCCTAAACGACCTGGGCGCGATTTGGATGCGGTTCCCCCTTCACTTCAGGACGTGGAGGCACGTTACGAAGGGGCTAAAGGACCAGGTTTGGGAGGAGGTGATTCAGGTAATTAATAGTATTTAATTAATATTTTTTGTAATTAATTATATTTAATTAATATTTTTTAATAGGATTTTTGTAATTATTGATATTTAAATAATTTTTTTACAGCTGCGGTTTGCCATCCAGGCCAACCGAAGAGGTGCACCCTCGTGAAGATGGGCGACGGCTGGTGGAACAGGAGGAACCGTCTCTTCCACAAGGTGGATAAGGACGGGACGATGCCTCTGGAGTAGCTGATCGAAAGCGTCCCAGATGGTGTGCCGTCGAACGACTGGGCAAGTTTCGTTCAGTTCAGGAGGAGCGCTGAGGGGCAGGTAATGTATTTATTAGATTATTTATATATAATTTTGTAATTGTTAATTATTAAATTATAATTTAAATGTAATTAATTTTAAATGTTTTATATTATTTTAATACATTTAATATTGTTTTTTTTTCAAGTGCTTTCTCAGAGGAACACCAAGATCCGTGGGCAGCAGACGATCCACCACACAGCAGGATCGAAGACCTTTGCTCTCACCTACAGCAAGCTGGTAACTTTTCAAAATGTCACTGACTTTTAGCTAGTTATTTCATAATATTAATTGAATTATGTAATTGTTTTAGGAGAGGAAGGCACAGCAGGAGAACCGTCAGACGGACTATGGGGAGTTGTACGCGATCACACACAGACACCGTGACGGGACTCCTACTTCTCAGCAGGCAGAGGTGGCCATTGTAAGTAATTTCATTATTATAATATTTATAAAACCAACATAATAATGAAAAATGTTAATTAGTAATTGTTTCATAAAATGGCAGGAGCGGATGCAGCAGTCGCAGGCTGAGCTGCGGAGACCCAGGCCGAGGAGTCATAGGGGTCAGTGGACCCGACGGCTCCTTTGAAGGCAGGTCTGGCTCAGGCTGAGCACTCTGGACGCGTTCAGGGGATGGGGATAGGCGCCAGACCTAGCATGGTCTATGACAGGAGCGTCGCCTCTGAGGCTGGTAGCTCTAGAGGGGTCAGATGTCCGAGGGACGAGTCAGTTGAGCAGCTGCGGTCAGATTTGAAGCGGACACAGGCTGCAGTGGCTCAGCAGCAGCATCAGATGCAACAGCTGCAGCTGCAGCAGATGCGGCAGATACAGGAGCATGCTGATTTGATCTACGCTCAGCAGACGCAGTGGCGTGATATCATGAACAGTATGCTCGAGCATGAATGGAGTTGCCTGTTCCCAGAAAAGCAGTATCCATAGGTTCCGCCTGTCCTTCGGTTCGTCGTGCAACCTCCTCCTCCTGCTGATGATGATGGTGAGGTTCACTTTGCCCAGCGGCCCGATCCAGCAGCACCTGATGGAGCCTCACCTGAGGGAGCACCAGATGATCAACCCCCAGCTACTTAGTTTAGGACATTTTTTTATTTGTTGTTGAAACATTTGTAAATAAATATATATAATTTTGTATTTAAGAACTTAAATTCTTATTGTGTTTACCATAATTATATTTATATTCTTAGACTGCGTTGTTGAATTTGTGAATTAATTGCAACAATATTATTTATATTTCTAAACCTTAAAAAAATTATATATATATATATATATATATGTAGCGGTTTTACAATAAATAACCGCTACAAATAAAATTTTGTTATATTTGTAGCAGTTTTCTTGGCGAAACCGCTACAAATATATATAGAATTTATATTTTTTATATTTATAAATAATGTTCTATATTTGTAGTGGTTTAACAATAAAAACCGCTACAAATACTCAACATTTGAATTTTGAAATTTGCCGCCTTTGTGCAAATTTGTAGCGGTTATTTATGTATAACCGCTACAAATTTAAAACTAATTTTTCCATTTAATTTCCAACGGCTTTAATATTAGTAGCGGTTTGATACATATAACCGCTACAAAAACTCAACTTTTAAATTTTGAATTTCCCACCACTTTGTGTAAAATTCTAACGGCTTGAACATTAGTAGCGGTTTTATACATATAACCGCTATAAATTTGTAGTATTGTAGCGGTTAGTGTAGCGGTTTTTCAACGGCTACAAAATTTTAATCGTTGGAATTTCAGAATATAAGGTTCCAGGCATTCATCATTCTCTATTAACTCATCTTCTTCTCTCTCACTAGTAGCTATGGATAAGTCATGGATCAGGTTACCGCGCAATTTTTTGGAATATTTGTACGGATTAAACAATTTCTTGGATTTCGCATTCACTCAAGCCAACTGTAATGGCAAGATCGTCTGTCCGTGTCGGAGATGCAAGTTCAAGAAGTGGCATGCACAAAATGTTGTGAAGAAACATTTGCTTCTGAAGCCTTTCCCTGAGGACTATACGTTTTGGGTAGTTTATGGTGAGAAGGTCGGCATTAGATATGATGATGCTCTTCCTCGAAGTTCTCAAGTAGGCGTTCAACTAGATGAAGATGATCCTGTTAATGATGTTGTGCGTGATGCATTTGGATTTCAAGGTGACAACTTCAACGAAGAAGTGCACGGTTCTGAGCTGGTGTTTATGAGGAATGAAGCAGCTCAGGATTTTTTCAGCTTGATAGATGAAGCAGATCGTCCTTTATATCAAGGTTGTCAAAAATATTCTAAATTATCTTTCTTGATCAAATTGTATCATATCAAGTGCTTGTGTGGAATCACAGATAAGGGAATGTCGATGTTGCTCAATTTATTACAAGATGCATTCCCCGACGCTAAGATTCCCACAACATTCTACGAGGCCAAGAAGATTATCAACAAGTTGGGGTTGAACTATCAAAAGATTGATGCATGCCCCAACGATTGTATACTGTATTGGAGAGACAATTCCAGCAGGGAGACTTGTAAGAGATGTCACACATCGAAGTACAAGACAATTCCGAAGGGAAAAAAGCAGAAGAAGAAACCTGCAAAGATTCTCAGGTACTTCCCTTTGAAACCTCACCTATAAAGATTATTTATGTCGTCTAAAATTGTGGAGCACATGAGGTGGCATGCCGTTGATAAGAATGAAGACGGTAAATTAAGACATCCCCGGGATGCAGACGCTTGGAAAATGTTTGACAACGACTTTC
The DNA here is from genome assembly GCA_963855925.1 of Inga laurina. Taxonomy (NCBI): domain Eukaryota; kingdom Viridiplantae; phylum Streptophyta; class Magnoliopsida; order Fabales; family Fabaceae; genus Inga; species Inga laurina. Next base: position 40,869,878 of record OY979703.1, read on the forward strand.
CAGATTTCGTGACTGACCCCAAAAATGTTCGGCTTGCATTGGCGACCGACGGTTTCAATCCTTTCAGGAATCTTAGCACAAGTTACAGTATTTGGCCGCTAGTCTTAGTTCCCTACAACTTACCCCCTGTATGTGTATGAAACAAAGCTCTTTCATTATGTCTATGATCATTTCAGGCAAAAAGGCACTAGGCAATGACATCAATATGTATCTCAAACCGCTTATTGTGGAATTGCTTGACCTGTGGAATGTCGGCATAGAGACGTATAACGCTTACAGCAAAACTTTGTTCAACTTGCATGCAGCTTTGATGTGGACGATTAGTGACTTTCCTGGCCTTGGCACATTATCTGGTTGGAATGTCCATACTAGGTCGGCGTGTCCAGCTTGCAATTTTGACTCTGACGCAGTGCGCCTTCCCCATAGCTGAAAGTGCTGCTTTATGGGGTATCGGAGGTTTCTCGATGGAATGTATAAGTTCATATTGCAACAGAATCGCTTCAATGGAAAACCAGAAAAAAGAGGACCACCTCAGACTTTGTCCGGTACAGATATCTTACAGCAGCTTGAGCATGTTGACTTCGAGTTTGGAAAAAGCGACGATTCAGCACAAACTCGCCAAAAGATGCGTAGGACTTCGGCGCCACAGCAGTAGAAAAAGATAAGTATTTTATTCACTCTTCCATATTGGAGATCTAATTTACTTCGTCATAGTCTTGATGTCATGCACATTGAAAAGAATGTTTGCGACAATGTGCTATATACGTTGCTTAACGAACCCGGCAAGACAAAAGATCACCTTTAAGCGAAGAAAGATTTACACGACATGGGAGTTTGTGAAGACGCTTGGCCAGATGAGCATGACAGATTTCATCTGGTAAAGTTCACCCTCACAAAACCGAACAAGGAAGTCTTCCTCGCGACGTTGAAGAAATTAAAAGTTCCTGATAGGTATTCAAGCAATATTTCTTGATGTGTTGACTTACAGGCTCGAAAGGTTGTTGGCCTGAAGAGTCATGACTCACATGTTCTTATGTAGCAGTTACTCCCTCTGGCTATAAAGAATACACTTCCTCCCGATGTTTCCATCGTTTTGGTGGAACTTTGTTCTTTCTTTCGGAAGTTGTGTTCTAAGGTTTTGATCGTTGAGGAGATCGATCAACTGCAGTCCAAAATCATTCTTACGCTTTGTCATTTGGAGATGATCTTTCCTCTGTCCTTTTTTACTGTGATGGTTCACCTGACAGTCCACCTCATTTATGAAACAAAGCTCGCTAGACCAAAACAATATCATGGATGTATCCGATTGAGAGGTACTCATTTTAAATATGTGCTTTATTCTCTGTATTTAATGTTTGCTAGTCATCCTTTTTAGCATTTAGTATCAATTTTCTCTTCTTTACTCCGTAGGTTCCTTGGGAAATTAAAATCTTATGCAAGGAATAAGGTGTGGCCAGAAGGTTCTATAACTGAAGGCTATATAGGGGATGAGGTGTTGTATTTTTGTTCAAGGTACTTTGATGATCTTAAGACGGCTTTCAACCACCCACCTCATGTTGACGATTGTCCCGAACCTGCGTCGGCATCAGGAGATTTTATCCCTCATGTTGGTAAACCAGTTGGAGCAATTGAGAACTTCAAACTAACGGCAACTGAGAAGTTGCAAGCACATAGACATGTCTTGATTAATTACACTCAAGTTGAACCTTTCATACAGTAAGAATTGTACATTCTATATCTTTTGTAACATTTCTCACTTTCATTTCACTATCTCCTTTCCATTATTAATTGCAGGGAATTCAGAAGTCATGTTAAGCGTCAACTTAGGATTCGTACACAAACATCCTCGAAAGTTGATAGGAGGGTCCACAGAGAATTCCTGAGCTGGTTTGCGCATAGAATACTAAATGACACAACCCATACTCACCAGATTTCAGAGCTCTCACAATCGGCCCTCTTGATCATGCAAAAGGTTTACAGCATACAATGTCAATGGTTTTAAGTTTTGCACGGTTTCACGGGATCAAGGATTGCAAACTCAGAATTCGGGTGTTTATGGCATATTTGGGACAAGGAGTTATGCGAGCAGCAGTGACGCCAACATGCAGTTCGGAGGCATCCCTTACTATGGAAAGCTTTTTGATGTGGTCAAACTTAATTATCAAGGTCGTTTCACTGTGACGCTGTTCAAGTGTTTGTGTGCAAATACCACTACTTCTCGGGGACTAATAACTGACGACTTAGGGATCACATCAGTCAATTTCTCACGGCCGATTCATACTGGTATTTCTCAAGATGATGAGCCATATATTCTTGCTTCAAAAGCACATCAGGTTTGTTATGTCGAGGACGAAAGGCACAGGGATTGGCACATGGTCTTTCATTTAAAGCCACGAGACCTTTATGACAGGGGTGAAGGCGATAACATCGCCTACGAGAGTGAGCCATTTCAGCCAGCCGATTTTGAAAAACTACTTCCCTAAAGGCGATGACAATTTACCTCTACTGCGGTGAGTTTTTTTAAGTCCACATCATTTAAATTAAATTTTTTAAATTTAATAATACATCCCTGACAATAATTTTTCTGCATAATTTCTGTAGGGATGGCGACGATGAATGATCAAATTCAAATTAAGCTTTTGTCTTTAAAAAAACTGGAAAAAAAATAAAAAAAATAAATTAATAATTAAACCGCTACAAAAATAAAAATAACCGCTACTAAATAAAAAATGCTACAAAATGGATATATTAACCGCTACAAATGGTACGTGGATCCCTATAAATACCCTTACCACAACTCATTTCAAACACTCCCTCATTTCTTTTCACCTTACATTTCTTTCATTTTCTCTCATTTACAACTTCTTTTGTATGAGTTGAGGAGCTGAACAATACGATCAAATATGGTAACAAGTTTTTTAATTTTTTTTTCAATACTTCTTTCATTTGTATAAAATTTATTCTCACCATTTTTTTTCTAGATATTTTACAACTTTATCTCATTTTCATCTATTTTTCATACACAATTACATTGTAGTAAACAATATAATAGTTCCTTATTACCAACATATCCTTACTAATATTATCAATACAATTTTTATACTAATCCAATCAAATTAAATTATTCCTTTTAATTTATAAATAAGTTAAACTATTGAATAATAAGCTAATTAAATCAGATGAACTAATAAAAAAATAAAATATTTAATTTAATATTAAAAAAATAGAAACAAATGATCGTATTTTTTAAAAAAAGTTTTTAAATTTTTGTTGCGGTTGTTAAACCGCTACTAATTAACGCGCCTTTTTAAAACTGAAATTAATTTTTTTGCGCTGATTTTGAATTTTCATAAAATTAGTAGCGGTTATATAACCACTACAAATTTCATAAAAATTCAAAATTAGTAGCGATTTTTTAACTGATACAAAATAGAAAAAAAATCATTTCTCTTTTCCAGCCTTCAAAATTTTAGTTTTTTATATTTGTAGCGGTTATATAACCGCTACAAATATTGCTGAAAAAGTTTTCACTCATGAAGATGTTGTAGCGGTTGGGTTGAACCGCTACAAATTATATAGCGGTTATTTTCCTTGAGTAGCGGCTTCATATAACCGCTACAAAACCTCTTGCAACATACGATTTAGTAGCGGTTTTGCTAACCACTACGAATGTTGTTTGTAGCGGTTAAAACCGCTACTAATACCCATTTTTAACCGCTACCAAATCACATTTTTTTGTAGTGTCGGCATTTCTTTGACTCAACCAATAGAAACAGTGTTAGAGCAAGCGTTTCACCCAAGAGGGGGGTGAATTGGGTGATCTTAAAAAATTTCGTTGCAAATATAAAATTTGACGTTGAAATTAAAACATGAAAGAGTAAGGAGAAATATCACCGAAGTGTACACCGGGAGTTATACTGGTTCGGCCACAACCACTTTGACCTACGTCCAGTCCTCAGAGCTTCTCTGAGAGTTTCGCTATATCTTCCAAGATTCAGTGGGTTCTTGGTACCTCAGTACAAGCAAGTTCCTACACCTGGACACTCGCTCCCCCTTACAGGTAGTAATTCAATCCCAACTCAAGGTTCCACAGCCTTAAGTTACCTCAATAACAAATATTGAGTTTGAATGAAATATCTCTCTTCACAGAGTAAATAAGAATCACTGAAGCATAGAAACACAAGTATAATGAAAACAGAGTAATGAACTTGATGATACGTTCGTAAGTGTGTTCTTGTATCTTTCTCTGTTCAGATGTTTACATATATATAGATACGTTGGTAATGATTGCTGGAACATATTTCTTCATGTCCGTTGGAGCGTGCGCAGCCATTATTGACTTTTCCAGTTTTTGAAAAACATACGTTGTGGTAGGTGACGGTCGGTGACATTTGAATGTTTCATTTGACTTCCACTACTTGATATGATTTCTTCATTGTTCATCTATAAATAGGCTAAGAATACTAACACAATGAAAGATTAATCATATAGAAAACAAAATATTCAACATTTGAAAGGTTTCTGGATTTCTGGGTTTGCTTACTCGAGTAGCTACTCGAGTATCACATGAAGTTTACTCGAGTACTTACTCGAGTATCATCGGGAAACCTTTGATTAACTGCAAGTCAATGAATAAATACAAGATTACTCGGGTAGTGCATGGAATAACCAATTCTTAAACCTTTGAAAATATATGTTTACTCGGGTACTTACTCGAGTAATGCACTCACAACTTTATGAGTTACTCGGATACCAACTCGAGTAAACCTTCACAAAAACTTTAGGTTACTCGATGCCTTACTCCAGTAATGTTGCAGAATCTCAAAGCCGAGAGCACTTACCTGGTTACTCGGATACGGACTCGAGTAATGTATTCATTTTTGCATAGGTTACTCGGGTACCACCTCGAGTAACTAAGACTTTTGTGCATAGCTTACCCGGGTAATGACTTGAAGTTTACTTTGAAAATATTTCTTCATACTCGGGTACTTACTCGAGGAAGCCATTTAGTGCGTTACTCGAGTACCTACTCGAGTAATGTTGCAGTGGTATAAAATGCCGAGAGCATCATTTTTAAGAAACAGAGTTACTCGAGGAACTCCTCGAGTATCTTTGGCAACCTGATGGCAACTGGAAGTTTTTCACATGGTTACTCGAGTAGCGCCTCGAGTAACATTGGCAGGCCGAGAGCAACTTAAAAATACTTACACTATTACTCGAGTAGCGCCTCGAGTAATGTTGGCAGGTTACTAGAAGTTGTCTCTGATTACTTCAAGTTTTGTCTCATTACTCGAGTAGCGCCTCGAGTAATGCCTTAGAAAACCTTCTTCTGATCAAGTTCCTCAGCATTTTCTCTTGGCCTTTCTTCATTACTTCAATGCTTACTTCAAGTGATACTTGTTCCTGTCATTACTTTGTTCAAACTTGTTTATTAATCATTTCCTTTTCAAACCATTCTTTTGTTATCATCAAAACATGAGATCTAACAAACAGTTGGTTAACATAGTGTTTAAGATGTCAGGATAAGGTGTATGGTTACGAGTTTCGACACTGGTTTACAGTTTTATGTAGACAAATTTGGTTTGGCAAGGAATGACCATATTTTCAACAATAAACAATGGAGTAAATAGGAGTTACTAGTACGTACTAGTTCAGTGTTGTCTTGGGGTATCTCCAATCCCATGCAACCGAAGTCCTATATAGCACTAATTATGGTTTGGCCCCTCCACCCGCCGGGGTGGTTAAAGTTAATGCAGATGGGTCTAGGAATGAAGTGTGGGGATGCTGTACATGTGGTGGGGCGATACAGGATGACCACGGCCGATTTGACCATGAAAAAAGCTATTCTGATCATAATATCCAAACATTTTCATTTTATCAAAATCACTTTTTTCCCATAATCTATTCTACTCATAATCTATTCTCTAAAAGTTATTCTCCACTTTTTCTCCTGAAACTATTCTCTAAAAGATAATATAAACACACTCATAAGATATAGTTTGTAGTATAAATTGCATTACAAACTACTCTTCTATATATAAGGTATATTTACCTAATATACTTAGAATAAATAAGTAAGTTAAATTAGTTAATATGACATGTTTTTGAGAAAATTACAGTCAGGTCCCTGACAAGAGAAAAAAATGAAAAATGGTCCATTGAAATCTCAAAATGAAAAAATGGTTTCAAGAACTTGTCAATGGCGCCCCTGGTATTGTCAATAACCCACACCTGGAGTTGACAATGAGACCATTCTTTCATTTTTTTTCCTCTTGTCTAGGATATGACTGTAATTTTCCCCACTTTTTTCTAAAACATTTTAATAATTGTCTTTAAATTTTTTCCACCTCTTTATTATTTGATTATTGTTAAGAGAGTATTAATAGAGATAAATTAGGAAAAACTAACAAATATGAGAAATAGATATCATATTTAGGACCAAGATCAACTCCTAATTAGGTTCTACAATAAGGACTAAAGGAATAGATCTTATATTCAGGAGCAGAGGTAGTAAATTGTTTTCGCCATTTTTGAAACCTTTTCTTTCTAGTATTCTCTCTCCCTATATTCCTCTCACTTTTCTTTTCATCCAAACATAGCTTAGTAATTGGTGATGATAGATCAAGAGGGAATCAAAGGTAGAGTTAAATTTGTGAGCTCACCAGTGGGTTGAATTTCTCAAAGTTTTGATCGCAAACTCCAGTTTCAAAAAGCAATTATTTAATAGTAAGGAAATTTTTTAATAGAATCATTTTGATATTATCATTCGGTATCTGGTTGGGAATTCATAGCTGTATCTCTCAATACAAGTGACTTCTTTAGAACTTAAATTTAAGACTTAGAGTGATCTAGTGGGACCTTGAACCACTAGACCAACTCTATATTTGGCATGGTATTAAAACTCAAACCGAACCAGCTCGGTTGGCCAGGAAACTGATGACTCAGTCACCTGTCTGGTCCGGTCAAAGGCCTAACCCGGGGTGACTCGGCTTAACCCGGAGTGACTCAGAGGAGACCAGGGTAACCTGTTCGGTTTGACGGGCTGCCTGAGTTGTTTTATCCCACCTCTCAAACACCAAAAAGCATCATTTTGCTTTCCTGAAATATATAGAAGACGCCGATGCTGCTTCACAAGTTCTCACCGTTTTGAAACAACAGAAGTTTCCAGTCGGAAAAAAAAGAGGAAGAGCTAAAAGAAAGGAGAGAGAAGAAGATGGAGAAAGATGAAAAACTAAGAAGAAAACAAAAGAAAATATCTACCAGAGCCCAGAAAATCTCAACATCCTTTAACATCTTTCATTCTTCATCTGAGTAGAATGTCAGAAACCCTTATCGTCTTTATTTCCCATTCTAAAATCAGGTGCAAAAAGCCATGTTGGAGGTGAGGCCTTACATTAAAATTGTTGTATAAGGAGAAGTGAATATATCATCTTGACCATCCATTTGAAATGAGTGGTTGGGATTTCTTTACTTTTTGGTAAGAGTAAATGATCCAATAGTCATGTGTCACATCCTCTGCTCCTTTAGTTTCAGGCTTTCCAACTCAATTTAATTTCCACTTAAACACGTTTTCACCTTTGACATATCACAAGCAAAAACTGAAAGTTGTTAATATTATTATGATATTAGAATAGCGTGAGGTGTATATTTGAAAAAACTAGATGTACATCACTTTATATGGCCATCCATATAAGAGTTTGTAAGTTTGTTTATACCAAAGAGGATTAAATAATAATATTTTTTATAATCATATATGAATATTTTTATACATTTTAATTAAATTAACATATTTTAATTAATACCAGTCTGACTTCGAGTCAACTCTAGTTTGACCCACTAACTCTTAAACCACTGCCTTAGTTGGTTCATCTTCGGGTTTGGTTTTTAATACCTTGATGTTTGGTATATTTTAATAGAAACATACATGGGTGATCTTTTAGATATCACTCCATTATCATCATATTGTTTTTATTATCATATGCAAATGACATTAATGCTGAAAGCTTATCTCCTAATTTTTTATAAGTTTGAATATAAACAAATACAGTAACTTCTTTTTTAAAAAAAAAAAAAAAAAGATCAGAACATATATACAGTTATACCCTCACAAAATGCCCCACTACCTGGTCCAACTTTTTCGGAGCCGTATCACTGACGAATTCCAAACTGAATGCACCTTCAACGAAAGTTAGAGAGCGCCAAAGGGAGACAATTTATATGGCTCTTTGTGATGTACCCGTGACTAAATAAAGCTTTGAATCTCCAAATAAATCAAGAAGTGGTGGACCCAAAATATTTTTGGATAGTTAAGTGAAATAATATGAGCTCCGCACATGTAAAGTTAACATTGATTTTATGATCGTGACACTACGTGGGCGATGGGCCCTCAGAAAATAAATCTCCTAATAATAATGAAAAGAACAATGTACCACCAATAGGAGTTGGTCCAAATGGTAAGCGGCTTGATTCCTCTTAAGCAAGCTCTCAGGTTCGAGCCTTGTGTATGCAGAAAATTCTCATTGGGAGACTCTCCCACCATAACCAGGTGCGCGACGCAGGTCGGATCCGGATGTAGTCGAGGCAAAGCTCCAATGAACCAGGTGAGTAACCAAAAAAAAAAGAGCAATGTACCCTCTTGAAAGAAGTTAGCTTCTCGACATGGTTTCTCTATCACAGGTGAACCGGGTGGGCAACCAAAAAAAAAAGAACAATGTACCCTCTTGAAAGAAGTTAGCTTCTCAACATGGTTTCTCTGCCACAGGTATCGCTTCTTCACTGTAACTGCTATGCGGAGCTTGAACAATAACTTAACGTGTTTGGAACAATGATAGAAAAAATGATTTTTTTTATTTAATTTTTTATAATCTTATTTTTAGTAAAAGTCAGATTGTATAATGTAATTTATGTTTGGATTTGCGATTGTATAAATGATTTTTTAAAAAATAAGACTTGTTTGGATTGGTTTAAATATAAGTGAATTTTATGATAATAGTAACAGAGACTGGATGAAAAAATATTTAAAAAATCAAGTAAATATTTAAAAAATACTTTAAAATATTAGGTGTTATTGGAAAAATATTTTAGAGTTGGTAGAAATTAATAAATCAGTATTATAAGTTTCGAGTGCTCTTTACTACAAAAAAATACATTAAAGGTAAAATTGTAGTTATTCTCCTAAGACTGAGTAAGGGTTAAAAGCACAAAAAAATATTTTAAAATAATTTTTGGAGCTGAAAAAATATATTAAGGGTAAAATTGCAATCGGTCTGATAACATGCTGGGTACAACTGGAAAAATATTTTAAGGGGTTAAAAGCACTCAAAAATATTTTAAAGTAATTTTTGGAGCTAAAAAAGTACATTAAGGGTAAAATTGCAATAAGTCTGATAGCACACTAGGTACAACTGAAAAAATATTTTAAAAGGTTAAAAGCATTAAAAAATATTTTAAAGTAATATTTGAAGTTGAAAAAGTATATTAAAGATAAAATTGCAATCAGTCTGATAGCATACTAGATACAACTAGAGAAATATTTTAATACATATAGCATGAATCAATAGCAAAAAGCTCCAAAATGCGGCTTAAGAGTTTTGTGCATTTCATAATGAATATTTTCTAAAAGCATAATTCAATGATCATTGAACCAAACACTCTAATTTTTAAATACGATGGACAAACGTCCGAAAGCCCACAAATTGCACGAATTCGTAGACATATTGCACTTGCCAAACACACTGTAGTCTTCCCTATGACTAAGCCACCAGCAATCTCTATTTCTTCTCTTTTATTCTTCCAAATCGTTTTCACTTCTAGCGTCACCTCATACACTCCTGTTGATAATTTCTTAGTCAACTACGGTAGCTCCGACAATTCTCCTTCTTTAGGTGGCCGGAACTGGGCCGGAGACATAGACTCTATACAATTCTCACCGGTCAAATTCTCTAACAGCAACAACTCATTGGAAAGTGCCAAAAGACTTGGCAAAACAAACCCTTACAACACCGCATGCCTCTCTCGCTCTGAATTCTCCTACTTGTTTCCTTTGAAGACCCAGGGGCAAAAGTTTATTCGCCTTTACTTTTACCCATATTCCTATGACCTAAACTTCCTTCGTTCCGACTCTGTCTTCTCCGTCAGCGTTGGATCTCACACTCTTTTGGAAGACTTCAATGCTTCATCAGTCACGAGCGATGATGCTGCTAAAGAAACCATTTTACGAGAGTACTGCATCAACATTTGTGACCCCAGTGAGGGGCTTTTCATAACCTTCACACCCAACCCATCTTATCCAAACGCCTATGCTTTTGTCAATGGGATTGAGGCAGTCTCTATGCCCACCTTTCTTTACTACACCAAACCTGATGACCTTCAGTCTATGCTGCTAAATGACGGGATCCGGTGAAAAATAATAGAGCTCTTGAGACTGTGTACAGAATCAACGTTGGTGGGAGTCAGATACCTACCGAAAGAGATGCTGGCATGTTTCGTTATTGGGACCAGGATAATGCCTACTTGGAGAGGGAGCACCATAATGCTACGTTTGGTAGCATGGAATCAGTGTTTGGGAAGTGGAAATGGAGAGGGAACTCATTTTTGGGCCTATTTAGTATGTTAGAAGCAGGTTCTATGGAAGTGGTAATTCCATCAAATTTGGGAACTAGCACTTCCATCCTCCCCCCATGGGAACTGGGTCTAGTTCCATGGAACCCAAAATTAAGACCATTTTGCCCTGGCAAATCAGGTGAACCTAGAGCCACCTTGAGGACAGTGGAGGACGACGATGATGATGTCAAGGATGATGGTGAATGCTGAGGGCAACGGCGGGGTGGCGGACGATGGTGAACACTGAGGGCGAGGAGGGGTGGTGGACGACGGTGAATGCTGAGGGCGATGGAGGTGTGGCGGACGACAATGCTTAGATTTGGGTTTCGATTTTCAAAGAGCACAAAATCGATCTTCAGAACAAGCTTCTTTGATCTGCATCTCGTCTCCTCATCTCCAAAGTATCTCCCATTCGGCCGTTCTCCACTTCGGCATCCCTCCCTCTTCCTCCGTTCTTGTGGCGTCGCGTTAGTCTCTTGTTTTCCCTTGCAGGCTTCATTCTCAATCGTCAGTTGTTGCCTCTCACTATCTCATAGCCGCCATTGCCGTTCTTAGCCTGTAGTTGCTTCATTTGTGCGATTATAATTTTCCCCTTTTGCTAAGATCGATTCTCGTGTTTAACGAGATTTTTTGACTGATGAAGATTTGATTCTAATTTTGGGATTGTGATTTTATCTTGCTTTGATTGATTATGCTTTTCCCCTTTGCTTCGATGAAGATTCGATATAGGTTCTCCGATGGTGAGGTTTTTTTTTCGGTGGTGGTTCTTTCAGGAGAGCAGTTTTTTTTTTTTTGAAAGACAAGGGCACTTTGGTCTTTTTACAAGAAAAATATACATATAGATTAAAAATTATATCTCACTTCCATCAGCATACCAAACATACTTTTGAACCTACTTCCATTTCCATTGCCACCTCCAGTTCCATTTCTATTTCCACTTCCACTTCTATCAAAAACTCTTCCATGATACCAAACGGGGCATAATAGTTTATCAACAGCTTATGGTAATGTAAAATAAATCTACAGAGATTATCAAAATTATTTTGCCCCTGATAATGTATACATGACTGCCCGAAACTACGGGAAGAAAGAAACATCCAAATTTAACGTGACGTGGGAGTTGCAAGCGGATTCAATGTTTCATTATATGGGGAGATTGCATTTTTTTGAGTTTGACGGCCACATCGAAAGAGCTGGAGACAGGGTTTTTCAAATATTCATAAATGATGCTTTGGTGGAGTCTGTGGGCGATGTGATGTTGTTGACTCAAAATCAGAGACTGGTTCCTGTTCATAGGGACTATGCAGTGTGGATGGTAAGCGATGAAAGCTTAAAGAAACTTAGTGTGTGTTTGAGACAGCGGTAAGAAAAATGACTTAATATGATTTTAAATTATTAAAAATGACTTAATAGAAAAGTCAGTTTTTGTAATGTGATTTATGTTTGGATGAGTGATTTATTTTTGGATAATAAGTGCTTATAAATCGTGATTTACGGTATACGAGGTAAGTATGTGAGATGAATTTATCTAGATTTACGTAATAAGTGATTTAATAGAAAAGTTGTACGTGCTCGTTTGGGACAGCTTATTTTTGGGCAATAAGTGTTTATAATTCCTGATTCACGGTATACGAGGTAAGTATGTGAGAGGAGTTTTGTCTCGACTTATGTAATATGTGCTTATTTTCTAAAAATAAGTTATTCCAAACATTCACAGTGAGGAGGTTATTTAATAAGTAGCTTATTCTACTCATGATGCAATTAAAATAAGCTGAACTAAACACTGTAAAAACGCAACACACTTTTATTTGGGCTTATTGCCCAAAAACGGGCTTATTTTTGCCCAATAAGCTAATCCAAACACACCCTCAATCTTTCAATTAAGTTGCAACTGTTAGATATTTTATTAAAATGATAATATCTTTTTATTTATTTAGATTATATCTAGATATATATATATATATCTTTGATCATATAAAGGATATATTAGTTGATTATTTTGATCAAATGAATATTCTAGATATTATGAATTTATTCTAAATATTAACGGATTATTTTTTATTATCAGTTTAATATATTTTGGATAAAATATCTCCCAATTATGTCCCACAATTTGATTTAAATAAAGATTTGGTTTAGGGTTACAAGCCTAACTGGTAAGCTGTTATAAATCTTGATGGGAGGCTATTAATAACCTAGACCAGGTCATAAAAGGGTAACGTGGAAAACCCACTTACTTGCTCCTTAAGGTTTCCTGACGGGTAACGACTATTTACAGACCATCACTGTGCCTCATATTCCCGTTAGAAGAAGCTCTAACCTATTATATTATGTTATAATTCTAACTCTTTCTTATTCTCCATAATTTTTAGGCTGTGAGATCTTACATGCAGAATCACTATGGAGGTATTTTATCAAATCTTTCACTGCTGCTCTTTCTTATGGGATTTATAAAATGTATTTGGAATCTTTATTGTTAAATTGTTCTAATATGTGATGTCAGAGCAGGTTTTTCGATTCCCCTCTACATAGTATTTTCTGAATGTTATTTTATTTTTCTACTTTGAAAAATAACATGATAATTAATTGTGGAGCATCGTCTTTTGCACGAGTTATCTGAGTTTCTCCTTCATCCTTCATTCTAAATATTTGCTTAATTGCTTGGTCCCTTTTGAATGATTCGTGCCTTTCGAGTTACTGAGGCGAAAGGAGAGTAAAATATGGTATTACTTTCTGTTTTAAATATAAGATAAATTTGATTTTTTTTTTTTTGGAGATTAAGAAAACTAAATAAGTTATTTAATCATATGATATATTATGTATCATTATATTATATATTAGTTTATTTATCAAATTAATTAATTTAGAGAAAAAATAAAAATAAAAATATTCTAAACTAATTTAATTAACTTTCTCAATTTCTCAAAAAAAAAATTAATTTTATCCCGTGTTTAACAGTCCCAAATCTCAATATTTCAAATTAGATTCTTTTGGTTAGTTTTGGCTCAAATCATTGTGCTTTAATCTTTGTAATGCTTGTAGTTACTTTCTGTGCATTTTTCCGTTAACATCGCTGTCGAAAAATGCCAGACTGAGCATAGAGTCGCCGATAAAGGTCACCCGTGCAAACTGGGTCCTGCGACTGCATGTATTTGTTGAATCGGGTCGCGTAGTCATGCGGATCGGGTCCTAGGATCCAAATGCTGTGAGGAAGATTACCAAAACGGTGAGTCTTGGCTTATGCCAAAACGACGCCGTTTTGGCATATGTTGGTCATCTCCTTTTGCAACAAAACGCACCGTTTCATTTATTCCATACAAACTGGGCTTGCTTTTGAGCCTATGATTTGGGCTTCTGCTTAACATATTTTATGTTGATGTTTTTACACTTAGACTGTTGGGCATGGGGATTGGGTTTGTCTCATTTGGGGCCAATTTTTTTTATACATAATGCCTGTTGTTTTTTTAAAGGGAAAAATACATTGGGCTATCAGGTGTTTGGACTTAACAAAAAAACGGGCCTTTGTACAATGATTATGAACTGGGCCAGGTGTTGTGGGCTATTAATTTGGATTCTACTTTTGAGTTCCTTTTTTCCCTCCCAATTTTCTAGGCCGTTTTCTTTTGGGCATTCAAGTCAACAAAGAAAACAAAAGGGAGGGGGGGGGGGGATAGTGATGTCATTATCTTGATTGGTCTTGATTCACTTTTGGGAAATACAATTGTGTAGGGTTTTTACATAAGCCATCAATTTTTTGTTTATTTCAAATTTTGATTTTCAGAAAAGGTTTTCAAGTTAAATAAATATTTTGCTCACTGTTTAATTAAATTAACTTCTATTTTATGTATAATTTTGATTATGTCACATTAAATTGTTTAAATTAATGAAAAGGATTAATTTTGGCAATTTTCACATACTTGAAAATTTGTGAAATAATTTTCATGAGTTATTTAAATGTCTAAATATTTGGAAAAATTGACTTTAGACAATTGTTTAACAATTCAAAATTTTGGGAGATCTAATTTAAGTTGATAAAGGCCAAAATTAACTCTTTAAACAATTTTGAATGCATAAAACAGTGATGGGAGGGTTTTAATTAATCCCTCCATCAAGATGTGTATATATTGGATCTATTTTGAATGCATAAAATAGTGGGAGAATTTGTCTAAGATGATTATTTAATCACATTTTGTTGATTAAATTAATCAATTAAATTCTCATTAAAGATTTGTGTATATTTGGAATTTAAATGCACAAGGTTGGTATTTGTGATTTACATGCATTTTGGAGAATAGCCACAATATCCTCTATTGTATGTGTATATAATCACTTATATATTTTAAAATATCAACTCTATTTAATGGGTAATATTAATTTAATCAAAGTGGAAGAATTGTATTTAATCACTTATGTTGATTAAATTAATTGGTTAAGTCTTTCATGAAGCTGTGCATTTACAGAATTTAAGTGTACATGATTGATATTTATGATTAACTTGCATACTAAATTGGTAACTACAGCATCTTCTTACAACATGCATAAATAATTACATATGGATTTTAGAATATCAATCTTTTGAAGGTGAGTAAATATTATTTTATTCACATTAATGATTTAGTTGATTAAATTAATTAAATTAAGATTCCCATTGACATTGTTTGTGTGTGTGTGTGTGTGTGTGTGTGTGATTTAAATTGTATATATGATGATTAGCTAGCGTACATGTTTTGTTTAAGGAATAGCTACATCATCCTTACACACATGTTGTATGCATATTTAATCACGTAAGGTTTTACCATATCAAATTATGATTATATGTATAATTAGTATACACAATGATATGATGGTTTTGTGATGAGTACGTAAAATCGAGGAGTAGCCACAGCATCCTCACTAGGTACATACACTCCTTTTTGTTTTAACGAACAAAATATATCACACAAAGATTTAAAGACATGAATTGTAATTAAATGTATAGTTATAATTAATCTTCACTCACAGGTAGATAATTATAATCTTACATTTAATTAGGGTAGAATAGGATGACATTATATTTTCTAAGTAGCCCACATATATTAGAAAATATAATTGTGTTCTAGATTCATCAATTTGAGATAAATTCATGCTATGCTAATGTCTTTGCCTACAGGTAGACCTTAGTGATACGAATTTATAATTGTATGATTTACATTGGTAAATATATATTTATTTGTGATGGTTTTTTCTTTGCCTCTTATAGTTGTTTTGTAAGCATGATTAATTTTCTTTTTGACCTTGTAGCATGATTTTTATATTCAATTATTTAATTTGATAGAATTTATTAGAGATAATCATTAAGCTTGTATGGAGATAAATATTACTCCTTCCATTAGGATAAAATTGACATTAGGAAAGTTCTAGTACTTAGTGATACTGGCATAAGAAGTGGGACAATATTATGAGATCTAATTATCTCATTAAATTAGTCTTAATTAAGAGCTGGTCATCATAAGTATATAAGAATAGAACAAAGTCAATGGTTGCTTATAGGCTAAAGGATGAGTTTAGAAATTCTCATAATTGTTGTTACATTGTTTGTTGGCTATAAAGTGATTCTCCATAATAGGGTAAGATGCTTCCATTAATTCGGTGGAAGAGATTCTTAGTTTATTATCTCATGAGCCATTACTCCTTTTCATGAATACATACATGGATCTTAAGTATTCATTTAAAATGTGTGTATATAGGTTTTGCTCATAGTTGGAAAAGAATTAATGAGATTCTAAATTAGGGCTATCAAGCCACCAACTTCAAAGCCATAAAGTAATACGCACATAGAGAACAATGTACCTATAGTTAAAAGGCTTGATTTAAGGCAGTAATGGATATACACTTATCATTGTTTGTGTTCTAATTGGTGAAATAATTCATCTCTCCTTATAGTTGACCTTTCACAATACCCAAATGCTATTTGCTTTATAATTGAGTAGTGTCATTTGACACATTTGAAGTATATAGAGTATAATTGGGTGGTTAATCTGATAATCAGATTAATATAGTGAAATAAGTTGGAAAAGATGGGTGACATTATAAGTACATTATTAATGGACTGAAACTAAGTCTATATGTAAAATTTCTTCATACTTGGACTCACCTATTACATGTGGAATTGTTCTAAGAAGAAACATAATGGATTATACAGTTTTTCCTTCAAGAAAACAGTAAAGACAATTATATATATTTTAAATGAGATCCAAAGAAAATTTATGTTTAAATCTTTTTGAAATCTTAAAGGTTGGAAGCCCGGATTAAAATTTACTCTTACAAAGAATTGTCTTATAAAGAGAAAGAGTGTGGAAGAAAAATATCCTGAGACTGCTTATTTTGGTGAAAATACAGAGATATCTTAGGAATTTAAGTTATCTATTTTAGTTTACAGTTTTGTATAGTATTTTGAAATGCCAGAGTATTTAGGAGTGTCAAAATTAGTGGAAGTGATCAAACTCACTGAGAGTGATCACATATGAAGGATTCCAACCTCTAATTATGGTATAACATTGTTTTTACATGGCACTCATCTTGTTGAGTTTCAATCCATCAATGGATTCAGTTGAGACCAATGGTGATTAAAATTTGGCAATTCATAGTTACTACGTAATATACTTCAGGAAATTTGGCTAGAATATAAATATTGAAAGTGATCATAAATTCTAAATGTAGGCATTAATTCATGATAGACATCAAGTAAGCAACAACATAAGTTTGTTTGTAAATTTGTTAGTATGCAACATTAAGTAATACAAATAAAGTTGTTTGTAATAATTCCTCTTTGAAGAGAGAATTGATTTAGTGAGGTATTTTCTCCTATATTCATGTATAATTTCTTCCATATCTTCATGGTAGTTAAATGTCTATAGAATGTCATTTGTATCTTTCCATTTTAGATATAAGGAGAGATACATATGTGAATTAGTAGAGATGGTCACATAAATAATAAAAGGAATTTAGTCAACACAATTAAGAGTTCATTTTGTCATGAGCAAATCTCACAATAGTGATAGTTAAGGTATCATGATGTGATTACATACAGGACCATGTGAAAACATCACAAGTTTTATTATATCACTGGATTAGTAGGAGCTGAGTCATCTATATGGTACAAAATGACGATTCATTTATAGCTTGTGCATTTTGACTTAAAGTGTTATAAATAACTAAGTTACTATTGTTCAAAGTTGTGATATGACTGTATTAGGTGTGGTATGTTTTTGGAATGCATAAAGAAATTATTCTCAAAATATTTGAGAATATCATGAGTAACCCACGATCACATGCATTTGAACATTCATGGATAATGGTGGTTGTTGAGAGAAACATCTATTATGAGAATATGATTAGATTGTCTATATGTCTTTGATATCATCTTATTCCTTCTAATTCAATTTCTAAGGTGTAGACTTGCTTAAAAGTGCGCATAAATTGGTAATGCCATTGTAAAGGAAATTTAGGAGGATTGTCAAGCATATTTTTGCTTGAATAACTAATTGAAAAACTACAAGTTATATGGTACATTAGCAAATGTACATCAAGTTTTATGCTTTATATATTGTGGAATGATTAGCTTGTTTAGTTTTCTAAGATGCGTTAATTATAAAAGAGTTGACATTATGATACATCCTTACATTTGCTGTACAAGTTGCACATAGATGGGTATAAGATTGCTAAACAATTATTGATTGTTTAGTTCCATCATGTATTACTTGACATAGTCATTTTTGGAGGTAAGTTACAAGATTGCCAATTAAGGAATGTCGTCAGAGAGTTTTGGAATTATTAAACTAATCCAAACTAATTAAGGGTGTTATATGACCATACAGTCAAGAGGTCATAAACAAATAAAGCATAGATCTTTTAATAAAGAACATGCTTTTAGAGAAAATAAAAGGATCAAATATCTCATCAGGGATGGATCACATTTGGTGATCTAAATGAGATATTATTAAGTGATGAAATTCAAGTTGAAGTTTATTGTCTCAATTATTGGTACCTAAATTATGAGATTTTAGCACACATTTAAGTTGTAATTGAATAAATATTTTGAGTTTATTCATCAAGTTTTGACCCATTAAGTAAGGGCACTACTTATGATGTATGGAAGTTAATGCTCAATCAAAGAGGACTTACCGCCATGATTCCTGTAGTATAGCTTAAATGAACCGTACTCACCAAATGATATTAGGTTGCAGGCCAATTGGGAGAATGTTAGATATTTTATTAAAATGATAATATTTCATCTCTTTGTTTATTCAGATTATATCTAAATATATATTTATTCTTTGATCATATAAAGGATATACTAGTTGATTATTTTGATCAAATAAATATTCTAGATATTATGAAGTTATTTTGAATATTAGCGGATTATTTTTTTATTATTAGTTTAATATATTTTGGATAAAATATCTCTCGATTATGTCCCGCAAAATGATTTGAATAAAGATTTGGTTTAGGGTTATAAGTCTAGTTGGTAAGTTGTTACAAGTTTTGATGGTAGGCTATAAATAGCCTAGGCCAGGTCATAGAGTAGTAATGTGGAAAACCCGCTTACTTACTCCTTAGGGTTCCCTGACGAGTGATGGCTATTTACTGACCATTACTATGTCTCATCTTCCCGTTAGAAGAAGCCCTAACCTATTCTATTATATTATAACACTACCTCTTTCTTATTCTCCATCATTTTCAGGTTGTGAGATATTACATGCAGAATCACTATGGCTGGAGGTATTTCATCAAGTCTTCCGCTGATGTTCTTTCTTATGGGATTTGTACAATATATTTGGAATCTTTATTGTTAGATTATTCTAACATCAACTACACCCAACTACAAATAGTTCTTACAGAGATATGTTATTGAATGGTATTGAAATTCTTAAAATAAGAGACTTCAGAAACAATCTCGGAGGTTCCAATCCAGATCAACCTCATTATCCCCCATTTCTACTTCTAAAGACATTTAACAAGAACCGACCAAACATGAGAGTAATTTCCATAGTTATGGGCTCAGCCTCCGGCTTCATTTTACTATCTCTCATCATTTTTCTGATTTTTTGTAGATTGTATAGAGCTGTAATCAACGAAGGAAATTCACAATGGGGACTTGAACTGGTGTCGACTTCAAAAACAAACATATCCTCACTGTTACCATCCAATTTGTGTTGGAGTTTTTCAATAGGCGAGGTAAAAGCTGCCACTAATAATTTTGATGATAGTTTGATTATAGGAGTTGGAGGGTTTGGTAATGTCTATAAAGGGCACATTGACAACGGTTCAATTGTTATGGCAATCAAATGCCTCAAACAAGGTTCACAACAAGGGCTCAAGGAGTTCCAAACTGAAATTGAAACGCTCTCTCAACTTCGTCACAATCATTTGATGTCTCTTGTTGGTTACTGCAACCATGACAACGAGATGATCCTTCTCTATGAGTTCATGGCTCGTGGGACCTTTTGTGAGCATCTATACAACTATGACAATCCACTTGCCTAGAATCAAAGGCTAGAGATTTGACTAGGTGCTGCATGAGGACTACATTACTTACATACAGGAGCAAAGCAAGCAATCATCCATCGTGATGTCAAGTCGACAAACATTTTAATTGATGAAAATTGGATGGCCAAGATTTCAGATTTTAGACTATCCAAAATAGGACCTGCAGGTGTTTCAAGATCTAACATTAACATAAGCACACTAGTAAAGGGAAGCATTGGATATTTGGATCCAGAATACTACACTTTACAAATATTGACGGATAAGTTCGAAGTGCGCTCATTTGGAGTTGTCTTGCTAGAGGCATTATGTGGGAGGCCACCTATTCTTCGAACAGTGGAGAGGGAACGACAAAACCTTGTAGAGTGGTTTTGAAGAAGTGTTGAAGAGAATGTTATTTCTGAAACAGTGGATCCAATCTTGAGGCAAAGTATGACACCAGAGTGCTTATAGGTATACACTGAGATTGCATTGAAATGCTTAGCTAATAATGGGACTGAACGACCATCCATGGGTGATGTGATGCTGGGGTTAGAATCTTTGTTTGAGATGCTGAACAAAGCAGAGGAGACAAAGCTTGGGGGGACCCTAAATAAGGAAATAACTGTTGAAGGAGGATAAGAATTCAATGGCTAATGGACGTACATGTATAAACTTGTAAATCAATGTAGATTGATTACTTTGTCAGTGTGTCTGATGCTTCACATCGTTGTGAGGACCACTTTGTGTCATTCACCAATAATTTCTAAGTTATTAATTGCATGTACAAATATTAACCACAATATCGTTTTCTTTTCAGCGTCGTCCAATATAAATTTTTCTATTTTCTTTTTTTTTGGTCGAGATATTCCAAAGTTATTGCATCATTCAAGCAAGTTGCAAAGCGTAAAAGTTAAACACATGGCCCTTTGTGTCTTTATAATTATAGTTTTATATATTCAGATAATCAACTGCTCCTTTATAACATAAGTCTTACATTAAGGACATGAGGAAGTAATGAATAAAATTGAAGTATATACATATGTACCTACATATATAATTGTGTGTGTCTCAATATATTTATCTTAATTTGACAAGAAGATGTGTGTCAATTATTAGTAATACAAATAAGTTATTTACTTTTTTCCTTTCGTTTTGTTTCTATGGTCGCTTAATATATGGTTTCATCTTAATCTTAAAAAGGTGTATACATTTGACGATGCAAGCACATCCTTCAATCTTTGTTAAACGTCAAGGAAGATATATTTTTGGAAGATTAAGGTGTTGCCAAGAATATCCCAATTTATTTGGAGATGCCTTGAAGGTGCAGTACACAGAAGCTTTAGCAAAGAAAAAATGTAGCAGCTAGACTTTGTTTTGTCAATTTGCAATATAGAAGATAAATCATTGGAGCATGCTCTTTTCTTATGTCCTTGAACCAGGTGTCTATGGTTTGGTAGTGAGTTGGTTCTAAGGGTTGACAACAGTAATATGTGTAGTTTTGGGAACTGGTGTGAAAAAGTTCTTAAAGATGATAACAAGATTGAATGATTTTCAACTGGCTCATCAATATGATGTGGCTTGTATCTAAACAGCCTAAACGTGAAATAGTGATTGATTCTTCCGTAAGAGCAATAAGGGTGTTTTGAAAGGCAAGAGGGTGGTAAGTTGGGAAAGGAAGGTAGGAGGAAATTGAGAAGGGGAAGAGATGGGTGACACCGTGGCTCCGAGTTTTGGCTCTGTCAAAATCAATTGTGAAGGCCGTTAGGTTTTAGCTGTTAAGAAGGCCATTTGAACTACATAAAAGGCTTTTTACATGGGTTAAAAATGCCTTTTTCACGTCGGTTATAGGAGAGATGTAAAAACGAGCTTGTTTCAAAAATGTTCACAAATGGGTTAACTTTTAACCATGGAATGAAAAACCGGACCGGACCGGCCGGTCGGACCGGAAAACCGGCGAACCGGTCCCAAGTCCGGTCCGGTCCGCTGCTTGTGAGGGGAGGAGGGTCGACTCGGTCAAAACCGGTCGACCCGGCCGGTTCTTGAGTGACTCGGCAAAACCGCCGAGCTAAGCGGTTTGACCGAATCACTTGAAAATAAAAAAAAATACAGAAGCAGAACACAGTAAGACGTGATTTTTCTGAAATGATCGGATTCAGAAAGATCAAAAGAGGAAAGACTAAAACTCAGGCAAGCAATCTCCTTTCGCAGACGAAAATCAGGTGATGGCGAGCCTGTGTCCTAGCCCAGCATCCTGCGACGACGGCGACCCTATACCCAGATCAGCGTTAGACGACGACGGCGACCTGCAGGAAATGGGAGATGCCGAGACTATGAAGGTTGATGAAGAAAAGGTGATGTCAAGATCTGATTGCTGAAGATCTCGTGAAAGGATCTGAAGATGATTTTTTTAAATGCAGATATTGGAAAAGGGAGGATCTGCAGATGAAGATGGAGAAGAGAGAAAACTCAGAAAAGAAAGGAGAAAGATGGAAGAAGCAGAAAAAAAACGAACAAGATGATTTTGCCTCGGGAATGATTTTGCATTGGACTCCTCACATTGAACTCCTCCCTTTCATATTTTTTTATTATTTATTTGTTCAACTTCCAATACGTTGAAACTTGAAAGGCGCAGAATGATCAGTAGATATGTGTGGATGTGGGGCATATTTCACTGTGCAAGAAGTACTCACATCTCATATGTTATCATTGTTTAACATATTTCATATATATAAAATTATAAATGACTAAATCTATTATTTATTTAAATCAAAATTTCTTTTTTCATTTATCTTCAAATTATATTCATCATAATATTATACTTACCTACTTATATTAACATGGTAACATAATCAATTAATTTTATCTATAGAAGTGTAAAAATATATTAATATATATATTATTACTAATAAATTGTAATATTTTAATATGACCGGTTTGACCACCGGTTAGACCCCGGTTGAACCATTAACCCTTGAACCTATTCCGTGACCGGTTCATTACCCGGTCCGGTTTTTTGTTCCTTGCTTTTAACCAATGTTGAATGTTGTTTTTTCTTAAGAGAATTATTATACAATTATCCAAACTAGGAAAATACGACGATAAGGGGAAGACAAGTGTTGGGAGACAGATCAAACTTAAATGTTCAACATCCATAAAATCTCCAATACAACCCCAAACCTAGAAAACTCAAAACTAATACAAAGTTTTCAAAACTAAATATGTAAAATAAGTCTTATTTTATATTTTCTACTTATCTTTATATTAACAACGGGAGAAGTATTATTGGTCATCTTTATCTAGCAGCTAAATTTATTTTTCTATAAAATTAAATAAAAAATAATATGAATGATGTCTATGTAGAGCAATATTTTAAAAGTTGGACCGGACATCGAACTGAAAAGATCAGTGGGTCATGGTTCAAATGGTTGGAACGGTTGAATTGTTCGGTGATCAGTATCAAAGGACCAAAACCTATAGTTTAAAACTAAAAGGATCAAAACCAAAACGAAGGTAAATTATAAGGACCAAACATTATATTAACAAATTTTTCTTTCCTTTCTGTTTCTATTTTCTCATACTTTTTGCTCTTATTTTAATGTTAAAAAGGTATTTGACGAAGCATAATTTTTCTCAACCTTG
Organism: Inga laurina; assembly: GCA_963855925.1. NCBI lineage: Eukaryota > Viridiplantae > Streptophyta > Magnoliopsida > Fabales > Fabaceae > Inga > Inga laurina. Next base: position 40,893,626 of record OY979703.1, read on the forward strand.
TAATCGGTAAAATAATTTAGAGTTCTTACTTTTGATTAGTGTTTTGGGGTCACAGCTGATGCTTAGGGCTATATTTGGATAGAGACAAAAGTGAAAGGAAAATGTGGGGGAAAGAATATGAACTAATAGAAAGGAAATTTTGGTGGGAGTTTTCCTTTTTGGCGTTCTTTTTTGTCTAATTTTCTCTCAATCCAAAGGGTAAAAGATCAACGTGAGTGCAAGGATAAGCAAGAATAGTCCCTAAGAATAGATGTTAAAAGTTTGGCGTTTACTTACTAGCTGTTGCTTGAAGTATCGCATGTAATATATACAGGCCCATCTTCACACACACACACACACACACATATATAAAACCCCCCCCCCCCAGCTATACTTGGACCCCCTTGACATAACTTACAATCATATTTGGAGGCTTCACTGTTTCCAATATTAGCTGAGCACATTGTATATTGAGAAACGGGTGGAGAACATTTCGAATTTCAGGTTATACGAAGAAGAGACCGTAACAAACTGTGGTGTCGTGAGGACCTCATAAGGTGACTAGGTCGAAGTTATATTTGCTTGACGGAGTCCATGGGAGGCTCAAATTGAAGGCAAAGGGCTCAATCAAGGAAAGGGACAAATTTGGAAGAATGTGTAAAGTCGGTTTTAACTGTGTTTGGATGGAAAGGAAATCAAGAAGGGGAAAAGATACTAAGGAAAACTCAAAAATAGCATCACCTCTTATCTTTAATAAAGGATATAGTTTGTTTGCATTACAAACTACTCTTTTAAGATATATTTATCTAATTTAATTATATTAAAGAAGTAAATTGAGTTAATTAATATGACATATTTTTTCTAAAACATTCTAATCATTTTTTTTAATTTTTTTTCATCTCTTTATTATTTGATTATTGTTAAGAGAGTATTAATAAGGGTAAATTAGGAAAAACTAACAGATATGAGAAATAGATTTTATATTTAGGACCAATATCAACTTCTTAATTAGGTTCTACATTAAGGACTAAAGGAGTGGATCTTATATTAAAGAGCGGAGATAAATTGTTTTCGTCATTTTTGAAAGTTTTCCTTTCTAGTATTCTCTTCGCCTATATTCCTCCAACTTTTCTTTTCATCCAAACATATGTGATGATGGAAGGTGGAATTAAATTTGTGAGCTCAACAGTGGGTTGAATTTCTCAAAGTTTTGATCGCCAACTCCAGTTACAAAAAGCAATTATTTAATAGTAAGGAAATATTTTAATAGAAACATTTTGATATTATCATCCGGTATCCAGTTCAAGATTTGTAATTGTATCTTCCAATACAAGTGACTCTTCTGGAACTCAAATTCGAGGCTCAAAAAGATCTAGTGGAGCTTACATCACTAAACCAATCCTATGTTAATATATTTTAGTAGAAACATATATGGGTGATCTTTTAGAAATCACTCCATTATCATCATATTATTTTTATTATTATTTGCAAATGACTTTAACGCTGAAAGCTATATCTCCTAAATTTTTTTTATTAGTTTGAATATAAACAAATACAGTAACTTTTTTGTTTTTTAAATATCAGAACATATATACAGTTATATACCCTCATAGATAGCCCCACAACTTGGACCAACCTTTTTCGGAGCCGTATCACTGATGAATTCCAAACTGATTGCACCTTCAACGAAAGCTAGAGAGCACCAAAGGTAGACAATTTATATGGCTCTGTGATGACTTGACGAGGATGAGAGTACCCGTGAGTAAATAAAGCTTTGAATCTCCAAATAAGTCAAGAAGTGGTAGTCCCAAAATATTTATGGATAATTAATTAAAATAATATGAGCTCCACAAATGTAAATTTAACATTGATTTTATTATCGTGACACCACCTGGGCGATGGGCCCTCAGAAATTAATATAGAAAGAACAGCACTCTTTCTTTATCCTCATTGTTTTTTTTAGAAAACTCATCAAAATTACCAGACTTCTCAGTATAATACCACAGTGCCTCAGATTTTCTTCACTATGGTTAACCCTCCTCCGACAGCCGTATTTTTCCACTTATTCTTCTTCTTCTTGGTCCAACTCAGTTTGACTTTGTGTATCACTTCTTCCTACACACCTGTTGATCTTTTCGCAGTCGACTGCGGTAACTCGGGCAATAATCATTCTGTTGATCAGAGGGACTGGACCGGAGACGTTGGCTCCACTCCTTTTTCCCTCATTGACCCCCACGGCGCCTCCGTCTCCCTCGAAGTCGACGCACCAGTCAAAAGAACAGTCCCTTATGGCGCTGCACGCCTCTCTCGCTCTGAATTCTCCTACTCCTTTCCAGTGACCAAGGGCCGTAAGTTTGTTCGCCTCTACTTTTACCCATATTCTTACAACCATAACTTCCTTCGCTCGGACTCTCTCTTCCCGGTTGAGGCAGGATCTTTCACACTTCTTAAGGACTTCAATGCTTCGCTGGCTGACGATGATGCTGCCCAAGAAACCATTTCACGAGAGTTCTGTGTCTATGTTGAGCAAGGTCAGACGCTAAAGGTTACCTTCTTGCCCAATCTATCTCGTCCAAATGCCTATGCTTTTGTCAATGGGATCGAGGTCGTCTCTATGCCTTTCAATCTTTATTACACCAGCCCGGACGACCTGCAGGGTTTCCAACTAAAAGAGGGACCGAGGCAGTTTCCTTATGAAAACAATAGTTTTCTTGAGTCTATGTACAGAATCAACGTTGGTGGGAGGCAGATTCTTCCCGAAGATGATACTGGCATGTTTCGCATGTGGAAAGAGGATATTTTTTTCTTGGAGGTAGAGCGTTCACTAAGTGTATCAGCAGCTTTTGGTGTAAATCTAACCCAAAGCTGTGATCAAGATTATTTTGCCCCGGATGAAGTGTACAAGACAGCCAGAAATTACGGGATGAAAGAGACGTCCAGATTTAATGTGATTTGGGAGTTTCTCAAGTGGACTCTAACTTTATTTATTTGGTGAGATTGCATTTCTGTGAGTTTGACGATGCAGTTAAAAATATTGGAGACCGAGTTTTTTCAAATCTTTATAGATGATCATTTGGTGGAGGATTTTGCGGATGTACTCCAATGGAGTGGCAACCAGTTGATTCCCATCCACAGGGACTACGCTGTGTGGATGCAAAGTAAAGGAAACGCAAAAAAGTTAAATCTTTCAATTAAGTTGCAACCGCTTCCCATTATTACAAGAAGCACACGTAAAAGCACTTACAGAGATGTGTTATTGAATGGTCTTGAAATTTTCAAAATAAGTGACAATCCACGTTCGTCTCCCTCACTGCTATCACCCTCCTTGTCTCAAAAGAACGCGAGAAGAGTAATTTCGATCAGTGTTGGAGTAGCTGTAGGCTCTGTTATTCTATTTCTTATTGCTTGTCTAATTTATTGGAGACAAAAAACAGTAGCCAAGTCGAAAGCAAGCAAAACTCCAGGAACATCATTAGTGCCATCAGATTTGTGTCGTTGCTTTTCAATAAAAGAGATAAGAGCAGCAACAAATTACTTCGATGATACCTTCATTGTGGGTGTTGGAGGGTATGGTAATGTATACAAAGGCTACATAGACAATAGTCCTGTTCCTGTGGCAATAAAACGGCTCAAACAAGGCTCTCAACAAGGGCTTCGAGAGTTTGAGACTGAGATTGAAATGCTCTCTCAACTTCGTCACCATCATCTAGTGTCTCTAATCGGTTTCTGCATAGATGGGAATGAGATGATCCTTGTCTATGAGTTCATGGCTCGTGGGACCCTGCGTGACCATCTGTACGATTCTGATCAGCCCCCACTTTCTTGGCATCAAAGGCTGGAAATTTGTCTGGGTGCAGCACGAGGACTTCACTATTTACATACAGGTGCAAAGCACGCTATCATTCACCGTGACATCAAGTCGACAAACATCCTGATAGATGAGAATTGGATGGCCAAGATTTCAGATTTCGGACTCTCCAAAATAGGACCCTCAGGAATCACGCGATCAAACATTAACATAAGTACAGTAGTGAAAGGAAGCATTGGATATTTGGATCCAGAATACTACACGCATCACAGATTGACAGAGAAGTCAGATGTGTACTCATTTGGAGTGGTCCTTTTAAAGGTATTATATGGGAGGCCACCTATCCTACGAGCGGTGGAGAGGCAAAAACAAAACCTTGTAGAGTGGTTTCGAAGATGTGTTGATGAGAATGAGACTTATGACGCAATGGATTCATTGATTAGGGAAAGTATAACACCAGAGCGCTTATATGCATACATTGATATTGCATTACAATGCTTAGCTGATTATGGGAATGAACGGCCATCAATGGGCGACGTGATGTTGGGCCTTGAGTCTGTGATGGAGATGCTTCACAAAGCAGAGAAGACGAAGCTTGGTGGGACTCTAAATGAAGAGATTACTTTTGAAGAAGGATCAGTATTCAATGGGTGATGTGATTTCAATAGTCTCAAAGTTTTTAATTACCTGCACCGTTATTTTAGAGGATAGCAATAATAACGTTTTCTTTTCTGTGCCCAATTTTCTTTTGGGATTGCTTGGGATAGATTATTTGGGTCCTAAAAGCAAGATTGGGTGTGAAAATTGGATTGAGGGCTTTTTAGTTTTTTTCCCCTATGGTTGACAGACCCGGTTTCTCTTCTTTGTTCTAAAAGAAAAGGAAGTCTTTTTTCTTCTTATAGGTCATTGGATCAAGATCTCAATGGTCTAGATTTAATATATTATAATAATATTATATATAAACCGTTGAGATCTTGATCTAACGACTCATAGAACAAAAAAAGACCTCTTTTTTTTCCGGCAAAGGACCAAGGCCAAACCCATAACTTCTAATCTATTGGGTTTATAAGAGAAAAACTGCATATTTTCTTAAGCTAGATATTGTAGCTAATGAGGGAAAGGTTACCACACCGTGGAGAGAGAAGAGAGCATTGGGCAAAAGGACAAAAATGTGTTCTCATGTACCAGAAATGAGAGAGAAGAGTTATGTGAGTAAAAAGAAAAAATTCCCACCCTCGTGATCCTGGATTAAATAAAATAAAATTATTTTAAAAGACCCAATAACATAATATTCATAAATTGTTCTCAGATAAAATTTAAAAAAATAAATTTTCTTTTAAAATTATCACATATATAATTATTTAATAAAATGATATCCTTTTAAGTCATTTTACATTTAAATTTGCTTTTTAAGGTAATCATTTAAATAAGTTTCATTTTTAGAAAACCCACTTATACTATTACTAATCGAAACATAAATCATATTATACCATCTAACATTTATCCAATCTTAAAGTTGCAAAAGTCATACTACAAAAATGATATTTTTGCCATCGCTATTATTCTAAATACACTCTTTTTCTTTTTTGTTGAAACATTGCCAAGTTATTGCATCTTCCAAGCAAGTTGCGAAGCACAAAAGTTAGACACAGGGCGCTTCTTGCCTGTATAATCAGACTTTTTTTTTTTTTTTGCCAAAATGTATCATCAGACTCTTAAATATTCAAATCAACTAATAAATGCAAATGAAGTACATATTTATCTTAATTTGATAAGCCAACCAACGATGTGGATTTGAATTGCACAATCTCGAAGAACGAAGATACGGTACATGAGGAACGCTATCTAGCGCACAATTTGTAAATGAATACGAGTATATTAAAGTAATAAAAAGAGTCATATTTCATATTTGTATATAAATATAAATAAAAAAATTTTAAGAACTGTTTATTAAAAGAGATTTGGAGGAGAAAAAATTTTTATGAGTTCGACTTTAAAAAATTTATAGAAAGAAATTAAAAGTTTTTAATTAATTTTTTTACTCTGTAATATGACATATTCTCTTTATTAAATTTTTTTATCTTTATTTCTCTAATTTTTTTAAACCCAACTCATAAATTTTCACTCTTAAGGAAAAATATTTTTAATTAAATTTTCTAAAAAAATAAAAAAAATAAGGTTAAAAGTTTTTTATTAATTTTTCTTAATATTTTATCTTATCTCTTCTGTTTTTTAAAATTTTATAATAACACTTCTCTCATTTTTTTTTAAATCCAATTAATAAAAATTTTCTCTCCCCTCATCAATGTTTGAAGAATCGGACTAGACCGTCGACCGGAAAGTCTACCAGTCGGTTTGGATGTGTTCAATCGTTTTTAGTGTTCGGCCGTTTTGATCCGTTTCAAGATGGCTTTTGAGCCGGGATCTGCTATTAACCCGTGAACCGGGCCGGATTTGCAATAGCCAGGCGGCTCAAAGTTCAACAGAAAAAATGGAAAATGAAGACGAAAACAAAGCCAAGATAAGAGAACAATGGATGAAGAAATTGTTAGATTTAAAGTGCTTACCGAACGATGTCATTCCTTACCTTATTTTAATGATATGATATTTTGTAGGAAAAAAATAATAAAAGAAGAGAGTGCTTCCCTGACCGGAGATGTTGGATTGAGGAGAGGAGAAAGTGACTGTCGGTGTGAGAAACTGAGAAAGAGAAACTAGATCTGGAAGATGAAAGATATTATTACTTTATTAGTGGAGCTGTTAAGAGATCAATGAATAAAACACTGCACCATATGGCTTAATACTCATGGGTAAAAGCATAGTCGTTTTGAATGTCATATCATTTCTCTCAAGTAGGCGTGACTTGCGCCTCGTCCATTGTGTATGTATTTGCTTTTTTTAATAATTTTTCTTTTAAAAACAATTAAGTAATAATTTGAAGAAAAAAATCAAATTAATTGAAATTTAGCTAAAAAAAATAATTCTAAATATAGGAAATTTAATATTTCCCTATGTCTTTTCAGTTTTTATAGTAATCTCATTCTTTTTTATTGGTGGCACACTAATATATGTTGAACTTACAATCTCATCTGTAAGAAAATCTAAAAGAATGTAATATGGTTTTATTTGTTTACATAATTATATTATTATTATGTTTGTTATCTGTTTTTGATATGTTGAATTGCATATGAAATCATGAAATTAAGCTATTTAATTATTTTCTCAAATTATCTAACAAAATTTGATATTTTATTTTCATACTTATATATTATTATATATATCATATTATTTTTTATTTAAATATTATGTTGACAGTCCGATCAGTCTGACTGATTGAACCAAGACCTGCTGACCTCTTCGATTCGATCTCTAATCCGACTTTTAAAACATTACCCCTCATATCCCCTCCAACTCTGTGAGAAAGGTTTCAGGGAGCCGTGATGCATGAAGTAATGAACCAAAGGACGACAGGTCGATGACTTAGAAGAGTACATCACTACGTAGTGATGCTTGAGGGAATTAACCAAAGGACAAGAAAGAAATTGTTACATAAATTTGGTTTGGCACGTAATATGTAGCCTAATAATAAGTTAAAGTACAGCAATTCAATCATTATTACAAAAAATATAATAAATGACGTTTTTTTTTTATGAAAACTATGATGCTTTCCAGGTGTCATAGCTTCTAACGCCATAAAATAAGTTACGGCATTTTTTGAATTTCTGAAAACGCTATAACTAATGTTTTTTTTAAGGGCCTCTTACGGCACTTCTAGGGAGAAGTGCCATAGGAGATATATACCTCCTATAGTACTTCTCTAAAGAAGCTCCGTAAAATGTAATAATTTTTTTATTATTTTATATAATTTTTTCTTTGGACTCAGCCAATTAAAATTCACATCAATTTACAATAGGAATAGAAAAAAAAAAAGTAAACCAAATCAGAATGAAATAACACATAACTAATTCAGAAAATCAGTACTAGATATATGTAATTACAATTAATGTAATTGTACAACTAATTTTAAGAGAATAAACAACATGAGAATATGCAAAGAAACAACCTAACGTAAATACCTAAATATTAACTAATTGCCTAACCATATATTTACACTATTCTTCAATGATTTCATCCACTTGTTCGTCAGTCAATTGGGTACAACGTTGATCTTCATAATACTACATAAAAATCACACATAGAACGAATATATTTACTTATTATATTTATAAGCTCAAATATTTAAAAACTTACAATATATAGGAAGTTTAAGAAGACAAAGTTGACACTTCAAATAAATACCTGAAAAAAATTATGAGCACGCATATATGATATATCATGACAGATTTTAACTAAAAAAAATTGAACCAAATATTGAGATTCTGAAAGAGCCCGAGACAAGAAAAAAAATATGAGAGAAGAATCTTTGTACTGCAACAGAGTTGTGGAAAATGGAGAAGCTACAGAGAGAAAGCGGGAAGATGAAAATGAAAACAACGGGATAAAATTTAAATAGCAGATTGTAAAGAAGCTACAAAATTTTTTATCAAAGAGCCGTAGCTTTCTAATTTTTTTTTTTTTAAATATCTAAAAAAACATTAAATATATTCAAGCCATCACATGGTGCCTTAAAATATCTAAGGCACTCAAGTGGTGCCTTGCAGGTGCCTTTTATATTCAAAGGTCACCTTGAATATTAAGGTGACCTTTGAATAATTGGCCTTAGCCGGCGCTCTATAATAGAGGGCCGGCTAAGGCCTACTTGCCTTAACCGGCTCTTGATTATCAAGGGCCGGTTAAGGCCAGCTTTAGCCGGCGCTTCATAATCAAGTACCGGCTAAGGGCCAATTTCTTTTCTTTATAGGAACTCAAGAATGAAGAAGATGATCTTTTTTTTTTTTTAGATTTTGTAACATCCTGATTTTTATTTTTTAGAATATAATTATAATCCAGAGATAATTATGAAATTAATAGTAATTTTAGGATAAAAAGAAAAGAGGGATTTAATTAAAATATGTTTAAAAAAATTTAAAATCTACATATGTATAATAAAAATTAATAAATATAAATAAATAAATATATATATAAATTAAAAATAATAAATAAATAAATATTATAATAAAATAATAATATATATTTAATTATATATATATATATGTGTGTGTGTGTGGACGCCGTTGCGCCCACAGTTAAGAAAACTGGGGGAGGCACAAAAATGCCTCCCACCATCTAATATTGAGACTCTGGGCAAGCGCCTACAATCTTAAAAAGAAAACAGGGGAAGGCACTTAGTGCCTCCCACAATTTTCAAGAGGAGGGGGCATTATAAATACCCCCTCTCCCCCCGTCGTCACTTCACACAACACAAGTGTGAAGAAAGGTGTAGAGTAAGGCACCAATAGAAGTATTTTTATATTTTCGGGGATCGATAAAGTATTCAATATTACTTCTCATCTAAAAAATTTTCTTATAAAAATGTTCTAAATAATTTTCTCTTCCTTATGATAATAATTTTGTGATGATTAAAGAAAATTTTAAGATTATGATTTTGGATAAATTTGAGTTTTGTTAATATAAGGCTATAGGAATATAGAGGATAATTAATAGTTAATTTTAATCAAGTTACTTTTGTTACTTAGTTAGCATATAATTTTATAATGAAATTTTTATATAACTAATCTATGAATAATTCTATATTAGGCTTCTTAACCGATTAAATTTAGGTTAAATAATTTATTTGGATTATTAGAGGTATTCTTAAGGTTTTAATTGGTTTAGATTTTTTTTTTTTAGGATGATGATTTATAATTTAGCCATTTTATAAATTGATTATTGTAGATTGATTTTTGGCCTATATTTGAGCTCTTGGATTAGGAGCTTGTGATTATAATTTTGCTTTGGTGAAATGTAACCACTTTCCACTTATTATGTGTGTTGGTATGATGTTTGTGAGTATTTTGTAAAATGATTTAAGTTTGGAAATGATATGTTGATATTTACTCCAATAAGTAAAGGTTTATTGTGATTGAGAAAGTTATTATTATATTGTGAAGTTTTTTTTTTTGATATAAACTAGCTTTGTGGAATTTTATGATTTGAAATGAAAAATATGTATATATTCGGGAAAATCCCATTGAAATAATTATTGATAAATTATTGTGATAATGGGTTTGGGATAAAAAGGAGTATATTATTTTACCACGTGGTATAGCCTCCATTGGTGCACGATGATTGGCTGTCTATTGTTCCACTGTTTCAATGAGGGACTGCCCCACCAGTTCAATGAGGGGAAAGACCCATGGTCCGAGGCACATGCTTTGAGGGTTTGGCCGATCCTCATCACGTGACTGGTGAGCTTTTTGAGTGGTCAGTCACATGGTTAGCAACTTAGCTCATGGGTCTAGTCAGCGAAAATAAGGCGGTTCGGTTGGATTGATGGGAGGCAATGAGAATTATAATAAGAAATTTATGTATAAAACCGTGATATTGAATTTTTATCAATTATAATTTGCTATAGAACTTGTTTTACTTAGCACCTCATGAACACATCTTAGCATGTGTAATGAGTCGGATAGCTGGTTACTGAGGCTTTTGTCTCACCCCGTTAATTTAACATTTTTCAGGTGATATTTCTCTTGCTGGGATGTCGGGAGGAGTTCCTGAGGCATAGATATATTTCCATATATATCTGTATAGCCTCTTGTAGTTTATTATGTGTTGAATGAATGTATATTGCCACCTATTAGGGACTATATTTTGTAAACTCTAAATTCGTCTACATACTTTGTTTAACATATAAAGTTGGTTGACTTTGGTTTTGAAATGGAAATTTTTTATATGATAATTGTAGGATTAATTTTTGCCAGAATTAATATTTAAAAGATGGGTTATAATATTTTCTTTGTAGAGACTTAAATCCTTTAGTACCATGGTAGAGTTTTCAAATAGTTACTTGAACTCTTTTCTACCATGGTAATACCATGATAATCTTTTTTTTTTTAAAATGAAATGAGTAATTTTTAAAGATAAGTTAATATTATAAAATTAAGGAGAGGATTTTACAGATTTACTACGATACGAGATTCTGAATAATAATATCTTTTTGACTTACTCTCACATTTTTCCGGCACTTTATTTTTAAGCGCCAGATGAGTTATTTTCAAATAAAAAAATGCTAACAAATTAACTCAGCTTTGGCGCTTTTTTGAGAAGCTTCGTAGCTTGGGCTTTCATTTTTTTTAAATAAATGTTTTGTATGGCACTTGTCTAGGAAAGTGTCGCACAAAGCTAACACTAAGTTTTGGTGCTTATATTAGGAAGCACCATAGCTTCTGAACTTTTTTTTAAAAAAAAAAATGTTATCTACCGTGCTTCTTTGAAGAAACGTCAAAAAAGGGACGCCATTAAATCTCTCTTTTATAGTAGTGAGTTAACACTAATCTTAGTTGGTGGCTCATGTATTTTATTGTTTTTTTTAAATGAATCCCTTAATTAAAGTTTTACAAGTAATAAAAAAGTAAATCTTGTGAGATTTTTAATTTTATTAATATACGAGCTAATATTTAAAATTGTCAAATGAGCTCATGAATTATTGTATTTTAATTGGTTAGATCATTAATGATATGATAAACCAGATTTATATAAAAATTCTCAAGGATGGCATATCGATGACTTAGAAGAGGACAAGTTTTCACTGACTAGGAATTCTTCTTGATGTAAATATTTTATCTTTAAATAATATCTCAAATAATCAATATTTACGTGCAGAGTATATAAAAATTTATTTAATAAAAAATTATGTTTTTAAAATGGTAAAAAGATAAAGAATAAATACTACTTAAACTTCAAAATTCACCAATTTCGGATTTTGAAGTTTAAGTGGTTTTTTTTTTTTTTTTGCTTTTTCCCTTTTAAAATCCACATATATGCAATTCATCAAGGGAAAATTGGAGAAAAGCCTTTCATTGAAAATTTATTTTGTGAGAGGGACTTTAAAAATTTTATACACACATAGTATTAATATTTGATGAATTTTGTACCTATGGAGTACTATTACCTTTATTTAGGTCCTTCTTAGTGTTTGACAAAAAAAAAAGGGTCCTTCTTAGTGATTAATGTTTTTTTATATTATCATATGGTATCCAGTTCGGGGTTCGTGGCTACTCCTCGCAACACCAGTGTCTTTTTAAAAACTCAAACTCGAGACATAAAGAGACCTAACGGAGCTTTACATTGCTACACTAACTCTATGTTGGTCCTTCTTAGTAATTAATGTTAAAATGGGAGACTTTCCCCAAATTTTCTTATTCATCAATTCTAAAAATCACATTTATTCTTCCGCATTTTTCTCACCAAGACTTCTTGTAATCTTGTAATTTTGGATGGAATGCAGAAGAATAAATGTCAACTGCAATTTTCTTATTTTTATTTTAGTCATAATAATTTATATGTCTAGAGACGGGATAAAAATTGAATATCAATTTTCAAGGTTTGGTTGGTTTGGGGGGAGGGGAGGGCAATGGAGGAGAAATGATGGATTATGCTCCCCTTCTTTTATTTGGCAACCTACAAATTTAAGGAGGAGAGGAACAATTTTTGAAATTTCCCCTCCCCTCCCCTCCTAACCCTTTTCTTTAAAATTGTGTCACTATTGTTGGATCTTTCATGTTTTGATGATAACAAAGGATGGTATGAAAAATATTTGATAAACAAATAAGTTTGAACAAAGTAATAACAGGGCAAAATCATCACTTGAAGTAAGCATTGGAGTAATGAAGAAAGGCCAAGAGAAAAAGCTGAGAAACTTCATTGCTGGCAAGTTTTCTAAAGGGTTACTCGAGTAAGTACTCGAGTAATGGAACAGAAACTTGAAGTAACTAAGTCAACCTTCAAGTAACCTGCTAATGTTACTCGAGTAAGCACTTGAGTAATAAAGTAAATGACTTCCAGTTGCTCTCGGCCTGCCAATGTTACTTGATTCAGTACTCGAGAAACCATGTCAAAGACTTCCAGTTACTCTCGGCCTGCCAACGATACTCGAGTCCCCTATTTCAAGAAATATGTTGCTCTCGGCATTTTCTATTCTGCCAACGTTACTCGATGAGCTACTCGAGTAACTCACTGTGGTAAGTCAAAACCTGAAGGTAATACTCAAATAACATGATATGCTTTTATCACACTTCACTTGAGGCACTACTCAAGTATGCAGGTATTCAATCACTTATTTAAACTGGATTACTCGAGTAAGTAATCGAGTAATATGCAGAGTTATTTACACAGAACTTCAAGTCGCTACCTGAGTAAGCTATGCAGAAAACTTATGTTTACTCAAGTAAGTACTCGAGTAACAAGGTAATCAAACTTGAAGTGCTTTTGGCATTGAAATCCTGCCAACATTATTGGAGGAAAGCATCGAGTAACCTAAAGTTATTTGAGAGTTTACTCGAGTTGCTATCTGAGTAACTTATGAAGTAAAGTGTACCATATCCGAGTAACTACCCGAGTAAACAGGTATTTCCAAAGGTTTGAAATTTTGTTTACTCCATGCATTACCCGAGTAATGTAATGTTCATTTCTTAACTTGCAGTTTTTCATTACTTTCACGATGATACTCGAGTAAGTACTCGAGTAAACTTAATGAATACTCGAGTAACTACTCGAGTATGCAAGTCCAGAAATTCAGAAATCATTCCAACGTTCATTGATTTGTTTCCTATGTGATTAACCTTTCATTGTATTAGTATCCTTAGCATATCCGCAGATAAACAATGAAGAGATCTTACCAAATAAGGAAAGTCAAATGCAATGTTCAAATGTCACCTACCGCCACCTACCGCAAACGAATATTTTTCAAATACTGGAAAATTCAACTGTGGCTGCTCACAGTCTAACGGACATAAAGAAAAACGTTCCAATAATCATTACCAACGCATCTATATATATGGGAACATCCAAACAGAGAAGGATAACAAGAACACACACACGAACGTATCATCAAGTTCATTACTCTATTTTACACATATTTGTAATTCTGTACTTCAGTGATTCTTATTCACTCTGTGAGAGAGATATTTCATTCAAACTCAATATTTGTTATTGAGGTAACTTAAGGTTGTGGAACCTTGAGTTGAAATTGTATTACAACTTGTAAGGGGGAGCAAGTGTCCAGACGAAGGAACTTGCTTGTACTGAGGTGCCAAGAACCCACTGAATCTTGGAAGTTATAGTGAAACTCTCAGAGAAGTTCTGAGGACTGGATGTAGGTCAAAGTGGTTGTGGCCGAACCAGTATAACTCCCGGTGTACACTTCGGTGATATTTCTCCTTACTCTTTACTGTTTTATATTCACCGTTAAGGTTTATATTTGCAACGAAATTTTTGGTACCACCCAATTCACCCCCCTCTTGGGTGAAACGCTTGCTCTAACAACTATTATGCCTATGAAAGTTATAATTATTTAATTTAATAATTATAAAATTATAATTTTATATAATTATTAAACATTCTATAAAATTCAAAAAATGGCTTAAATATAATAAGAATAAAGTTGTCCATATGAAAATATTTTTCCTTCACTTCCTTCATCAACCAAATAAGATAACATTAAAATCCCCCCTCCCCCTCCCCTTTTATCAATCAAAATGAGGTAATATTAAAATTTCTTCCATCCCCTCATTTCCTCTCTCCTCTATTTAAATTCGTCCATTTCCCTCTTACTACAAAAAAACACTGAATTTCTGACAGAATTTGCCACGAAATTCAGAGTTTCTGATGGATTTTCTGATGGAATGGATTCCGTCACTGATAATAGTGTGACAAACCAATTTTCGAAGGAATTCAGATTCTGTCGCAAATTCCCGACGGAATTTCATTGCAATTTCTAATGGAATTCAAATCCGTCGGAAATTCCTTCGCTAACTTATTTTTTATTTTTTAAATTTTAAAAAGCTACGTGGCAACTCTGGCGGCCTTTACCTTGTCTCTGGTGACCAGATCCGCCACGTGGTGCAGCTTGGCTCCGCCACATATCGCAACTTTGCTCCGCCATGTGTTGCAACCTCTTTTTTCTTGAAAATACAATTCAACTTGCTTTTCTTTGGTTCGAATCCATGACCTCGTCTGTACATGTGCAATGCCTTACTGGATGGGCTCAACTGCTTTGACGTTTTATTATTACACAAATATATATATAATCTTATTATATATAATCAATTATTTATAAATATATATTTTTTATTATAAATAAATGTAATAATAATATAAAATAATTTTATATATTCTTATAATTTTTAATATAAATTAACTTCAAATTAAAAATTTTTTACATCTTAAATAAATTTCATATGACTATATTTTTGTCTAGTTTCCAAAATTAATTCTTTTATTAACATTAATTGATAACTAATAAATAATTACTAACTAATAATTTTTTATTAATATTAATTAATAACAAATAAATTTTATTTTTTATAAATACATTTTTATTTGACCATTTTGCACCTACAAGGACCAAAACCTATTGTTGGAAACTTAGGGAGTCAAAATTAAAATGAAGAAAAATTTGAGGGATAAAAGATAGTATTAACCCTACTTTTTAAATATTTATATAACTAATAATATCATAATTTTAATTTTTATAAAGATATTTTTTTAAAAATTTAATTTAATTAAAAAATAATAATTTTTAATTTTTTTCGACAGATGGCAAATTTCCAAGGAAATTTTGCATGGAAAAATTAGCTAGGGAATTATTCAATTAGAAATTCTGTGGCAAAATTATTTGTCACAAAATTTCTGACAAAATTTGCTACGGAAAAAATTCTATCGGAAAGGATTTCTGCCAAAATTTACCACAAAAATTATTTCCATAATAAATTCTGTCAGAAATTTAATGTTTTTTTTAGTGTCTCCTTCGTTGAACCAAATAGACCTTAATTGATGATATTGTCTTCGGAAAACAGATATATTCTCAATTATAAACAATTCTTAGCAATTACCGTATTAATTAACTATAAAAACAATATCTTATGAAAAAATACCTAGACCATTATTTATTTAATAATACATTGATCATAAAATAGTTTAATTGTTTTCCTGAGAATCCTAGACATCCCTACCCGTTATTGCATTATACGAGAACTGATCAAAATAGAGCCAACGGAATGGTCAGTTTCTCGCTGAAGCTACCAACTATGGCGAGCTTTAGCCAGAACTCTATCTACAAGAAGACTAACTCACCCACAATCCCCGTTTCCTTCCACTTATTCTTCTTCTTTCATCTGTTTTTCACTACTCCGGTCACCTCCTACCGTCCTGTTGATCATTTCGTAGTCAACTGTGGTAACTCCGGCAATTTTCCGGCTAATGATCAGCGGAACTGGATCGGAGATATTGGCTCCACTCTTTTCTTTCTCATAGATCCCGCCAACAAAACCCAACACCTCAAAGCTGAGGCATCAAACATACCCATCCCTTACGGCACTGCTCGGCTCTCTGGTTCTGAATTTTCCTACTCATTTCCGGTGACGGACGGCCAAAAGTTTGTTCGTCTCTTCTTTTACCTGTCTTCCTACGGCGATTTTCTTCACTCCGACTCTCTCTTCTCCGTCAAAGCAGGAAACCACACCCTTCTTAAGGACTTCAACGCTTCACTTTATGCCCGTGGTGCTTCCGACGGTACCATATCACGAGAATACTGTATCAACGTTGACGCTGGTCAGAGGCTAAACATAACCTTCATGCCCAACCAATCTCATCCAAACGCATATGCTTTCATCAATGGGATAGAGGTCGTCTCTATGCCCACCTTTCTTTATTACACCAACCCAGACGACCAAAACGCCATGATGCTAAATGGCGGAACACATCAGTTTCCAGTCAATAACAACAGTGCTTTGGAAACAGTTTACAGAATCAACGTCGGTGGGAGGCAAATCCCTTCCGCAAATGATACTGGCATGTTCCGGAACTGGGAACCAGATAATCTGTACTTGGAGATAGAGCGCCCACAAAGTATATCGACGGATTTTAATGGTGTGAAGCCAATCTACAAAGATGATCAAAGCTATTTTGCTCCGGATGAAGTATACATGTCTGCTCGAAACTACGGCAAGAATGAAAAATCCAAATTTAATGTGACTTGGGAGTTTGAAGTGGATTCACAGTTTTATTACATGGTGAGATTGCATTTTTGTGAGTTTGATCAAGACATTAAATATGTTGTAGACAGAGTTTTTCAGATCTTTATAGCTGATATTCTGGTGGAGGAAAAAGCGGATGTGATGAGATGGAGTGAGAAGCAGATTTTAGTTCCTGTCCATAGGGACTATGCCATATCAATGCAGAGCGAAGGAAGCTTGAAGAAAGTTAATCTCTCAATTAAGTTGCAACCACACCCAACAAGCGCTTTCAATGATGTATTATTGAACGGGATTGAAATTTTCAAAATAAGTGACAACAATGATAATCTTGGAGGTCCTAATCCTGATCCACCTCCACTTCCCTTAATGCCACCGCCATTGAGGTCTTCAAAGAACGGAAAAAAATTAAGGGTGATTTCCATTGTTGTTGGGGCAATATTAGGCTTCATTGTTCTGTCTCTTATTGTTTTGCTGATTTTCCGGCGAATGATTAGAGCTCGGGTCTGCGAAGGAGGCTCATGGTGGGGAAAAAAATTAGCAGACTCGTTGAAGAAGGACAAATCCAATGGGTCATCGTTGCCGACAGATTTGTGTCGCCGCTTTTCAATAGCTGAGATAAGAGCCGCCACTAATAATTTCGAAGATATTTTCATTGTTGGCATTGGAGGGTTTGGTAATGTCTACAAAGGCTATATCGATGGTCTCACACTTCCCGTGGCAATCAAACGGCTCAAACAAGGTTCAAAACAAGGCCGCCACGAGTTCCAAACGGAGATTGAAATGCTCTCTCAACTTCGTCACAGTCATTTAGTGTCTCTCATTGGTTACTGCAACGACGGCGACGAGATGATCCTTGTCTACGAGTACATGCCACGTGGGAATCTCCGTGAACATCTTTATGATTCTCATAACCCTCCACTTTCCTGGAAGCAAAGGTTGGAAACATGCCTTGGAGCAGCTCGTGGATTGCACTATTTGCATATGGGCGCGAACCAAAATATCATTCATCGAGACGTGAAGACCAATAATATCTTGTTAGATGAGAAATGGGTGGCTAAGGTTTCTGATTTTGGATTATCCAAAGTAGGACCCACAGGGATATCCAAGTCTCACATTAGCACAGTAGTGAAAGGAAGTGTCGGTTACTTAGACCCGGAATACTATAAGCGTCAAAGATTAACTCAAAAGTCTGACGTTTACTCTTTTGGAGTTGTCTTGCTGGAAGTATTGTGTGGGAGACCTCCTTTGATACGTTATGTGGAGAAACACAAAGCAAGTTTAGTAGATTGGGTCAGGAAATGCCATCGCGATGGTGTGATTCATGAAGCTGTTGATCCGTTCCTGATAGAAAGTATCACACCAGAGAGCTTAAAAGCATTTAGTGATATGGCTATAAAATGTTTGGAGGATGACGGGAATGAACGGCCTTCGATGAACGACGTCGTGTGGGGCCTAGAGTTTGCGATGGAGCTACAAGAAAGTACACAGAAAGTGGTGGGGCTTGAAGTGCCCGAAAGTGAAGGCAAAAGCGAGGAAAGGGCCTTGCTGGGAAAAGCGACAAATGTGGAAGAAAGTAGTAAAGTATGTTTCACGGGTAGTGATGACTCAAAAGGCAGCAGCAAGTTGACGAGTTCAAGCAGTGAGAATCAGTCTCTGGGTTGATTTTCTCTGAGTTGGATCATCCAACAGTTCGATGAACTATGGTCACCGACGAATGGAGATGATGATTACGTTTATTTACGTTCAGTTCCATATATTAAGGACGCTGCATTGTTATGTATGTATTTGAAGTACCCAATACTTCTTTCCGTCGGTAGTATACATTAGAGGGTATGAAAGGGTCAAAAAGTCTGGTTGAAATTAATTTTTTTTTTTTTTTTTTTTTGTAGAAGCATATGGAATAAGATATTAGTATCATACATTTGGGGTGTCAGCTAAGTGCCCCTTTACTTCCCCTTGAATTTTCCCCACTTCCCAAATATTTCTTTTCTTTTAATTTGATTATTAGATTCTATATAAAATAAGTGATATTTTGATATCTTATAAATAAAAAATAGTGCAATTTTCATATTTTTTTACAATTTTTCAAATAAAAATACTAAAAAATTGTGCAGTTTATTTTCTTTTTAATTTAGAGTATTTTTTTCTGAAAAATCATAAAAAAAATTCAAAACTTCACAATTTTTTTTTATAAGATACCAAAATATCACTAATTTAATATAGAATTTAATGATAAAAAGAAACACAAAAATTTCGGAAGTGTGAAAAATTTCAAGAGCAGCTGACACCCTTTATCTGAATACTTCAATGACATGATATATATTGTTTTTTTGAAAAAAAAAATAACCAATTTAAATAGTTCACAATGATCACAATATCAATATTTTGTTGACTAACTTAATCACAAACTCACTAATTTTAGCGATTCTATGTGTCACTACTACAAGAAAGGCTTATGGTGTGGGTCTTAAACGTCGGTTAAATGGCAAAATGACGTTAAAAAATGCAGGGGCATTTTTGTAATAACATGAAGATTTTTAACTACACTTCTTTAAACAAGGGATGTCGTAACTAATCAATAAGTAAAACGCGGTGTAAAAAGCGGTGAAAACAATTTGTTGCTTGCAACGTCAGTTTTTTGAATAAGCGACGTTGTAAGTACATCAATTTGAAATTTAATTTAACCCGCTTTGATTTTTCACAGTTTTGGACTTTAATTCATTTTACAGCCATGGTCAGGGTCCCCCATGCCCCGCTTTGCCACTCGAAACTTCCTTGTCCCCTCATTATCTGTATTTCCCCAATGTTTTTCAACCGTTTCCCCCGTCGTTCGTTCTCGCCGTCACCATCATTACTGTAAGTTTTCTCGACTTTTTTTTTTTTTCCTTTCTTCAAATACCATTGACTAAGTCCAACACGTGATTGCACCTTCCATTTTTTTATTTGTTCAAATATTGCACCTTCCATGAATGTTACAAAACACAAAATAGAAAGTTCAAATATATACCCATAAAAAGAAAAAAAATTTGTGATCGGATATAATTAGTGTTCATTCCAAGGAATACAGATAACTAGCATTTTGAATATTAAAATGAATTGAGTACCTCTTGAGATATCGTCTCTGACTTTTTTCCTTGCCGTGCTTGAAAGTGTAACATGCTTCTAACTGTTTTTAAATCCTTACAAGTTGGTTTGTTTTTTCAGGCAATGATTATATATATATATATATAGAGGCAAAAGAAACTAACAATAACAATGTTGCATTATTAGCATGTTATAAACACAATTTAGACGCTAATTATTCTGTTTATTTTTTATGATCTCCCACCCTATTGTAGCAGAGAGATGGAAGAGCAGAGAAATGGTGATATTGAGTCGACTGTAGTCGGGTGTGGCTTTTGCAAAAGAAAGAAAATGAACGTGCACCCTTTATGAATAATGTGATTTATCTCAAATTTTGTACAACACACGGAATCCGCATGCAATTTTACCAGTCTATTTAGTATATCACGAAGTTGACTCTTCTTAATTGGTCTCTATGCAAAAACTAGGACTTGATTTCAGTGTTAAGAACTGTGCATAACTCTTCCAACTCATCAAATCTGGATCCTTAGATCTGATTTGGTTAGTCTATATCTGAATTTTTAAAAGTCTATATTTTTTAAATAAAAATTACCTTAATGCGTATATAATCTAAAATAAAAATAATATTTTAACTACTATTCTTTAAAAAAATGATTTTCTTATTAAAAAATCATTATTTTGAAAAAACTCAAATCTGAACCTTCTAAAATAAGATCTAGACAGTTCAAATTTGATGAGTTGTAAGAGCAAAGCATAGTGCTTAGCATTAAAACCAAGTCCACAAAAAATATCCATGCTACTTATAACATCCATTCCACTAATTAAAATTTTCCTTGATCAAAATAAGTGCGATTAGCATATATTATATATAGTAACGTGGTATATTGAAATAATTTTGAAGACCATGAAAGAAGATAACTTTTCAGAACATATTCTTTTTCCTTATTTTTTCCCAATTATCATAACATATTTGTTGGTACTGAACCCTATACTTTTAATGAGTTTTAATTATGCGCTTAACGAATTTTTATTTTGATCCCTATACTCTTAGCTAGTTTGGGTTTTAGTCCTTACATTTAACAGTGTTCATTAACGCCGTTAATCTCATATCCAAATACTCATGAAACTATAAGGACAAAAGTTTTGGACCAAAGAAACTATAGGGTGAAAAACTATGATTTAAAATTATAGAGATCAAAATCAAAATTCAATCAAATTATAAGTATCAACAATTGTGATAACCGAAAAATAAACACCCAACAGAATTGCACCAATGGGTAACTAGTCAATAATTAAAAGATAATGCAAGCGAAATGGCAGTGTTTTTGTTATTTTTCCCCTACTTTCTTTTAATTAATTACCGTGATGATTTTTTTTTTTCAATTGCATACATTATATTACTCTTTCAATACACATTTAAGTAATAATATTTATTTAAATTCTATATATTAATTTCATTTTTCAAAATTTTTATTTGTATACTATTTATTTTATTTTTAAAAATAATCAATTACTTAATAAAGTAAGAGTGAAATATTTAGGTGGAAAATATTTATTCTATCTAAAAAGCCATCTGCAAATACTTCTATATATCACTCCTTTCCCCTAATTTTTTATATTGATCTTGTAATTTTCTTTAGGTCAATATTGACTTTCATATTTCCATATGAGAGAAAATAATTTAGGAAAATATTTTTAAAAAAATTCTCTTTATTCATTTTCATCTCTCTGCTAATTAGATTCTCCCGTTAATAATTTTAACTATGATTGATTTAGTTTATTGTTATTTTTTACTAACTTCCAGATGCCATATATTACTTTAGAATTTAGCATATTATTGAAAGATTTTTGCATAATGATACTTGACAATAAAAAATGAATATTGAAGAGTTTTTGGAAATTTTAATTTGGTTATATAGCAAGCTGTAGCTGCAGCAGCAGCAGCAATTGGTAGAGTTTTAAATATATTACGATTTGTTGATTTGTTTTAAAATAAATAAAAAATATCCATTTTAGGGTATTTTCCTTTGAAAAATTTTAAGAAAAATCAAAATTAATTACATAATTTTTTGCTCGTCACTAATTCAAAACTGTCACTAATTTTACATAGAACCTAATGATGTACAGAAAATAGCAAAAAAAAAAAAAAAAAAAAAAATTGAGAAGTTAGGAACATTTTAAGGAGCAATAGAGAGTATGGCATTAGAACCCATAATATTGAAGCTTCAGTGTTGCTGCTGGCCGTCCCTCCCTCTCTTGTCCTTACCATTTGAGCTTTTGGGTTCATTTCTCGCACCTCAATATCAAGAAACAGAGTTCGTAAATTCATGGGTTGATGTCGATCGTTACCTTCCTCACTACGTCTAACGGTGTGCGTCTTCAAAGTTAAGATTATTTTGATTGTTCAATTTTAGTTTACTGAATTTCCCGAATTTGTTGAGCTTGGTTGTTATATTTTTTGGGTTTCTATTTATTGATTCTTCATTTGCACTGTGGTTTCTGCTTACGTACTTTGAATGTTGTCTTTGCAGTTCAGCCTCTATCCTATTCACTTTTTGGGTTCCTATGTTTCATACACGCATTATGTTTGATAAAATGCCGAAGGCATATTTCTACACACTGAAATTCCTGGATTCTTGTTAAAGCATATAAACTACTTCTCCAGTCCTTACTTTAGGACTAACTGGAGAGTTGATGTTGGTATTAAATTAACAGTTATTATATTTCACATGTTTATCAATTTTTCTAAAATTAATCCTATTTTCTCTCAATAACAATCAGGTAAGACAAGGAGGAAAAGAATTAAAAAAATGATTATGATGTTTTGGAAAAAACATATCACATTAACTATCTTAACTGACACTCTTAATCTACTCATATTAATTATGGCCTTATATTAAGAACTAGAGGAGCAGTAAATAAAAGAAGAACACTTTTGAACATAGTAGATAAGAGAATAACAGTTTGTTCATTGATTTTATTGTATCAATATTAGTTCATGGAAAATATGGTTTACAACTTTTGCATCACATATAACTGTTAGAGTTTCATAATAAATCAAGAAATTCTTTAATGTACCACTTTCCCATATTTACTTACATTTTTTCATAGTTGTTTGAAATTTTAAAAGTGATTATTGAAATTTGCATAATCAATTTATACAGGGACCATTGGCAATTGATTATTTGTCCGAAGAAGAACGTCGTCATTGTCTTTCTATGCTCCACTCACGGCACGTCGGAAAAGGATGTGAAGAATACGGTGGCCTACTTTTAAGTTTCTTTTGCGTATCGTATGTAAGTTATTGTTATAGTATATCCTATGGTTTATAGCCTAAATTGTACTAAAATCTTATAGTATTCAACTAAAACATTAAGGAAGCCCTTTGACCCAAAAAAAAAAAAATCTTTGTTATATATAATATGGTTTATAGCCTAAATGTATGGTTCAGATTTGATTTTCTTGCTCTTTTAGTTACGTTTTATTCATATCATTAGTTCAAATTGTGGTGACTTAAATTAAGTGAAAGTGTAAATTTAATGATTAAATGCTTTGTTGGTACTAAATCCTTATAGGAATGATATCTTACTTATACTTTATTACTTGATACGGACTGTATGCTCACGAAGTCTTAGGTTTTTCCTATCAATTTGGTAATAAAAGTGGCATATTCGTATATAAACATAAATCAAAACTTTTAGGTGCTGTTTCATACAAGAGATTTGGAGAGGCTGAATTTTTATGAGTTGGATTTTTTTTTTTAAAAAAAGAGAAGTGAGATTAAAAGTTTTAATTAATTTTGTTAGGGAAAATTGCCCATAAATACCTAATTAGAAACTTATTTGCCAAATGGGACCTGAACTACTGAGGTCCTTGAACAGAAATAAAATTGCAAGTAAAATGGCCGCATTGCCCTTATTGAATCAGTGAGTAAAGAAGGAATCAAATAAGAGGTAGAGCAATGCCTCGTTAAATTGACGAGTGAAGGGCGGAGGAAATCAATAGAAGTGAACGAGAGTGGGTGTTTGCGGCGACAACGAACACTACTGGAAAAAACCCTTTTTAGACCTCCACATTTAGACTTGTTTTGGCGGATAAGGTGTTAAAAATTTGCGCGGTGGCAGTTTTGTAATTATATTGAACTTTTAAAACCAGTTCTTAAAAAACCGGTCTTAAAAAATTTATTTAGACCGGTTATAAAAACAACCGGTCTTAAAATGTTAAAATTTTTATGAATTTAAAATGTTTTAACATTTAAGACCGGTTTACATAAAAACCGGTCTTAAAAGTAAAATATTTAAGACTGGTTTTAATATAAAGCCGGTCTTAAATCTTTAACATTTGAGACCGTTTTTTATGTAAACCGGTCTTAAATGTTAAAAAAATTTTAATCTTAAAAATCTTAACATTTTAAGACCGGTTTGTACAAAAACCGGTCTTAAATGTGAAAATTTCCTCTTTTAAGACCGGTTTTTAATAAAAATCGGTCTTAAAGGTAAGATTTTTCGCCCGTATTTTTACTCCCGCGCCCAGATTGCGTGCTCTATTAACCCTTTCTTCTCTTTTTGCCATTTCTTTGTGAGCTTTGTCCATGCTTGTTCTGAACTCGTCCATGGCGTCCTGTCCCTCCTTTGCTCAACTTTCCTCCATCATTACCGCTGCCGTTGCTGTGTTTGTCGTCATTGTTCTTTGATTATTGTTAGTCTTCTCCGTCGCCACCTCTATTCTCCGCAGTGACCATTCTCCTCTGACTTGACTTCCCTTTGTTAGTCTCGTGAATTTGAGGACTTCATTTTAACCTCAGTCGACGCCACCGTGACTTTGGGTTGAAGCTTACTCCTCAGTCTTCAATCAGGTTAGTGTTCGATCTATTATTTAGTTGTACGTTGTTCAATAGTTAATAATGTTCTATGAAAAAATGGTTCTTGTTGTTGCTTTGAGCACTTAAATGTAATCTGAAAAAAAAAATTTAAATCTGCACATTTTTGTTAGATATATGCTCTGACTTTTAATTACATCCCTGTGATATTTGGCTTGGATTAATACCACTCTATGTTATGTTTTAATTTAGTGTGATTGTTTGATTATTGTCAGTGTTATTGGTTGGTTAAAACAATACTAGTTTCAAATAGTGCCTGTTAATTTAGTTGAAACATCTAAAACTCTATTGTTGTTGTTTTTTTGTCTATCCTTTTGTTGTTTGATATAATGTGTTAGAAGTATTGAGATATATATGGATCATAGTTGGATAAACACTAAATGAACGAGTGTTGAATATGATAATAGGGTGAGGGGTTTTTTAAACTTCGTTAGTAGAAATGCCGATGATGGTAGTAGGAAGTTTTATTGCCCTTGTGTAGTATGTTTGAATGAGAAGAGACTAAGTAGTGTAGATATATATACACATTTAATTTGTGAAGGATTTTGTAAGGGTTATACAGTGTGGGTATGGCATGGTGAAGAATTAGAAATGCCAAGTTCATCTCAACAGGGGGGAGTGAACTTTGATGATAATTACACGGATACGGATGATCAGATAGAGGATATTATTCGTGATGTAGGAGAAGAGACTTTTGAGCAATCACATGTATATGGTAATATGTGTAGTGATGCTGAGACACTGTTGTACCCGGGGTGTAAAAAGTACCAATTGTTTAAAGCAGTATTGAAATTGGTAAGCTTGAAAGCATGGCATGGATGGAGTGACAAGAGTTTTTTAGAAACGCTTGAGGCTTTTAAGAACATGCTTCCAAATGATAATGTGTTGCTTTCTCGATACTATGATGCTAAGAAAATATTGTGTCCATTAGGGATGAAGTATAAAAAGATCCATGCTTGCCCTAATGATTATATATTGTATAGAAAAGAGCATGAAGAGGAACAACAATGTCCGATATGTGAAACCTCGAGGTACAAATCAAATAACGCTCCTACAAGAGTATTGTGGTACCTTCCATTCATATCAAGGTTCAAGCGTTTGTTTGCTAATGAAAATGATGCAAGAAATTTGAGATGGCATGTGGATGAGAGGATATCCGATGGAGAGCTTTGACATCCGGCTGATTCTTCTCAATGGAAGAAAATCGATCAATTATTTCCTGCCTTCGGTGAAGAGCCTAAGAACCTTAGGCTTGGGCTTAGCACGGATGGCATGAATTCTTTTGGTAACCTGAGTAGTATACATAGTTCATGGCCTGTTCTGTTGGTAATTTACAACTTATCTCCTCTGTTATGCATGAAACGAAAGTACATTATGTTATCTATGTTGATTTCGGGACCAAAACAACCCGGAAATGACATAGATGTTTACCTGGAACCCTTGATCGAAGACTTGAAAGAGTTGTAGGATGAAGGTGTTGATGTTTTTGATGCGAACAAGAAGGAGGTTTTTAAAATGCAAGCCATGATCTTTTGTACTATAAATGACTTCCCTGCATATGGAAACTTGTCAGGCTATAGTGCTAAAGGTCATAAAGCATGTCCGATTTGTGAAGAAGGAACATGCTACTATCAACTTCAACATGGAAGAAAGACAATTTATCTTGGCCATAGGAGATTTCTTAGACGAGGCCACCCGTATCGCAGATTAAAGAAAGCTTTTTTTGGTGGACAAGAGTTTGAAGATGCTCAAAAGGCATTGACTGGGGAGCAAGTTTATGAAAAGGTGAAAAATATGAATGTTATTTTTGGTAAGACAACCAAGAATAGTAATGAGAAAAGTAAATGGAAAAAGAGGTTTGTCTTCTTCAATCTTCCATATTGGCCGAAGCTTGATATGAGACACTGTATTGATTTCATGTATGTGGAGAAAAACGTTTGTGACAGTATTGTTGGGACACTGCTTAACATACAAGGTAGTTTTAAGGATGACGTGAAGGCAAGATTAGATTTGCAAGAAATGAGGATACGAGAAGACTTGCATCCAAAGCCATAGGTAAGAGAACTTTTTGTCCTCCAGCTACTCATACTTTCTCTAAGGATGAGAAAAGAAGCTTTTGTCAGTGTTTACATGGCATCAAAGTCAAATGTTAAGAAGCTTGTGTCGATAAAAGACTTGAAGTTAGTGGGGCTAAAGTCTCATGATTGTCATGTCTTAATGCAACAACTGCTCCCAGTAGCTCTTCGAGGCATTGCTGAATATGATCTTCAATATATTTTGACTAGACTTTATTTCTTCTTCAATGCTATTTGTAGTAAAGTCATTGAGATGAAAAAATTGGATGAACTAGAAAATGAAGGATATCTGATATTATGTCAGCTTGAGAAGCTTTTTCTTCCTTCTTTTTTTGACATCATTGTACATCTAATTGTTCATCTAGTCAGGGAGATCAAGTTGTGTGGCCCTATCTATTTACGATGGATATACCCAATTGAAAGAACTATGAAAATCCTAAAAGGGTATATGAAGAACCCTAACCGGCCTGAAGCATCTATTGTTCAGAAATATTTTTCTGAAGAAGCCATGGAGTTTTGTCAAGATTACTTGTCAAATGTAGGACACATTGGACTTCCTGAACGTCATGACGAAGAAGGCGATAGACGCAGGGCTTCAGTAAAGAGTATGGATCCTGATGAATTGCAACAAGTCCACTTGTACATCTTGAATAATGTTGATGAAGTTCAAGATTACATTAATGCTCATAAAGAAATTGTACTTAAAATAATACTTTTAAGACCGGTTTTGTAGAAAACCGGTCTTAAAATTTCAGATTTTTAGACCGGTTTTTTAGAAAACCGGTCTAAAATTTGAACCTTTTAAACCGGTTCCTCTGATAACCAGTCTAAAAATATTTATTTTTAGACCGATTTTATAATAACCGGTCTTAAAACTTTTTTTTAAGACCGGTTCCATAACTAGTCTAAAAAGTAGCAAACTTTTTAGAAAGGCTGTATCAAGACCGGATCCTGAACCGGTCTAAAATGTCTTTTTTAACCGGTCTTAAAAGTGATTTTTCCAGTAGTGGAAGTGTTCGGTCATTGCAATGTCGGTAGAGTTTGGGTCTTTGCAGTGGTGACAAAGTCTCTTGGTCTTTGTGGCGACGACGAAGTCTTGGGTCTTTGTGGTGATGGTGGAGTTTGGGTCTTTGCGGCAATGATGAAGTGTCTCGGTCTTTACATCGGTGCCGGATTGTGCCCTATTTGAGGCTGCGACAGATTGTGCCCTATTTGTACAGGCATCGACAACAATGAAGGTATGAAGCTTTGTGTTGCCTTCAATGTAAAGGCTAAAAGATTAGGATGTATATAAGTAAATACAATAAATGAAGTCGATGACTAATGGAATAAGAAAATTGCAAGGTAATCTTGGAACTTGGATTGCCTATTTCATATCTTGAGATAAGATGAACAGTTCCTCATACAATATAAGATTTAACATATAGATTGGTTTTTAATTCATCAATTGCACTCGTAATGGTATATCCGTTAGGAATGCTCAATTTTGTGTGATAGAAGAACTTTTAAATATAAAACTCATTGGGATTTTACTAAGCTCTACAGTATGTTGATTTGGAAGTTATTCCATGCATTTTTATTGCTTTAGCTTTGTTGTATTGCATATGTTGATTTGATCATTTGGGTTTATTCTATGTGCTCCTTTCATTGAAGAGGAAGGAAAATGAAAGCATTGCCTTCTTTATTACTACGCCTAAAGTTATTGTTATTGTTTGGCTTTAATATATAATAAAGAAGAAACATGAATCTTATATAAGCCATTCTATCAAATATGTGTCACATGTCACAACTATATATATATAATATGTAATTATTAAATCCTATAAATAGCCTCTATGCTTATGGAAGTAAGGCTACTTATATCTATTCCTCACTGGACCCCATTTGGTGGAAGCCATATGCACTAGGCCACCCTTTTATTGTGAAAAATGAAACTTTATAGAATAGCTTCATGTTTGGGGCCTATTAGAAAGATTTTAGTAGTATGTACTAAAGGAACTTTTGCAAAGGCTATGTTGTTCTGTCTTTCATAGTATTTTGCCTTATGATTTCTATGTTAGAGCAACTGTGATTCAAAAATATAAGTAGATCCATACAGTTAGATCTTTAGTTTGGACAATATGGTTCTGTCTTGCATAGTATGAAGGAGCTGTATTATAAATTTGGTTGTGTCCTTATTAGTATTCATTCCATTTAGACTGAGAAAAAACCATTAAGAAATTTAACAACAGTGATTGCATATCATGATATAAACTTTAAGAAACATTATTCTTCATAGTTATACTATGCTTAGTTTACATTGTTTTGATAGTCTATAAATATTTGCAGTGATATCATCTATATATATATATATTGAGACTACAAAATTTGTAAGAAAGCATGGTCAAAAGAATAGAAGGTAAAGGAAGGAAAGGTGGGAAGCCAAGGTTGAATGGAGCACAATTTTTTAAGTGTAAATATTGGTTTGATAAAACAAGAAAATCTAAGCACAACACAATACAAGACGCAAACAAAGAAGCAAGGGAGGCATGGAATTAACTATCAAAGAAAGAAAAGAGTAAGTATTCCCAAAAGGCCAAGGAGGATAGAGATTGTATAGGATGTCCTTTTTCCATCAAAGAAGGGGAGCTATAAACACGATCCTCACTAAAACAATTTGTGGAATTTGTAGACTTTGTGAGAAATGATGAAAGGTTGAAGGCCAAGGCTAAAGAAATTGACTTTGATAAAATATTGAAAGTCACATGTACAAAGATACCTCATGCACTCTGTGGACAGTTGGTTAGAGGAATTAACCCTGCAACTTGTTCAATATGTATCAAAAACTATAGGAGGCAAATAGTTGAAAAGGATGTACAATATTGAATGGGCTTGCCTAATGAAGAGAGTGAGATCATAGAGGAAGTTGATACAAAATGTGAGAAATTTGTAAAGTTGAAAGAAAAGTTTGGCAATAAAAGGTTCTCTGACATAAAGAAAATGATAATTTCAAGGGAAGAGGAAGACAAGTTTGAGCCAATGCTGGTTTTATACAACTTAGGGATGTTATTATGTCCTCCTAAAAATGGAGGTGTTAGCCATTGATTTTTGAATTTTTTTTGGTGAGAAGACAAGTTTATGTGGTTACAATTAGTATAAGTTTGTGATCAATGAGATGATGAAGGAAGCTACATATTACAAGAATATAGTAAAAGAAGGGATGGGAAGCAAGTGTATTGGAGGTTGCATTTATTTTGTGATGGTAAGTATTATAATGTAATTAGATTTTCCCTTTTGTAAATTGGATATCTATTATGTGGTTGTAAAATGAATAGTTTGCTTGTAGATAATGTTTTTCCAAATGTTTACCTTGCTTGGTCAAGATCTCCCATCACTTGAACGTGCTCTACAATATGGGAATGATGCAAAGATCAAGGGAGTAGTGGAACTAAAGTATGAGAGTGATAAAGGGATTCTATTCTCACATGTGGCATCAATCCTAGATGACATAAGATCCAACTCAAATCTTGAGTGTGACACAACTAAATATGACACTGACTGCACACTTCATCTTCCAAAAGTCACAATATTTAAAGAACTGATAAGCAAAAAATTTGTGATTGTGGTTGTATATGTATTGGTTTTATACTTTAAAGGCTTATATATGTGATTGATTCAGAAAACTAGATAGATGTATTGTCGAATTATGGGAAAAGTTGCTCAAAGTCTTGCAAGAGAGTTGTTAAAGATGGAAACAGAATTGGAGCAAGATATTCGAAGGGATCATGAGGTAATGGTGAACATTGTTTTAGATGAGAAAAAAAGTGAAAACCATGTCCAAGTTGAAGCTGTTGGTTAGGAAAGAAGCAATACTCAGGATAAAAAGAAAGGTAACGAAGAGAATAAAAGTGTGTGCCATGTGCAAGTTCAAGTTGATGGCCATGAAGGAAGCAATAGTTAGGATAAAGGGAAAGGTTAGGAAGACAACAATTATTAGGCACAAAAACTCACATTCATCGATAGTTGTGCCATTCAAGGTATATCAATGTGAAGGTGAGGAGGAAGTTATCGATGTAGACTTTGAGGATAGGGTGTGTAATATCCTGGATTGTGATTAAGGATTAGCAACTTCAAAGTAATGTAATTAATATTAATTGAGCGCTTTTGAAGTATATATCGTGCATTGTGCTAATCAGGGGTAAAATGGTAAATTTACCGATCGACTGGTAAGCTACTGGAGAGAAAACTCCTTGGTAATTATGATCGATGGCTAGGATTAAATGTTAAGAGAAGGAATCAAGTGTGTTGGAGAGTTTGTGAAATCATAGGAGGAAAGATGAGATGGTGCCAAGTGTCAAATTAGGGACCATAGATGAAGTCAAAATTTTCAAACTCTATCTCTCTCTCCCTCTCAAGTCGGCTATGTGTGTGTGAGCAATTAAACAATGAATCATCATCTTCAATATCTCATTTCTCTCTCATCTCTCTCCATTCTCTCCATTTTCGCTGAAGATTGAGCAAGAAAGAGAAAGTAAGGGTTTGAATTTTAGGTGAGTATTTAACTCTAAATGCTCACTTCACCTTCATTGATTTTGTTCAAATGGTTAAGAGCTCCCTTGCTATGTTTTCAGATTTGTGAAAAGTGGTGTTTGATTGTTGAACAAATCTGAAAGTTGGTGGAATCAAGGTGTTGATTTCAGCAAGTTTAAGAGGTAGGTTTATCATGAATTTTGGTATATATGTTATGTGTTTGCTTAATCAATGAGAATTCTGGAAATTTAACCTAATTATGATGTTAAGTGAAGGGTAGGTTTTGATTAGAGTGTCACTGTTCATTTGGTCAGTTGTGACACTTTGGAGTGATTAGAATTTGATTTGAAGTTGAATAAGGGAAATTTGTTAGAATGAAGTTCTGAGTGGTTTTATGAACTAGAGTGAGAATATGGCGATTGTGGTAGAACAGGCTCATGGATAATGAATATGGTCATTTTGATGGCTCCAATGTGTTCCTTGAGCCAAATTGTGTGAAAATAGTATGTGATTTGAAATTAGGGACCATTGGAAACCAATTGGCAAAATCTGGAAAATCTGTCCAATGTAAGTCTATTCTGGGCAGTCAGATGGTGTGGACGTTTTGACTGGGCAAATGATGTTGAAAAATTATGAAACTTTCCAGTTTTAAAGTTCACATCTCAAGCTTCAAAATGGACATAAATTTTGTGTCATTTCGCTTTTTGAGCTGGGAGTTTGAACTGTCCAAAGTTTGGCATCAAAGCTGGACCCTGTTTTGGTACAATGTTAGGTTTTTGGTAAATCTGGATTTTTGTGGTGATTTCTAGTTATGGACAGTATTTTTCCTTGAAAGAGGACTTAAATAGCTTTCATTTGGCTTTGGAATCACCCCATTTCGATTTTTCCTGAATTAGTTATGAATTTTGGAAGTTCAGCCAGAAACTGGATTTTCCTGGGCCGCGGCCCAAGGATGGTGGGCCGCAGCCCAAATGTTTCTGGGCAGTTTTGGGCCGTAGCCCAAGGATTTTGGGCTGCGGCCCACCCCCAAAAATCTGTGTTTAGCACTTTTAAAGGTGGTTTTTTGTATAGCCTTTCCCAACCCTTTAGACATATGTTTAGGCCTAAAATAGTCACCTAAAGAGTTCAAATGATAACCAACTTAGAGTATTATAGAGAAAAGAACTTGGAAAAGAGATTGACGGGTTGTCCCTAATTTGGTTTACAGGATTTGATATTTGCCGTCCTCGTGAGCCCGCAGTGCCAAGAAACGCCGGGAAAGGATCAGGTAGTGACTCTCTCTCTCATACTATGTATAATGCTCTGTATGTGTGTGTTATCACTATTCTGTGATGAATCTTTGATGCTGCTGCGATTACAGCTGGTGATAGCTGTCGTTTACAGCGCAAGCTGTCGTTTACAGCGCAAGCTGTCGTTTACAGCGTAAGCTGTCGTTATTGTGAATACAGCGTAAGCTGTCGTGATTATTATTACAGCGAGAGCTGTCGTATTGTGCTTACAGCCGTGACTGCTGTCGTTTGTGGTGAAAACCATGTATCTTTGAGATTGCTGATGCTGTTGCTGGTTGTGATTTATATACATGCTTGGTGTTATGCATTGTGTGAGTGGTTTGTTACTACTGGGATTCGCTCGAATCTCATTCTTTCCTATGACAATATTTCAGACAGGGCATGTGGCTCAAAGGAGAAGCGGCCAACCCGAAGCACTTAGGATCTTTAGTGATACTAGGGATTTTTGAGATGTTGGTTATCTATTTTGAACTCGGGATTACTGTATATTTCGAATTAGGAATATTACCTTTAGTTTTGGTTGTGTAATCCCCTAGTGGATACTTATGAACCTCAGGTTATATGTACAGAACCCGGGAGTTGCCGGGGATTTGGTTATACACTCTGATATGATTGAATGTATATTAACTGCACAGGTGATTATATTCGATAATTGAAAATTGAGACCAGGATGGGAAAAAGAAGTTTTTGAAAATTTTGTTAAGTCCCTACTATAAAGGGAGTTTTGAATGAGCTTTGAACTATTCGACGGTCTCTAAACCAATTTAACTACGAAATATCGAATTATAATTATGCTAATTAAGGCAGGGGGTTACATGGTGCCTTTGAGAAGGTCTCAAAGGATAATAAGACCTGCAACACATTCACCATTCCTGTCAGAAATAGGGAAGGCAGGGAGGGCTAATGCAAAGGAGCAATTATATGACTACTACACACGTAGGATAAACCCACTGGTTGGTCAAGCGATCTATGTAGAAATTCATAAATTCTTTCTGTGAAAGACCGAATTGTATTGCCTGAACCATAGGGGATGGATAAGCGAATGTGTAAGTTGTGATTTTTTAAATAATTACTCTATTTCGATTTGATTCAAATTAACTTAAACTCCCCAAGAGACCACTAATCAAATAGCATTGTAGGTAGTAATACTCATTGCTAATGTTTTAGTTGATGAACAAAAAGAGAGGGTTGGAGGACATGTTAGACGTGATATATTCCAGCCGATTTTCATGGTGAGTTTGAGTTATCTGTAATTTTCTTCTATTCTTTGTTACATGGCTAATATGTGACAATGTCATTTACTTTAGGGAAAATTTCAAACAAATAAAAACAAAATTGACAAAGGACAAAATAGTATGGTGAATTACTGAAATCCTAAATCAAATCGTTAGTAGGAATTTGGGATCTGAACTTGTGAGCAAAAGACAAGAATGCCCTGAGTAAAGTGACAGGCTATAGTCCTATTTCTAGAGGGCTGCCCCAACTATCGGGAGAGTATTGCTGATGCCATCCCTGCTACTACCATCGATTTGGTCTAGCAACATTATCGCAATCTCTTACACAATGTCGCTGAGATTGATGTCTGTGATGGTATTGATTCTTGCCTTCCTTGAATTTTCCTCTGATGTTGAGCCCTCCTCCTCTGATTGGAACTCTGCTAATCAAATTTCATTCAAATCAAAGCTGCCTAAGAGTACTGACACTAACAAAAACAAGGGCACGCCCTGGACCGAGGAAGAATGTTGTAAAGAAGAAAGTGAAATCGTTAATGTAGAAGATGATATTGTTAATAAAGAGTGAAGTATTGTTATTGGCCTCCCCCACTTATTAATTTGGCACTTTTTCTTACAAAGTTGTTAAACAAGAAAATCAAATCATTAATGTAGAAGATGATGTTGTTAATAGAGAGTGAGGTATTTGTTATTGGCCTCCCCAGCTTGTTAATTTGGCACTTTTTACATTAACGACTTGACTTTCTTGTTTAAAAACTTTATATGGAAAAGTGCCAAATTAACAAGTTAGAGAGGCCAATACCAACAACTCTCTCTATATAAACAACACCATCTTCTACAATAACAACTTGACTTTCTTGTTTAACTACTTCCTAGGGAAATGTGCCAAATTAACAAGTTGGAGAGGCCAATAACAACACCTTACTCTTTGTGAAACACTTGAGTTTTGAGTTAGCAATCCTTGATCTCGAAATTGTGCAAAACTTGAAACCATTGACATGGTATGCTATAAACCTTTTTGCATGGTCAAGAGGACCAATTGTGAGAGCTATGAAATTTGGTGAGTGTGGGTTTTTGTAATCTAGTATTTTGTGCTAACCAACTTGGGAATTCTCTTGGACCTTTCTATCAATTTCAGAGAATGTTTGCCTATGAATCTTGAGTTAACGCTTCACATGACTTTTTGAATTCATTGTAATTAATCATGAGATGGTGATCATGATACATTTAAATGAGTAGCAAATTTAGAAATTAATGCTAATGCACATATGTAAATGAGTACCATTCAATATGATACATTTATTGATATTGAACTGGGCTAGCGAGCTTTGTTTCATGAACAAGATAGACTATCAGGTGAACTATCACAATGAAAAAGGATAGAGGAAAGATCATCTCCAAATACCAAAGTGTAAGAATGATGTTGTGTTGCTACTAATCGAGCTCCTCAACGATCAAAACCTTGGAACACAACTTTTGAAAGAAAGAACATAGCTTTACCAAAATGATGGACACATCAGGAGGCAGTGTATTTTTTATTGTCAGTGGAAGTAATTGTTGCATAAGAATATATGAGTCATGACTCTTCAGCCCAACAATCTTTCAAGCCTGCAAGTCAATACATCATGAAATGTTGTTTAAACACCTATCAATAACTTTTATTTTCTTCAATGTCGCAAGGAAGATTTCCTTGTTCAGTTTTGTGAGGGTGAATTTTGCCTGTTGAAATTTGTCATACTTATCTAGCCACACGTCTTAACGAACTCCCATAGATCGAAAATCTTTCTTTGTTTGAAGATGATCTTCTAACTTGTTGGGTTTGTTAAGCAATATGCATAGCACATTGTCACATGCATTTTTCTCAATGTGCATGATATCAAGATTGTGTCAAAGCAAATTAGATTTCTAATATGGAAGGTAAAAATGATGCTTATCTTCTGCCATTACTGAGGTACAAAAATAGAAGTCATATTAGTCTTTCTCCCTACTTTTGCTACATCGTCATTTTTTCCAAACTCAAATTCAACATCCTGAAGTTGCTATAAGATATCTGTACGAAATAAAATCTAAGGATGTCCTCTTTTTTCCGCTTTCCTATTGAAACGATTCTTGTGCAATCTAAATTTGTGCTTACCATCGAGAAACCTCTGATAACACATGAAGCACTACTTTTAACTATGGGGAAGGTGCACTGATTCAGAGTCAAAATTGCAAGTTGGACAAGCTGTCCCAGTATACACATTCCATCCGGATAATGTTCCCAGCCCAGGAAAGTCACTTATATCCACACCAAGGTTGTATGCAAGTTGAACAGTGTCTTCTCGTATGTGGCATATGTCTCAATGCTGACATTCCATAAGTCCAGCAATTCCGTAATAAGTGGTTGGAGATGTTAGATCTCATGTTTTGATGATAACAAAAGAATGGTATGAAGAAAAAGTGATTAATAAATAAATTTTGAGTAAAGGAATAACAGGGATAAGCATCACTTGAGGTAAGCATTGGAGTAATGAAGAAAGGCCAAGAGGAAAGCTAAGAAACTTGATCAGAAGCAGGTTTTCTAAGGTATTACTCGAGGCGGTACTCGAGTAATGAGCCAAAACTTGAAGTAACCAGAAGCACCTTCCAGTAATCTGCCAACGTTACTCGAGTAAGTACTCGAGTAATAGTGTAAGTATTTTCAAGTTGCTCTCGGCCTGCCAATGTTACTCGAGTAGTTACTCGAGTAACCAGGTAAATACTTGGAGTTGCTCTCGGCCTGCCAATGTTACTCGAGGAGCTACTCGAGTAACCATATGAAAAACTTCCAGTTGCCTTCAGGTTGCCAATGATACTCGAGTAAGTACTCGAGTAACTCTGTTTCTGAAAATGTGTTGCTTTCAGCACTTTGTACCACTGCCAATGTTACTCGAGTAGGTACTCGAGTAACACACTGAAGTTAGTGAAAACTTGAAGGTGGTATCCGATTAACTTGATATCATTCTATTTCAATTTCCTCGAGTTATTCCTCTAGTATACAAGTATTTAATGTTATATTTTAAGTGAATTCCTCGAGTAGGTACCCGAGTATGCAGAGATATTTTCAAGGAAAACCTCAAGTCATTACCCGAGTAAGTTGTGCCCAAAAAGTAAGTTTACTCGAGTAAGTACTCGAGTAACAAGGTAAGTGCTCTCGGCCTTGAAATCCTGCGAACATTACTGGAGTAAAGCATCGAGTAACCAAAAGTTCATTTGAAGGTTTACTCGAGTTGGTACCCGAGTAACTCATAAAGTTGTGAGTGTATTACTCGAGTAGGTACCCAGTAAACATACATTTCCAAAGGTTTAAAAATTGATTATTCCATGCACTACCCAAGTAATCTTAAATTTTTCTGTTGACTTGCAGTTGATCAAAGTTTTCCCGATGATACTCGAGTAAGTACTCGAGTAAACTTCAAGGGATACTCGAGTAAGCAAACCCAGAATTTTAGAAATCATTCAAATGTTCATTGATTTG
This sequence comes from Inga laurina, assembly GCA_963855925.1. Classification (NCBI taxonomy): domain Eukaryota; kingdom Viridiplantae; phylum Streptophyta; class Magnoliopsida; order Fabales; family Fabaceae; genus Inga; species Inga laurina. The sequence goes on from OY979703.1 coordinate 40,931,113, forward strand.
TTTCCTATATGATTAATATTTCATTGTATTAGTATTCTTAGTCTATTTACAGATAAACAATGAAGAAATCATATCAAGTAATGGAAGTCAAATGAAACGTTCAAATGCCAACCACCGCCAACAGATATTTTTCAAAAACTGGAAAAGTCAATAGTGGCTGCACACTCTCCAACAGACGAGAAGAAAATGTTTCAACGGTCATCACCAACATATCTATATATATGGGAACCTCCAAACAGAGACATACAAGAAAACACATACAACAACAAGATTACACTCAAACTTATCATTACTCTGTTCTTACGTTGTATTAGAAACTCTATGCTTCAGTGATTCCTATTCACTCTTGAGAGAGATATTTCATTCAAACTCAATATTTGTTATTGAGGTAACTTAAGGTTGTGGAACCTTGAGTTGGGATTGGATTACAACTTGTAAGGGGGAGCGAGTGTCCAGGTGTAGGAACTTGCTTGTACTGAGGTGCCAAGAACCCACTGAATCTTGGAAGTTATAGTGAAACTCTCAGAGAAGCTCTGAGGACTGGACGTAGGTCAAAGTGGTTGTGGCCGAACCAGTATAAATCCCGGTGTACACTTCGGTGATATTTCTCCTTACTCTTTCCTGTTTTAATTTCAACGTCAAACTTTATATTTGCAACGAAATTTTTAAGATCACCCAATTCACCCCCCCTCTTGGGTGAAACGCTTGCTCTAAAAGGAGATACATATTGATATCATTACCTGGTGCCTTTTTGATTGGAATGATCATAGACGAAATGAAGGATCTTTGTTTCATACACATCCAAGGGTTAGTTATTGGAACTAAGATTACCGGCTGAATATTGTAACTTGTGCTAAGATTCTCAAGTAGATTAAAACCGTGGGTTGCCAATGCATGCCGAACATTTCTAGGGTCAACTACGAAAGCTAGAAAGTCTGAGTCGAATGCTTTCTAAACTTTTGCATCCCGTGGATGTCTTAATTTACCATCTTCATTCTTGTCAACTTTATGCCACCTTATATGCTCGTCTATTTTAGATGACATAAAAATCTTTGTAACTGCGGCTTTAAAGAAAGTACCTAAGAATCTTTGCATGTTTCTTCTTCTACTTTTTTTCCTTCTAAATTGTCTTGTACCTCGATGTATGACATCGCTTACAATTCTTCCTGCTAGCATCATCTCCCTAATATAGCATACAATTGTTAAAGCTTGCATCAATTTTTTTGGTAATTCAAGCCTAACCTATTAATAATCTTCTTGGCATCGTAGAATGTTGTGTGAATCTCCGCATCAAGGAATGCATCTTGTAATAATTCCAACATCATCAACATTCCCTTATTAACGATTCCACATAAGCACTTGATATGATACAATTTAATCAAGAAAGATAATTTCAAGTATTTTCGATAACCAAAATACAAAGGGCGATTTGCTTCATTTGTTAGGCTGAAAAAATCTCAAGCTATTTCATTCCTCAAGAACACAAGATCTGAACCCTACACTTCTTTGTTGAAGTTGTTGTCTTGAAAACCAATGCATCATGAAAAGCATCATTAACAAGATCATCTTGATCTACTTGAACTCCTATTTGTGAACTTCGAGGAAGAGCATCATCATTTCACAATTAAACCCTTACTTGAACTCCTGTATCACAGTTGAATAAATAATAATTAAATACAATTAATTATTTAATTAAAATGACATAAATTATAACTATTTACATTTATAATATAATTAAATACAATTAATTACCTTCACAATCTCGTCCTATACTATATTTTTTGACGTTCGAAGAATCTTCTTCCATGTCTTGAAGTAGACATAGAACCACATCTAATTTGCGCCTAGCTTATTCAGATAGTGAATGAATAGGTGACCACTATTTTCAATCAACTGGTCTGTGGCCTCATTCCACGGAACTACGACACATGGTCCCCTGTCTATGCTTTATTAAGATCGATCATGTCTAACCTCTTGGTGGTAATATACCCCTGCTCATCTTCATAATTTACCACATACTTTAATTAAATTTAAATCCACATTTAAGCCTATGTAATTTAAATATTAACTCTATTAAAATAATAATTAAATTTATCTTGAACTTGCACCTTAAACCCCGTCGATTGCGAACACGACCGTTGTGGGATATTCTGGTCTCGGGTGTCCTCCTCATCCAAGAACCGCTTCATGTCACTTATTATGGGAATGTTGAAGTGAAACTCCTTATTTTCATCGTAATCGTTGAGACTGATGTCAGCACCTTCTAGTTGAACAGGCAGCTCTAGTGGGGTTGTCTGCTATGGTTGCTTTAGGGTAAGCTACTGTGGCAGGGTTGCCTACTGCAATGGCATGGGGATATGTCTACCTCCATACTGCCCTCTACTACCCCTACCACTGCCCCCTTTACTATTGCTCCCCTGCAAAAATAGGTATGGGGGGACGCTCAGCCTCCTTCTCCTTGCCCTTATCTCTCCTGGAAGTCATAAAGCTATAGTTATTATTAAATAATTAAAAATATTATCAATATTTATAACAAAATTATAATAATAGGGGGGAAACAAAATAAAAGAGTTAACTTCACTAACCTCAAGTGCCTAACTCTTTAAATGCTTGAGTTGAACCTCAGATCTGAAGTAAAACCTTTTAGAGCACGTGAAAAATGATGAATTTGCCAAAAGTGGTAAAATGAGGGGTGAAGGCACTTATATAGCCTTGAGATTTGTAGCGGTTTTACAAAAACCGCTACCTCAACTGCTATAAATCATGAAAGCCTACCTCGTGCAATGTGAAAGTTTGTAGCATTTTACAAAATCGCTACAAATATGCAGACCCTAGGCATTCTATAGTAGTTATTCCTCAGAGCTGCTACAAATATGTGACCCTTTTTATTATGTAGCGGTTCTTGTCTTATGAGCTGCTACAAACCCACCACCACAATAACGGTTCATATTACAAAACCGCTACAAACAAGTCACTACAAATGTGGTGCTAACTTGGCGCCACCTGTTGTAGTGATTTGTTGTAGCACCTCTTAGGATTGTGGTATTTATTTACACTTTAAGGTATACCTACTCAAATTCTCATTTATTTTTTTGCTTTATTATTGACTTGAGATGGCCTAACCGGTCATGCCAAATATTAAATTCACTAGTAAACTTTTGGTTTACATTAACTAACTGCTAGTTTGCATTGGCAAACTTTTTGTTTGTACTAGTAAAATTCTGGTTTACAATAATATGCATTTCAATTGTGCTTATAAATGTATAGTACAAGTCGGAGAAAGGCATGAAAACTTTCTAATATTCATTTTCTACCAGAAACTAAATTCGTAATATTGAAACATTCTTGATTATTTTCAGTTGTTGTTTCTATATGATATGATATTCATTTCTGCGAATATCTTTAAAACTTATTGAGTTTCATTTAGACTTGATAGGAAAAAATGCATTATCAATGCATAATTTTGTTCCTTCAAGTAACAAAATATTTGCTCTTCTAGAGCCTTCAGTCAAATTTATGCTATCAGATATAGTCTAAACATTGACCTCTCACATTATCAGGGAAGAAAAATATTTATCATTTTTAAGTATGGTGTGGGATGTTGCATTATCAATGACACATAAATGTTCAGGACTTATGTCAACAAAACTCATTTTTGATTAAAAAATATGAAAATAAAGAAAAGCATCATTAAAATGAAATACATATGATAACTAGTTGTAACTTTAAGCACACTAAATCATAGCAGTTCAAATAGACAAAGATAATTTAGACTAAGAAATCAGCAACATCCAAATAGGTAATATCCATATTACCATGTTCAGAATTCTTAGCCTTATCAACATGATTTATTTCAATTTTTGACCCTGTACTAAGTTGTCTTGGCGTACGACAGGTATGAGACTAATGACCCTTACCACCACAGCAATAACATGCATGTTCACCATTTTTATTATGCCCACTAGTTACCCTTGTGTGATTCTTACCAGTCTTTCTCCACTTCATGTGGGAATTTAAGCCACCACAATTATGACTATGGCAACACCCAAGTCTGTAGCCACATCTACATCCATGTCCACCATAATTAGATTCATTTGTTGCTTGGTTCACTTTTGGGAATGCAGTCAAGCCTGTTGGATGAGATTCATGAATTTTCAACAAAAGCACATTGTTTTGTTTGGCCACATGGAGGCAAGAAATTAATTCAGCGTATTTCTTAAGAACTCTTTCATGATATTACTACTGTAGGAGCCAATTGGATGCAGTCATTTATAACGAGCTTTTACAAGAATAACCATCTTCTGGTGGCTATACAATTCCTTTAATTTGTTCCAAACAACAAGGGGCTCATTTATGGTCAAGTATTTAATTTTGAGATCTTCATGCAAAGGGTGGTGTAGAAAAATCATGGATCAGGCATTCAAGATAAATAGTTCTTTTCGATAATGACAAGAGCCGTAAATTTAAATTTCATAGTATTTAACATAGTTTAGACTAATGCAATAAAGTGAATTCATAAAATATGAAATATAAAAATGCAATATAATAACACAAACGATAATAACAAGAAATTTGTAAAGACAATAAATAATTCATAAAGAAAGATATTCCAAGAAAAAAATTAAACTTTATAGCTTCAAGCTATTTAGTTCTCACGGCTTCAGGTAAATTAATCTCATGATAAGAAATTAAATCTATATGGCTTCTAGCCATTTATCTTCAGAATAAATAAAAGTTGAATATGACTTTCATCTATACAATAAGATAGAAGATGAAAGTTATATGACTTCTAGCCATGTAATATCAAAATAATAGTCAAAGAAATATGGCTTCTGGCTATGTAACAGTGAATTAAAGAAATATTGCTTTTGGCCATATTATATTAAAATAATAAATCAAAGCGATATGACTTATTGTCAAATAATTTTAGAATATGCAATCAGAGGTGTATGGCTTCTGGCCATACTAAAATAACAATATCAATAATATAAATGAACTCATAAAGGAGATCAAAATAAGATATAAAAACATTAAGAATCTCCAATCTTAGCCATGAAACCCAATGTTTAAAACAATTATTAAAAGTATCTGTTTAATTCCATATAATAGCTCAGATTATCCCAGATAAATCAAATAAAATACAGTAAAAGAAGGTCGATGAAATCGTCAAGGAAATGATGAGAAGATCATGCCTTTGTTGGAGTTTTTGTGTTGATAACGTGTTATGAAAATAAAAGAAATATTGGATAAGAGAGCAAGAGATAAGAGAAGAGAAAATTCAAGAGAGAAGGGGGAGCAATTCTCATTCAGTTTTTTATGTGTTCTGTATGACTACAATGCTTTGTGCAAGGTTTTTATTTATAAGCCTTCAAGGGTCACCACCAAGGATCACCATTAAGGTACAATAAATGACACAATCAATACGGATGAATGTACATTTACTACTACACAATATAGATTCTACTACCCTAAAGGACATCTCTTTTTAAAAAAGGAAAGTAAAAAACAAAGGCGATGACATTTTCGTAATTATGGGTGAGAACTGAATAACTTTAGGCGTTCCCAATTCAAATAGGGACATCTAAAGTGAGACTTTAGAGACTTTAAACGTCCCTATTTGAATTGGGGACGTCTAAAGTAAAAAACAAAAATTTACTTTAGACATCCCTAATTCAAATAAGGACGTCTAAAGTGTGACTTTAAATGTCCTTATATGTATTGAAGACATCTAAAGTTAAAATATTTTTTAAAAAAAATTAGGAACACCCTTTGGCATATTAGGGACGCCATAGGGCATCCTGGTATCATGAGGGACGCCAAAATTAGGGACACCAAAATGGCTTCCCTAATGATATATCAGGGAGCCCTTTGGCGTCCCTAACAGCCAAAGGGCGTCCCTAACAGCCAAAGGGCGTCCCTGATTTTTAATTGTTTTTTATTTTTAACTTTAGACGTCCCTAATTCAAAAGTGAAAAAAAATTAACTGTACAAATTTAGGCGCCCCTAAATTAAATTTGGGACGGAAAAAACAATTCAAATTTATACTGACAGTCTTTATTTGTCAGTTTTATATTACTTTTATACTCATCTTCCTCTTCCCATCGCCACGAACACAAGAAGAGCGACTACCGCCATGCCTTTTAACTCTTGCTTCTTCTTCTTTATATGCTCTTTTTAGTTCTTGCTTCTTCCTTTCTCTCTCTTTTTTTCATCTCCAGATCTGTTATGTTTTCTTAATATGTTTTATTATTTTATATTCTTTCTCTTTTTTCTTTGGGTTTCCCTTCTATTTTATCTTCTAATTCATATTGTTATGGCTTGTAGATCAAGACTTTGAAACATGCTTTATGGCCATGTTCCTACCGAGAAAACGAGGTTCATCTCTCCCTGTTGCTCTTCTCTATTCATTATTAAGAGAGAATGAATTTCAATAATAGAAGAAGATAAGTTTTTGCAACTGATTCTTCTTATTATTTTCATCTTCTGCTTATGAGATTTCAGCTTTGGAGTTATTATTGTGTAGATTTTGGATTTGGAGTTCAGATACTAGATCTGTAATTTTATTGACGATGATATGTAATTTCTGGTTTTAAATACTGTTTAGCCCAGAGTTGTAATATAAACGAATTTAAAATGGGAACGTCTAAAGTGCTACACTGACACTTTAGATGTCCCCATTTTAAAATGGGGACATATAAAGTGTCAGTGTAGTACTTTAGACGTCTCTTTTTAAAATAGGTACGTCTAAAGTGCAGACCTTAGACATCCTTTTATTTGTGGATATTATTGTCATTTTTTACTACGTCGCTCACATAGGCGTCCCCTCATTTTAAGGCGTTAAAAAGCTTAAAAAGGGATGTTAAAAACATTTTTTATAGTAGTGACTATATGACCCTTCATATCATTCATGTATCTGAATGTACATTAAATAGCCTTTTTAGTTTCTAAAGTACTATTCATGAATGGTAACTAGAATATGAGAGGTCAAGAGTCAACTGACATCCACATAATTAATATATTCATAACATTAATGACATTCTTTACTTATGGTATTTGTTTGTTGTAAAAGGGGATTTTCAAACTTAACCAACAAGAAAGAATCAATCAGTATTTTTAATCATTTATCATAAAAAGGATTTTTATTATATTATCGTCTATTTATTTCCTTTATTATTATTATTTCTTTTGTTCACATTTCGTTTTGGACAATGATTTATTTATCTAGTTTTCGAAAAGTGATTTATTTTAGACTTTAGATAATGATTTGTGTTAGGTTAGATTATACTTTTGGTCCTCTAAGTTTACATCAGAGTTCTTTTTAGTCCTTTAATTTTATAAAGTGCACTTGTAATCCCTTAATATTAACACCATTAATATTATTGATGGAAAATGCTGACTCAATGAGTCACTTTGCAATTAAATCTTTAATATAATAATATTATATTTTAAATTGAGTAAAATGAAAATGACTTTTTAAAAACTTTATCCATGGCAATTCTTCATGGGTTTCACATTAAAAACTCCGACGTAATTCATACCTGCGACTACGAAATCTCACCCCGGTGAGGAATAACTCATTATTTGGGCTTATTTATGCCTTTGTAATGTCTAATTTGCCTTATGTAATTTGCGCCAACTATCATTCCCTTTGAGACAATGGGAATAGTGTTGTTCCCTAAAACTTACACCAATGAGGCCGATTAAAGTTGGGGGTGGCTATGCCTCTTCCCCTTGTCACTACCTCCTATTTTTGTCTTCAAATATATTTGTTTCATACTCGAGGTGCTGGAGAAAATTAAATTTCTATGCTAATGCAGGCAACGAACAGTTTGAGGGAGTTTGAAGGAGATGCTTCAATAGTATCATGCAAGTAGCGAGTATTGATCTTATCATGTTGAATAACTAGAAGGCTATACCACGGTTTTCAAATTATTTATCCAGGTAGGTCAAAAAAATTATTTATTTTGGTTAGGGATTCCCTTAAGGAATGAAGCACCCTAAAATATAAAGCTCTAAGTGATGAGTTAGGGTGAGTTGTTGATGTGAAATCCTAAAAGAATTGGGAAATATCAGGTTTTTAAAATCTTTTTCAATTTATGCAATTTAAAATATAAAATTATTACATTAAAAGATTTAATTGCATAATCACTTGTTGAGTCGGTATTTTCCATTAATAAGATTAACAATATTAATATTAAGGGATTAAAAGTGCACTTTATAAATTTAAAGGATTAAAAAGAACCCTGACGTAAATTTAGAGGATCAAAAGTATGCTTTACTTTAGCCTTTGAGTTAAAATATGTGTATTAGTATTTTTGAATTATATCTAATTAAATTATGTTCATAACCTATTCTCACAAATTTTCAAGTGTAGAAACCATTTATAACCTCAAAAAAAACCAAAATCACACTCCTCCCTCTTCCCCTGCTCCTAGCCGAAACTTGCTCTCAAACCAACAATCCACAAGTATGCAATTTTACCACTAAACTAGTCTGTAAATCACTAAACACCATATTTTATCACATAAATGATCATAACAACATTGAACCCTAATTTTCCTTAATGACTAAAATCTAGGGCAGCCACAAAGCTTCATGAAACTTAGCAAATACTCAAGATATACCGATTAAATTGAAGCTTAAGCTTACCTCTACGTGATACTACAACCAGTTCTTAATTCTGGCAGTACTTTGACCAACTAGATGGCTCCAAACTCCACCAATAAGAAATTTGAGACTGTAGAAATGAAGCTTGTTGTAATATCACAAATTTCACTCACCAATAATCCCTTGTATATTTTTTGTTATAATAAATGGAATAGAATGGTGAATTTTGGTCCACTTGGAATGACAAAATATTAGTAATAATGGCTACACAAAAGTTTGGGCCAATATAAGACATAAAGTCCAATTTTTATCTCCTTAAAAACCCATTCTTGTAGGCCAAATTGAAGAAGGGAAGAGCACAATTTTTGGGCCTAAGAAATATGTGAATTTAAGCCAAGAAAAAGGAAGGAATAAGACACCATTTTAATACAAGAAGTGTAAGGGCAAAATGGTCTTTTGGCAATAAAGCAAGAAGCTCTTATTTTTCCTTTAATTAGGGATCATTTTCAGCCAAAAGGAATAAAATAGAGGAAAAATAATTATTTGGCCATAAATTGTCCCACTTGGAAGCCATTAGAGCCAAGATAAAAAAGATGATGCGATTACTCAAAAATCACATGACAAATTAACAATAAAATATTAATATTTTAAGGAGGTGGAAGATTCTTTTTTTTAAGGGCTCTTAACCCTTTTAAAGGGCCATATTTCGTCAAACAAGAAACAAGAGAGAGAGAGAGAGACTTGAAAGAAGTAAGACAAGAGAAATCACAAGAGTTCAAGAAGCAAAATCAAGGTAAGTAGGTTGTGAAATTCATGTGTTTTGTCTTCAAAATTCATGGAAACTCTCTTTAATCTCTTTGCCTTCTTGAATCACACATGTAGAAAGCACAACTTCAAGGGAAAGAAGGAGAGAGAGAGGGATGGTTTCTTGAGCTAGAGAGAGAAACATAAGGTAAGCAAAAAACCTTGATGTTCTTGTTGGATTCTAGGCCGTGATTCTTGTTGTGGTTTATTATTGGCTTGTATCGGTTGAATTTGTGATTTAGGATACTCAAACCCTAGGGGAGATGCTGCCCAAATCGACACTAATCATGATCAATAGGTGTATAAGCGGTTAAACAAGGGATTACAAGTGAAAAAGAAGTGTTTAATTGAGTGAAATCATGAAACTTACATTTTTCCAAAAATTGTAGATTTTTGGCTAGGGGTATTTTTGGGTGTTTGAGCTGGAATTTTTTGTTTTTGATGATTCCATTGTGTATAGAATGGAAAATTGTCTAGGGGACATGTAAAGTATGAAGTGTGAAGGCTTTAGGGTGTGAAATGACACTTTTACCCCTAAAACCCTAACATAGTGGCTGCCAAGGGTATTTTGGGAATTTAAGTGTGAATTTGTCAAATCTAAAGTTAAAAATGGATTCTAAATTTGAAATCATATAAGAATAGCCTAGTCAAAAATCTTAGCAAAGTATAATTACACTAGGTATAAAGGGACTTAAACCAGGTCCCCAATGGCATTTTGGTCATTCTGCATTTTTAAGAAGAGATAACCAACAATATGAGTTTAATATAAGACATGAATGAGTAATAATTCATTTATTGTGAATTTGGAATTTTAGGACTTGTTAGTAGCCCGAGTCGGATAAAAGGTATTAGACCAATAATAATGCTAAACAGAGCACACATGTAAGGCCAGTAGGGGACAAATAGTCATTTATACCTGAACACCGAGTGGACAAACAAATTTACAGTATTATATTTCTGTTACTTTATGTGGTGTATAGCATATTTATTTATCGCATTTTATATGATCAATTGTATGTTTCTACTTGGATTCGTATGAATCTCATCCTTTTCCAAGATTTAAAAATTTATCCAGCTGAAAGAAGCGGCTATGAGGGTAAAGACGTAAATACCGGCAACTAAAGGTTCCAGTCCAGTTCAAGAGTTGTTGTTAGTTATCTGTAGTTTTATTTTTGTTTCTTTTGGATCTATAAATATTTTTCAAACCCTATGGGGATTCCTATAATGTCATCAAGTACTTAATATCAGTATATTTATGATATTTTTGTTTGCCCATTGAACCACATGTTATTACTCTGGTTAATATCAAAATGTTTAGGGTTTTGAAATTTTTGGTATCAGAGCTAAAGCTGTTTTAGCAATAACAAAATATTACACTGATATGGTCTTAGTTATATGGTAAAACGAGATATGCACGAAAGGAAGCATCGTAGGAGTGAGTCACCATCATCGGTAAATCATACCCGGGAAAGCCAACAGATACCAGAAGGACAAGGAGTACGATATTACCTTATGACGAGTGGAGCACTGATGATGCGAACACTGAGGAAATAGGTACGGATAAGGTCGGTGTATGGACTTCCCCTTCGACCAGTATCACTAGCTAGCTCATCTGTGGGTGACACAGAGCAACCACTATCAAATGGAACAAAGTCTGATCTGTATTCTATCTTCAGTTCCAAAACTGAGCCAGTACATGTGAGACATGATTTGCAACTAGATCAGGAACTGTGGGAGTATATCATAGACATATATTTGTAGGCTTACTATGTAAAGACACCTGGATAGCCCAGTATGCAAAGTGTAATATCCTAAAATTTGATTAAGGGATTATGACTCCAAAAGGGTATGTAATTATTGGTAAATCAACACTTTTGGAGAATGTGATATACTTTGAGATTCGAATGTGTTATGAGCAGTGTCGAGACCCTGTATTTAAGTTCAATTATGGATTAACATCTGAATTGACTTAAAATATAGGGAGGGTGCATATTGTGGCTAATGGAATGAGAAAATATGTTTGGTGGTGATTTAGAGAGAATTACCATAATCATGGGCAAAATGGTAAAGTTACCAACAAAATGGTCATTTACCGAATAGGAAACTCCTTGGTAGCTTAAAGATCAATGGTTGTGATTGATTGTGGTGAGATCAAAAGGGTGGAATCTTATGTGTGTGGGCTTATATAAGCTCATGGAAGAGGAAACAAGATTGTGACAAGTGGCAAAATGTAAGCCCTTAGATTTGGTCAATGTTTCAAACACTCATCCCTCTCTCCTCTCTTCTCTAAGTTGGCTAGGGAGCTTGGGAGAGGCCAAAAACTAATCTCATCCTCTCTCTCCTTCATTCTCTATGGTGCCAAGATTAAGGGAAGAGATAGAAATGGAAAGGTGATATTTTAGCTTTATTCTTGTCTCCTTTAGCTTAAACACTCTTCTATAATGTTGTTCATAGTAAAGAGAGCTTCATCTCTAAGGTTTTAGATTTGTGAAAGAAGGTGTTTGAGAGCTTGAGGAAGGTTGGAAGGTGAAGAATCAAGAAACTAGCTTGGGAAAGAGGAACAGGTAGTATTTGTTACCTTTTGATCTATGTTTTATGACTTTTGGTTAAGTTTTGAGAATTATGGAATTTTGCCCTGATTTTGTGTGACATGTAATTGCATGAAATGCATGTTATGTTGGGTTAAAAATGGTGTTTTGTTGTGTTATATGGTCATTAGAATTTATTTGGAACCTTGGAAGCAAAGTTAGTGAAATTGGGTAAAGTGTGCAATAAGTGTGACCAAGGGGGGAAAATGTCATTATGATGTGAATTTGGGTGTTTCGGGGTTTCCAATGGGTTCCTTGTGTAAAATTGTGTTGGAATAGTCTTGGATAAGAATTTTGGGACCATCAGAAACATATTGGTTGGGTTGGGAAAATTCTGTCATCTGCTGCGTTTTGGCTTCTGATAGAGCCTCACTCGAGTGCAACATCATATTTTCCCTTTCCTCTTCAGTTTTTGTTGCACTTGCATGTAGAAGAAGCAAGAGTGCAGTTCCTCACCTGCGAGTAATATGGGTTATCACTCGAGTGTAGTTGGTCTCACCTGAGTGAGCATGTGTTTTTGCGCTATGAGCTCGCTTCTCGGGATAACACTCACAGTTGGTTTGTCAAGAGTGTGATTTAGCACTCGTGAGTTTTGTGCCCTCACTCGAGTGCTAGAGCTAGTACTCGAGTACACTTCTGACTCTGGGATTGTTTGTGCTCTTGGGTGAGCACTTCTTGTGCCTCACTTGGTGGGACTCGGGTGAGTGTGGGGGCATCACTCAAGTGTTGATCTTGATGCTCAAGTGTAACGAGCATTTCTAGTCTCTGCTTGTGCTTTCAGTCAATCACTCGCACTAGTGAGATTTCATGCTTGAGTGTAAGTCATCTCATCACTCGAGTGTGTCATCCATCACTTAAGTTTTGTAGTTAAAAATGGGATTTTGAGGCTTCGAAAGATGGCCTTTGGTCAAGTTTCTCCCAACCCTTTAGGCATGTGTTTAGGCTTTAAGTAGCCACCTAAAGGCCATGAATGATAACCAACTTAAGCATTTGAAAGATTAGGAATTAGAAAAGGGATTAACCCTATGTCCTTGATTTTGGTTATAGGGTTTGATGTTTGCCCTGATCGGGAGTAGCCGGTGTTAAAGCATACGTGGAAAGAACTAGTGTAGGGAACTTACCTCTCCTGCATGTATATGTTATTTGTGTTGGTGTACTGATGCATGTTATTACTTTTCTTGATTATGTGAAACGTATATGAATGATTAAAGCTCTATTTCAATTTTTGCTATGGCTATCAGTATGTTGTTCGAAACGTTGAGCTTGCAAATTTGTCATTATGTGAGCATGAGTTATATAATACAAGCATGTCATGCATTAAACACATATCTTGCATGCATATTGGTACTATTTTCCTACTAAGATTCTCTTGAATCTCACCCTCCCCTACTAACCATGCAGATAGGGTAGGTGGATCGAGGATAAAGCAGGAAACCATGGGCGGCAAGGACTTCCTTTTGGGTTATTTATGTTTGGAAGTTGGTTATCATTAGTTGGGATAACTGTATATGATTTGGATGTGTATATGTGGATGTATATTTGAATTTGTATTCGAGATGGATTTGTGTAATCCCCATATGAGAACTTGTAAGGGGCGGATTCGCCCTGTAAAGCTTAAGTTAATATATGAAACCCTGGGTTTGCCGGGGTGATTATGTTGTACACTCTGATATGTATATATTGAATGTGATTTATCTTCATATGGTAATTATATTCGAACTGTGAATATGAGACCATGTGTATTAGATTTCAAATTGTATTTGTGAAAACACCGTCTAGTAGATGGGTTTATAAAATTGAGTTTTGTTACTCGTTGCTCTCTAATTCATTTTGGATATAATTACGGTAGGAGATTACACAAAGTACCTACACGATGTGTAAACATTATACTGGGATCATGGTTTATCTGGTGTGGAAATTCCGGATGATGATGTTTGGATTCACACAACATTATTATTTTTTCTGGATACCGCATTTTGGGCACAAAAGAAGAATGAAGTTATCGAGAGCGGGGTTCGAATGATAGCTTTATTTCTTTCATGGAACATATTACAAAATACATATCGAACTACCAATACCGGTACTGATATACAATTATTACTCGATGTTTGTTGACCGGAGAAGGTTAGCATGACTTTTTAGAATAAGGGCAGTCATGGGGTACCGGTGCTTAGAAGTAGTTCGAGCCGGTATTAGCATTTTAACACGGGTGCACTATCTTGAGACCCCCTGGGAAGTCACATATATATGTAATGCTATGTTATGTAAAAGGAAAAAAACTTGTTGTATAGTAGTTGTAGAGGTTGTATGTTGTTTAAAGATTTCCTTAATTGCTATAAATATTTGCTATATGTTATATCTAAAGTACCTGTGTACCTAAAATTTTTTGAAATGACAAGTATGCCCTTATGATTATGTGGAATTTACCTTTTCCTTATTTTCATATAGTAAAACACAAACATGGTGAGAACAAGAGGTACAGGGTTGATTAGGAACAAGAATCTAAACTTGATCCAATACAACAAATAACAGCAATGCTAACAGAACAACAGACAATAATGCATAATATTAGAAATGAGCTGCAAGAGTTACAGTAAAGACAGGAAAGATTATAAAATCTTGAAAGAAGGGAAGATGAACCTATTCCTCCTGAGAGATCTCAACAGGAGCCTCCACATATGCCTGTTCCTGAGGCTAAGAACTTATAAACATGGTTAGCATGATTTAGTCAACAACAACCCCCTACTTTCTGAGGGAAGTTTGATCCTCAGCTAGCAGAGGACTGGTTATCTTGGCTAGAGAAATTTTCAAAATTTTAATGTGCTCAGATGATATCAAAGTCCAGTTGGCAATTTACAAACTAGAAGGAGATGCCGACCGATAGTGGAAAAACACTGAGTTAATCCTGCAGGCATGGAATATTCCTGTGACATGAGAATTATTCCAAGAGAAATTCAATGAGAAATATTTTCCCCAATCACTCAAGCTCGAGAAGTAGAAAGAATTCCTCTTAATATGTCAAGACGAGAAGGAGAGCTTTGATGAGTACCTAGCTTGATCATCCAGTTATCTTGATACTCTTTATACTTAAGGTATTGAGATGACGAAAGTGGAGCTCAGACATGATGATGCAAGGATTGAAACCAAAACTGAAAGAGAAGTTAGTTTCCAAACACTTCACAAATTCAGCAAGGCAATAAAGGAGTGTCGAATCACAAAAAACAACTTGTTGAATTCGTATGCTGAAAGAAATGCTAACAACAAGGTTACGTCTAGCAATGGGAGTTCCTCCTAGAAGCGTAAGATTCAAAGAGGGTCACCTAGAGGAAACAACAACAGGCTATACTAGTCTAATAGCCATGATAATCAGAGATTTTCTGAGAAGAAAACTTGTTGGTACTGTGGCAATTCATTTCATCTTGGCAAGCTATATGGTGCTCCAGCTAGGCAACCTTCAGCCAGGCAGATAATTTGTTTTATATGTCAGAAACTAGGATATTTTGCTAACGATTGCCTACAACTACAACGGCCAGTGGAACCTAGACAGAAAGTTTAGGGCAGAGTCTTCACTATAACTCAGGAGGAAGCCAGAAAATCTCCTGAACTAATTCAAGGTACGGTTACTCTTAATGGTAATTCAGTGCAAGCATTATATGATTTGGGTACTAGTCATTCATTTATTACATACGATTGTGTAAGATGGCTAGGCCTGAGTGTGCACTGATTTCCATATGATCTGGTTGTATCTACACCCATGGGTGTTAAAGTTATCACAGCCAATGTTTGTTTGAATTGCATAATAAATGTGACTCAATAGTGGATCTGATTTACTTACTGTTCATGGATTAGAAGTAATTTTTGGTATTGACTGGTTAACAACAAATAATGTTTTGCTAGATTAAAGCAATAAAAGGGTTATTTATCCTAATCTGCAACTAAAGGTCAGTATAGAAATCAACCTTGATTTTCTTTCAGCAACTGAGGTTGAGAGATGTTTGCATAAAGGTTGTCAGGGATACATAGTAATCTTTTTTATACAGTCAGAAGCTGGAACAATTTTTGAACATATCCCTATAGTGAATGAGTTTACAGAAGTGTTTCCAGAAGATATCAGGTTATTACCTCTGGATATGGAAGTGGAGTTTAGAATTGAACTTAAGCCTAAAGCAGGACCAATATCCAATTCCCATGCAGAATGGCTCTAAATAAGATGGCAAAGGTGAAAAAGCAAATTGATGAGCTATTAGAGGAAGGGTTCATCCAACCCAGTGTCTTACTATGGGGAGCTCCAGTGTTCTTTGTTAAAAAGAAAGATGGAAGCCTACGACTCTGTATTGATTACAGGGAATTGAACAAGGTGACCGTCAAGAACAAATACCCACTTCCTACAATTGATGATTTACTTGATCAGTTTTCTTGTTCTTGTGTGTTCTCAAAAATTGATTTGAGATCAGGGTATCACCAACTCAGAGTAAAAGCAGAGGATGTACCAAAAACTAAATTTAGAACTAGATATAGCCATTAAGCTTTTCTACTAATGCCATTTGGGTTGACCAATGCACCTGTCGTGTTTATGGACTACATGAATTGATTTTTCTGTCCGTATTTGGACCAATTCTTAGTAGTCTTTATTGATGATATTTTAGTCTGTTCATGAAGCAGAGCATAGCATGAACAACATTTGAGAACGGTATTGAGCACATTGAAAGATAAGAAACTCTATGCCAAGCTGAGTAAGTATGAGTTTTGGCTTACGAAAGTTAAATTTTTAGGATATGTAGTCTCACAAGAAGGGGTCTTAGTAGATCCTAGTAGAGTGAAAGCAATAATAAACTGGAAGAGAATCGAAACTATTATTGAAATATGTAGTTTTCTGGGTCTTGCAGGTTATTACATAAGATTCATAAATAATTTCTCCAAACTTGCTTTGCCTTTGATAAAGTTGACACGGAAAACTTAACCTTATGCGTGGGATGATAGTTGTGAGAGGAGCTTCAAAGAGCTAAAGAAGAGATTGACAACAACTCCAATGCTAACAATCCCCGATCCACAGTTGACCTACGTGGTCTACAATGATGAGAGCAAGCATGAATTGGAATGTGCCTTGATGCAGTAGGGCAAAATAGTAGCATATGCCTCTCGTCAACTGAAGCCTTACGAACTAAACTATCCCACTCATAATCTTGAGTTAGCAGCAATTGTGTTTGTACTGAAAATCTAGAGACACTATCTCTATAGGGCAACTGTTAAGCTGTACTGCGACCACAAGAACTTGAAATACTTGTATGATAAAAAAGAGTTGAAATGAGACAACGCAGATAGATGGAGTTGCTTAAAGATTACAACCTAGAGATCAAATACCATCCAGCAAAGGCTAATGTCTTTGCAAACGCATTAATCTGCAAGACAGTATAGGTGCTAGCCCTAATCATTTCTGAGAAAAAATTGATTAAAGATTCTAGAGATCTCAATTTGTGTAATCAGATGATAATTTGTGGCAACAATATCAGTCAGGTCGACAATGATCTAAGAATAGGAATTGAAGAAGCTCAGATGTAGGATAGAAGAGCACATTCTATCCAAAGCATGATTGAAAGGGGAGAAACTCAGGAATATGATTTGTCACTAAGTACACTAGTCAGATAAAGGAAACAAATATATGTTTTATGTGTGCTTCTATCGCTAAAGCAATCAATTAATAACTAGGACAACCAACTAATGCAATATAGTTGCACCTAGGTTATTCTCCCAAGGAGAAATCTATGGGTTTTCTCTAGAATTGAATTTAGGTGATAAAAAATGCAATAAAATATACCTAAACTAGAATGCAAAACACTATTATCTAAATGCAATTAAACTAACTAAATGCACTTATTTAATTGAATCTTAAACCTATATAAGAATGAGACTAATCTATATGAATTTGAATACAATTTTTAGGGGGATTTTTGGTTTTGTGAAAGAGGAATTAAATTCCTGAGCAAAGAGACTAATTAAAAACAAGACAATAGATTTAATTCAATTATGATGATGAAGGGGACAACTTAGGATTCACATAGAGTTAACTTTCTTAGCCTGAATTAACTAATTAGACCAAAGGGAGGTTGATGAGAGATTCGAATTAATAAATTTAATCACCTAATTGAAACATGGGAAACCCTCAAGCTTAATAACACTTATTCCACTAGAAAAATCATAATGAATTCCAAATTAAATCCATTAAAACCAATAACAAATAATTTCAAATTAATTTTGGAAATTAAGTTACAATTATCTAATTAAACAAGTAGACAATTATCCAACCTAATTAAACAATTAAGAGGATAATCCAAATTGACAATTAAATTAATAATGAAAACTCAATTAATAATTCAATTGACAATCCAAAGTTTTCTAAACAAAAATTCCATCAATTATTTCAAGCACAAAATATTCCAAAATATCAATCCAATTCAAAAGAAATATGTCTACAATCTAAAACTAGATTCTTCTCAATTATTACAACTCAAAATTATTTAAAACTAAATAATCTCAAGTCTTGAAATAAATTGATAAAAGGAAAGACACTCCCTTGTGGCTTCAAGTGTAAGCTCCTAGGTTCTATCTTCCTCCATGCTCTTCCCAAGTTGCCTCCAAAAAGCTTAAGTTGCCATGAAAATCTTTCATCCTTCACTCCTCAAGTAGTATGTCACAACCATGAAAATTGGAGAATGAATTGAAGGTGGTGCCATGGGTGTGTCAGTAGGTCAATTAGATGATAGATGAAGATGGGAATCAATTGAATATTAGGGAAGTGGTGGTGTTTGTGGAGGGACCCATGAGTGAATGGAAAGGATAATGAGAAAGCAAATTTTAGTATGTCTCTTCCATGAATAAAATGAAAGGAAGGGAATGATATATGTAATATCCAAAATTTCAATTAAGGGTTAATGACTTCAAGAGTGGATGCGATTATTTATAAATACCTACTTTTGGAGATTCTGATGTGAAATGTGATTTGAATGTGTTATGAGTAATGCCGAAACCCTGTATTTAAGTTCAATTGTGGATTAAGATCTAAATTGACTTAAAATATAGGGAGGGCTCATATTGTGGCTGAATGGAATGAAATGATGTGTTTGGTGGTGATTCAGTGAGAATTAACATAATCAGGGGAAAAATGGTAAAGTTGTCATCTGATTGATCTGTTGTTAAAGAGGAAGCTTATTAGTAACTCAAAGATAAATGGTTGTGATTGATTTTGGTGAGATCAAAAGGGTGGAATGTCATATGTGTGGGCTTATGTGAGTTCATGGAAGAGGAAATAAGATTGTGACAAGCGGTAAAATGTGAGCCCTTGGATTTGGTCAATGTTTCAAACACTCTTCCCTCTCTCCTCTCTTCTCTAAGTTAGCTAGGGAGCTTTAGGGGAGGCCAAAAATCTGTTCTCACTCTCTCTCCTTCATTCTCTATAGACGTATAGCTCAAGAGGAGGAAAGAGAAATGAAAGGTGAGTTTTTCGTTGGTTTGTTGTCCTCTTTAACTCAAATACTCTTCTATAATGTTGTTCATAGTAATGAGAGCTTCAACTCTATGGTTTTATATTTGTGAAAGAAGGTGTTTTAAAGCTTGAGGAAACTTGAAAGATGAAAAATCAAGATTGAAGCTTGAGAAAGAGGAAGAGGTGAGTGATAGCTCCCTTTTGATCTATATATTGTGACTTTTGGTTGAGTTTTACGAAATGTGGAATTTACCATGATTTTATGTGACATGTAATTGGGAGAATTTCATGTTGTTTTGAGTTGAAAATGGTGTCATATTATGTTTTGGTGCCATTGAATTTAATTTAGAACATTGGAAGTAAAAGTGGTAAAATTGGGTAAAGTGTGCAATAAGTGTGACCAAGGAGGGAAATGTCATTGTGATGTGATTTTGGGTGTTTTGAGGTTTCCAATGGATTCCTTTTGTAAAATTATGTGAGAATAGTCTTGGATAAGAATTTTGGGACCATTGGAAACATATTGGTTGAGTTGGGAAAATTCTGTCATCTGCTGCGTTTTGGCTTCTGATAGAGCCTCACTTGAGTGTTTAGGGGCCTCATTCGAGTGCAGCATCATATTTTTCCTTTACCCTCTAGTTTTGATCGCACTTTCATGTGAAAAAGCAAGAGTGCAGTTCCTCACCTGTGAGTGATATGGTTTATCACTCGAGTACAGTTGGTCTCCCTCGAGTGAGCATGTGTTTTTGCACTATGAGCCCACTGCTTGGGATAACACTCGCAGTTCATTTGTCAAGAGTATGGGTTAGCACTTATGAGTTTCGTGCCCTTACTCGAGTGCCAGAGCTAGTGCTCTAGTGCACTTCTGCCTCTGGGTTTTCTATACTCTCGGGTGAGCATTTCTTGTGCCTCACTTGGTGGGACTCGAGTGAGAATGGGGGCATCACTTGAGTGTTGATCTTGATGCTCGAGTGCAATGAACATTTCTTGTCTCGATATGTGCTTTTAGTTAAGCACTCGCACGAGTGAGCTTTTATGCTCGAGTGCAAGTTATCTCATCACTCGAGTGCTACAGTAAAAAATGGGATTTTAAGGTTTCGAAAGATAGTCTTTTGTCAAGTTTCTCCCAACCCTTTATGCATGTGTTTAGGCTTTGAGTAGCCACATAAAGGTCATGAATGATAACCAACTTAAGTATTTGAAAGTTAAGGAATTGGAAAAGGGATTAACCTTATGTCCTTGTTTTGGTTATAGGGTTTGATACTCGCCCTGATCGTGAGTAGCTGATACTAGAGCATACATGGAAGGAACAAGGATAGGGAACTTACCTCTCCTGCATGTATATGATATTTGTTTTGGTGTATTGATGCATGTCTTTGATTTTCTTGATTATGTGAAACATATATGAATGATTGAAGCTTTGTTTCAATTTGTGCTATGGCCATTAGTATGTTGTTAGAAACGTCGAGCTTGTAGATTTGTCATTGTGTAAGCATGAGTTATGTAATACAAGAATTCATGCATTAAACATCTATCTTGCATGCATATTGGTATTGTTTTCCTACTGAGATTCTCTCAAATCTCAACCTCCCCTACCAACATTTTAGACAGGGTAGGTGGATCAAGGATAGAGCAGGCAACTAAGGGCGAGAAGGACTTCCTCTTGGGTTATTTGAGTTTGGTAGTTGGTCATCATTGTAGTTGGAATATCTGTATATGATCTGGATATGTATACGTGGATGAATGTTTAATTATGGATTTGAGTAATCCCCTGTTTGGGAAGTTGTATATGGGCGATTATGCCCTGTAAAGCTTGAGTTAGTAAATAGAACCAGGGATTGCCAGGATTATTATGTTG
The DNA here is from genome assembly GCA_963855925.1 of Inga laurina. Classification (NCBI taxonomy): domain Eukaryota; kingdom Viridiplantae; phylum Streptophyta; class Magnoliopsida; order Fabales; family Fabaceae; genus Inga; species Inga laurina. The sequence goes on from OY979703.1 coordinate 40,952,447, forward strand.
TGCACTTAAATATTTATATGAATATGATTTATCTTCATGAAGTAATTTTATTCCAAATGTGAATATGAGACCAGGTTATTTGGATTTTGAAATGCATTTGTGAAAACCCCATCTGGTATATTGGTTTGAAAATAAGTTTTGATTATTATTGATCTCTATTTCACTTTAATCACATATTTCGGATATAATTATGGCAGGGGGTTACAATATATATATATCAAAGGAAGGGGGTTGGTGAAACAGGAACAAGAAATGGGAGTAGGTGAAGGTGGGGAGGATAGGTGAATTGAAAAGCAGGAGGAGAGGTTTTGAGATCAAAACTCGAGCCCATTAAAATTTAAGTAGTCCAATAAAATCCAACAATTAGATTTTCTTTTAGCTTTCAAGAAAAATTCTAGACCACATGATTTCCTAATATGCTTTTCTTTGCCCTGCAGGAATTAAATGTGATCTATCATATATTTAAAAATATTATTCAATCACAAAATAGGCTATTAATTTAATTCAAATTTATATTATGTGCCAAAATTTTTTAACAATCCAACTATTATCTAATAAATCCAAATTAGCCTAAAATAATTCTCAAAATAAATGAATAAGGTGGGATAAAATATATAAAATTTAGAATTTATCAATGTTCCATCGTAAACAGAATTGAGACAACAAATCCTAGATGAAGCACATGAGAGTAAATATACTCTACACCCGAGAGCAGTCAAAATGTATCATGGCTTGAAGTCTATGTATTGGTGGCTTGGAACGAAAAGGGATGTGACAAAATTTGTTGAACGTTGTCTCACTTGTAGAAGGTGAAAGTCGAGCATCAATGACCATAAGGGCTTCTACAAAACCCTGAAATTCCTGAGTGAAAATAGGAGAGCATCACTATGAATTTTGTGACTAGTTTACTCATGATCAAAAATCATGATGCAATATGGGTTATCATCGATCGATTCACAAAGACAGCCCATTTCCTACCGATTAGTATTCACTATTCTCCCGATAAGCTGGTAGAAATCTATATCAAGGAGATTGTGCGATTACATGGTATACCAAAGAACATAATATCCGATAGAGATCCTCAATTCACCTCCAAGTTTTGGTAATCATTACATGAAGCTTTAGGTACCAATCTTAGTTTTAATAGGCTTATCATCCTCAGATAGATGGACAAACAGAAAGAACAATATAGATGCTGGAGGATATATTGAAGGCGTGTGTATTAGATTTCAAAGGCAGTTGGGATCAATTTCTTCCACTTGCAAAATTTGCATACAACAACAATTATCATTCAAGCATTCAAATGGATTCATATGAAGCATTGTATAGAAGGAAGTGTCAATCACCCTTATGATGGGTAGAACTGTTTGAGAGGCGGTTATACATATCGGATATAATTAATCAAGCCATAGAGCATATTAAGTTGATAAAGCAGAGATTATTAGCTGCTCAAAGCAGAAATAAGAGCTATGTCAACAAGAGGTGAAAACCTCTAGAGTTTGAATTCGGAGATCATGTGTTCATGAAAGTGTCACTTGGTATTGGTAGAGCTTTAAAGGTAAAGAAGCTAAGCCCAACATACATTTGTCTATTTTAAATCTTATCTAGAGTTGGCTCCAAACTCTGCCAATTAGAAATGTAAGACTATAGAAATGAAGCTTGTTGTAATATCCCAAATTTCACTCACAAAAAATCCCATGTATATTTGTTGTTATAATAAATGGAATAGAATGGTGAATTTTGGTACACTTGGAATGACAAAATATTAGTAGTAGTGGCTACACGAAATTTTGGGCCAATATAAGACATAAATTCCAATTTTTGCCTTCTTAAAAGCCCATTCTTGTAGCCCAAATTGAAGAATGGAAAAGCCCAGGTCAAAAATTTTGTAGGAATAACGCCAGTCAAAAATTTTGGTAAAGTACAATTAGATCGGTAAAAACGAAGTTAGATCTAGTCCCCAGGGGCATTTTGGTCATTCTGTGTTTTTGAGTAAAAATAACTAACAATATAAGTTTAGAATAAGATATGAATGAGTAATAACTCATTTATTATAAATTTGGAATTTTATGACTTGTCAGTAGTATGAGCTAGATAAAGGGTATTAGATAGATAGTAGAGTAAGGAAAGGGCAATTCAGGTAGTAACTCTATCTTTCATACATTATGTGATTGTTTATATGCTTTGTAATGCCATGTTCTGTAATATGAATGACATGTTACAATAACCTAGTTGAGGGATAGGAAAAGCACAAGTACCACTCGGTGGGAAAATCACAAGTACCATCAGACCCAGTGGGACCTAACTAAGGTAGTGAGACAAGTACGGATAGATAGTCATCTGTTCCGGAACATTGCAATAAGTAGGGGTCATACAGTCATATGATCTTGAATAAAGCACACATGTAAGGCCAGTAGGGGACAAACAGTCATTTGTACCTGAACGCCTAGCAGACATACAAATTTACAATACTATATTTTTGTTACTTTATGTGGTGCATTGCATATTTATTTATCGCATTTTATATGATCGATTGTAAGTTACTATTGAGATTCGTATGAATCTCACGATTTTCTAAAATTAAAAAATTTATCTAGCTGAAGGAAGTGGCTCTAAGGGCAAAGACGTAAATATCGGCAACTAAAGGTTCCAGTCTAGTTCTAGAGTTGCTATTGGTTATCTGTAGTTTTATTTTTGTTTCTTTTGGATCTGTAAATAATTTTCAAATCCTATGGGGATTCCTGTAATGTAATCAAGTACTTAATATCAGTATACTTATGCTATTTCTATACGCTCACTGAACAATGTGTTATTACTCTAGTAAATATCAAAATGTTAAGGGGTTTGACATTTGTTTTGAGTAGAAGAAGGTTAGTGAAGACTTCGTCAGTTGGAAATGGTAATTTGGTTGTCAAATTGGAGGTTGAGCTCATAAACATGATAGTTTTTCTCTCGTTCTCTCCTCTTTCCTTTTCCTTAGATTTTCTCCAGTTTTCCCTCCAATTTTGGGCCCTTGGCCGAATTCTTAAGGGAAGATAGAGGGTTAGGATTTAATCTTGCATTTGGTAGCTTCTTAGTGTGCCAAGTGTCAAGGCAAAGAATTCTCTAAGTGCCATGTGTCCTAAAAAGAAGTGGGTCTCCTTCTCTTCCTCCTCTTGGGCATCCTTTTTGTATCAAGGGAAGGGAGAACCTTGCTAATTTTCTCCGACTCCCAGGTTTGGTATTTGGAAAATTCAAGTACATGGTCGAGTTGGAGACTGGTGGATTCCCCTTACTCAATGGCTAGGTGGCACCTTTTTAGAGTGCCAAAAGCAAAATGCCAATGTCATAATAAGGGACAAGTGGCACCTTCTAGTAAAGCCAACACAAAAGCTAAATATTGCATTCTTATGATGAAAGGATATATGGCACTTTCTTGTGGTGCCACCCTTAAAGTTGAGTCATCATTACTACTTTATTAAAGCTACTTTAATAAAGTTACTTTAATAAAGCTACATTATATGTGTTTACTAGAAATCCTACTTAGTTTTACTCGGGAGTGCACCACATATATTGAAGCTTGCCAAATGGCCCCTTGAACTCTTGTATCCCATGAGATGGTCCTAAGTGTCCCCTTGTACATATACATCGATATATTTCTTCTGACTACTATAACTTTTGAGCCCTCATATCACCGGGAGAACCATTCTCTTCCCGGAAACTAAATCACACAGTCCCCGAGAGTTTTTCTATCTCTTGTCATTTTTAGGACTCTTTTCAAACTAGGCTTAGTAGTCTGCATGATATAGGCTTATCCTAAATTCCTTAGGCCCCAAAATTTGGGATATTACAATTCTCCCCCTGTTCAATAAATTTTGTCCTTGAAATTTTGAACATCTAAACCTCACAGAATCATTTCTAGATATACAGTTTATCCCTTTCCTATGCATGCTCACTAAGCATGCACATAATCATCATATTCTCAACAAAGATCTCAGATAGTATTCAGTATTTCTTATATAGCATTCACATTCATTCAGTACCTAGTATGTAGCATTCCAACACAAGACCCATTGGTCCATTACCACAGCACTTGGTTACACAGGCCTCACTACCTCTTTAGGACACCACCTGGTACATTCAGCCTTATGGTTTATTTCATTCTAGCCTTTCAGCTCATTCATTCTGGACATACTTCCCCAAGACACTACCCTATTCTTCACACAATTACAGATCTTACTACCACGAGCTACAACCTGGTATAGTCTGAATGTTTTGCCAGCCTCAAGACACATTATGGATGCATTGGTTTAATATCACAGCGCTAGGAAACACATGTCTTATAGCTTAGGGCCTCTGCCTTTTACAAGATGCACTTACGGGACTTACCGCCTTCCTGGGCTTACAGCCCAGGGCCTCCACCACATGCAAACTTATACACCAGGTCTTACAGCCACGAGCCTCCGCTCGTCTCGATTCTCAAATATATAACATTCTGCTGCCTTAAGGACATACTAGTCCATTAGATCTTATGGCCTTAGGACATATAGTCCATCATCTTTGCTGAATACTTATCGAGACTACCTACCTCTGGACACAAAGTCTACTAGGTATACCGAATACACTCTAGGCTTAGCTCTTGCTACTCAAGCCATTCATATACTTATGTAATGTTCATGAAGCATGCAAAACTAATCATCCAATAACAATTGGCAGTCAGTAATCATAGGACACACAATCCATTGGGCAATCACAGTATACAGCAAACAAAAGGCCAGACCTGTCCCTTACCACCACACTTGGTGTTCTCAATCTGGTAGCCCCAGGCCTCTTGTAATGCCCCAAAATGTGATTAAGGGCTAATGACTTCAAAAGTGAATGTAATTGTTGTTAAATGAACACTTTTGGAGAATATGATGTAAATTGTGATATGAATGTGTTATAATTAGTACCTAAACCATGTATTTAGTTCAATTGTGGATTAATTTCTAAATTGAATTAAATTAGAGGGAGGGCACATGGTAAGGTTCAATGGAATGACAATATGTGTTTGGTGGTGATTCAGTAGGAATTCCCATAGTTAGGGGCAAAGTGGGAAAAAGAAAAGTTACTGACTAAACAGTCAACAACCAAAGAGGGAACTCATTAGTAACATAAAGATCAAGAAGTGTGACAATTGTCTAAGTTTTATAAAGGGAATGATCCCATGTTAGCTTGTGCATGGAAAGAGTTGAGAGGAGGCCCAAGATCTTGACACTTGGTAACATGTAAGCCATAGGATCATGCTCAAAAATTCAATACAAACTCTTCCCTCTCTCTCTCTCTCTCACTCATTTAGGTTGGCTAAGGGGGCCTTAGGAGTTCAAAAATCTGCTCTATCCCATCTCATCTTCTATCTTTCCCATTCTCCATTTTCGTCTAGCTCAAGGAAGAAAAAGAGAGCAAAAGGTGAGAGTTTGGCTTTGTAGATGACCTCTTTAGCTCAAATGCTCTTCTTTGACTTTGATCATGTTGATGAGAGCCTCATCTCTATGGTTTTAGATTTTTAAAAGAAGGTGTATGACAGCTTGAGAAAAATTGAAAGTGGTGGAATCAAAGAACAAGGTTTGGAAAGTGAAAGAAGTAAGAAATAGCTTCCTTTTGACCTATATATTTTGGCTATTGGTTAAGTTTTTGAATTTCTGGATTTTGTCCTGATGTTAGTGTAATTTTAGAATGAATGAATTGCATAGTGTATTGTGGTACAATTGGTGTCATATTGTGTCATTGGAACAATGGATTTGGTTTGGAACAATGGATTTTGTTTGGAACTTAGAATGGAAAGGATTTCAATGTTGAGATTTGTGTGGTGATATTGTGTTGATATGTTGTGGCCAATGTGGAACATGTAAGTATAATGTGAATTTGGTGTTTCCAATGGGTTCCTTGTGAAATTTGTGTGGGAATAGGGTTGGTTGTTGATTTTGGAGCCATTGGACACATTGGTTGAAAATTGGAAAAAAATTCTGTCAAGGGAAACTCTGTTGCGTTTTGGCTTCTGACAGAGCATCACTTAGGTGCACTCAGGTCTCGCTCGAGTGCAACATCGTATTTTCTCTTCCCCTTCAGCTTTTCAGTTACATTTCCATGCAAAAAGAAAAAGTGTATTTTTCCACTTGCGATTGATGTGGGTCCTCACTCTAGTGCATCTTGTCTCACTCGAGTGCATGTGTATTTTGCACTATGCACTCACGTCTCTGGATAACACTCGCAGGCTATCTTTTAAGAGTGTGTTTTAGCACTCGCGAGCGTTGTGCCATCACTTGAGTACCAAAGCTATTGCTCGAGTTCACTCCTCACTTTAAGTTTTCCTTGAATGGGAAATTATTGGGGCAGAAATGTCCATAAACCCTTTAGGTAATGTATGAAGCCCGGGGTTTATTGGGAATTTTGTTGTACATTCTGATATGTACGAATGTAAATTAACTGCGCAGGTTAATTATATTCGAAATGTGAATATGTGACCTGGTTAATTGGATTTTGAAAGAAATTTTTGAAAACCCTATCTCGTAGATGTAATTTAAAATGAGTCTTTTACCATATGATGGTCTCTAATTCATCTTAATTACGTATTTTTGAATTATAATAGTGGTTTATACGGCAGGGGGTTACACCATTACCCCATATAAGGTATGTAGTCTAGGGTAACCCCTTATGCTGTAGCCCAGGATAACTCCTTGTGCAACTTGTACTTACGGGTCTTACTGCCAATTCCCAAGTTTTACAACTATTGGAAAATTTGCCCTAAGGGCTAATCAGTATACTTTGAACATTATTATTCAATCAACATCTCTATTTTGTTATCATATTATTTACATGTTCATTATGATAATTATCCTTGGATAAATCATAATAATTGTCCTAAATGTTCGTGATCGGTCATCTATATGGGAGCAAAGATAAAATAAGACTAGTATGATTTTGAAGAGGTATGGAGATACGAGTCAAAGTCCTAAGCACTTGTAAGAGTACAACGTGCTGGACCGACCCATTATAAGAAAGCTATATTAATCAAGTTATAAGCTTGTCTCATGTATAATCACGTCACTATGCCCTTGACTTGATATCATCATGGATTCCTACATGAGAGTCGCTTAGCTTTGACTTAGTCAAAAGTCACCTTTGACCAGGTGATGATAAAGGTTATGTTCAGGTTTGGTGGCTTTCATGCAGAGGAATGTGAATGGTCAAGATGGAATTTGTCCCTCACATTAGTAGAGAGATATTACTGGGCCCCTCGATGAGTGAGTCTGAGAAATATGTGGAGATACTATGTGAAAATGAGTTTCCATTTCTATAGTTAGACTATTCAAGGATCAAGAAAGTAGTGCTCAAGAATATGAGGATGACATTCTCCATGCCTCATCCTTGGCTGAAATATCGTGCATCAAAAGGGACGTGATATGGTTGCATGTTAGGTTGCATCAGTTTATCGATCCTCATATGAATTAGGTTGACGTAATGTCTTGTTAGAGATCGCTTAAGACTTGTGGGTTAGTATGGTCATTGGCCCACTGCCAACTTCATAAGGGCCTACAAGGTTGCACACAAAAATATCTCAACACAACCTATAATGTCCATATTCATTGAATCTAAGATATGTCTAGATTTAATGAATGTAATGGTTAATCTAGGGTTGACAAATATATATATATATATATTTTTTCAAAAAGAAAATAAATAATGTTATATAAACATATATGTATTTTCAAAATACATATATATATATATATATATATATATATATATATATATATATATATATATATATATATATATATATATTATATGATAATATTATTATAATGTATTAGTTTTAAATTTAGTTTTATCTAATAAATTAAATTTAATAACTAATATGATCAAGATTTAATATCTCATATTTAATTTATAAAGATAAATTAAATATATTTTTATTGGCTCTTTATTCAGATTAAATAAATAGGTTAAATTAAAACTGTTGGACAGATTTAATTAAACCATATTTATTTAATTTGCTTATCAAAAGACAATTAAGTATTAATTGATATGATATGGATTTCAAAATTAATTAAGATTAATTTTAAAAATCTAATATCTATTATATAATAGAAAGCCTTGACAAATTATTTAAAAAGGGTGAGCAAGGGTTTTCTACTGGTGATGAAAAAAATCAAGTTAGAGAGCTGTGAGAAAAGAAAACTCTAGAGAGAGACGTTGGTGGCGCTAGCACACTATTCGTGTTGGATTCCTATTCGTGTAGATACCGGTAGAGGGAGCTAATATGAATTGTTAACTCCTTGAGATCAAAAAGAAAGACTGAACACATAAGAAAAGTATGATTCTCTCCTACTCGATTTAAACACCGTTGACAAATCCACAGTAGGGATTTGAAATTTTTTGAATTTTAATTTTCCGTTATGCCTACCAATTGTAACAGTGGCATCAAAGCCAGGTCAATTGTGCATTTAAGTTGAGTTTGAGGTTTCGTCTCGATTATAAATTGTATATGTGATATAAAAGTTGTATGTGATATATTGTTTTGGATTTGATTGATGGTGATTAATCAAGAAGGATAAGAGGCCAAGGAAAACCTGGCCTGGCTTTGGTACTCTTATGTTTTGGGTTGTTAGATTCAAAATCTCATGGGCAGCATGTTGAGTAGAAACATGTGGGGATCTTTTACATGAAATGTTAAGGATGAATAGATTAAGAAGGTTCATAACTATTCTTGAAGACATGTGATGCCCCTACTGCTAGTGTCAAAAAGCTTGAAAATCAAGCAAAATATGAGGAAACTAGTATTATAGAAGCCAACCATACTAAGTTAGCATACCTCTGCCTTTCTAGTACTGATAGGATCATTCTCATCAAAAGTTGGGGATCACTCTTAATTTCAATAAGGAATTAGTGAGACCGTCGTGGCTAACTATTCGTAGCGTGACATAATCATAACATTTATTACTTTTCATATTGTATGAATTGTTATTTGTTGTGGTTTTAATTTCTAAAATTGTTTGGGTATGGTGAACAATATGGCTTTAGCTTTACAAGGGTTGTAATTTTTTTAAATACTGGCAGTGTGTCATGCCTTCCTCTACATAGTTAAGATGTACATTCACTTCTCATCTCACTCCTCTTGTATGTTTAAATAAGGTTTCTCAATGTATTTTTATTTTCTTACTAGAGAGGTCCTCTCATTGGCTTAAGAGGATTTAGATTAGGTGAGCCATATTGTGTCACGTTTAAATTATATTTCCTTTGATTAGATTACTGCATGCATATTTTACATATATATGTATATTTGTATGAGATACAACCACAATATATGTATTCATATAAATGAAATAATTAATTAAGCCCTCCAAATGAAATCTTAAGTCATAATGCCATCAATAAATGAGTACTTGTCAAAACCTAGATCGCTCAATTGTAGGATCTACCAAAGTGGATGCATTTGAGTTATCTTGGTGAGACAAAAGTGAGTAATGGTGCTACTCACAAAGATTCATTATTATGTTGACTTAATTAAGATTAACAAAACTGTTTTAGATTTCAAGGCATTAGATGTGATTAAACATACCGGATCATATGATGATCGAATCCCATAAAGATCTTACAGTTACATGTCATGTAATTGGTAAAGAGGTTACCTACCTAAATAACTTGATTTAAGAGTCTTGCTAAAGCGGACTTAAATTTAAGTGAAATATGGATCTTAGCTTACTAATTATTACATTGATGGTTGTTAATTTAGTGAGAGATTACTAACCAACTTTGCATATTTTATTGTAGAATCATGTCGACTAGTAATACTGCTGCACTCTCATTGCGATTAGTCCTTAAGAAGGACAAACTCCATGGGATAAACTTTCTTGACTGGTTCAGGAACTTGAGAATTGTTCTCAAGCGGAAAGAAAAGCATATGTCCTAGATCAACCCATTTCTGAGGAGCCTGCAGCCAATACTCAAAGAGCTCAAAAAGATGTTTACAAGAAGCATAAGGAATACTCTGTGGATGTAGGTTGCTTTATGCTTGCCACTATGGTTCCAAAGCTCCAAAGAGATATGGAACTTATGGAAGCTCATGAGATGATTGTGCATCTCAAGGAAATATTCCAGCAACAAGCAAGACAAGAAAGGTATAAGACCACAAAGGCTTTACATTCTTGCAAGATGGCTGAATATGCATCAGTTATGCTTACGTGTTAAATATGAAATGCTATATTGATCACCTTGAGAGGCTTGGATTTCCCATGAGCTAGGAGTTAGCTACAGATTTGATCTTGAACTCACTCCCAGAAAGTTATGACTAGTTTGTCATGAACTACAACATGAACAACATGGAGAAATCAATTTCTGAACTACATGGGATGCTTAAAACTATTGAGCAGAACATTAAGAAAAAGCCCAACACTTTTTTTATGTTTAAAATTGAAAGGGAGTGAAAAGGAAAGGCAAGGGCAAGGGCAAAGGCAAGGGTAATGGCTCATGTGGTAAGACCAAAGAGTCAAACAAGCCCGAAACCAAGCCTGCAGCCAAGAAGGCAAAGCCTATAAAGGAAGGAGTATGCTTCTTCTACAATGAACCTGGTCATTTGAAGAGGAATTGCAAACTCTACCTTGAAGATCTAAAAAAGAAGAAGAAGGATAGCGGGGCTATCTCTTCAAGTATTTATGTTATAGACATTCATCTTTCTATTTCCTCTATATATGTATTAGAAACTGCATATGGTTCTTGTAACATTCTGAATTTTAGGACTAAAGGCTAGAGAATAAGCCTAAATAAAGTAGACTACTAAGCCCAATTTATGAATAGTGCCAAGAATATCTAAGTGCCATAATGACTTTTAAAGACTAGTTTGGAAACTAAGGTATGGGATTTAGTTCTGAAGAGTTAGGGTAAAATACCCAACCCCTCTATCTAAAGTCAAATAGGATCTAAAGCCTAACTTAGATCTAAAAGAAAGGGAACGGCATCTTAGAAGAAGTAAGAAAGAGAATTACAAGAATTAATGGCAAAAGAAATAATATTTCCATAATCAAGGGCCAAAGAGACAATCGTCACTTGATCTTGAGGTTATAATTGGAAGATAAACTGAAGGGATAAGATTTGCTCTTCACAAGTAAGAAGTAATTGTGAGATCAAAACGAAAATTAACCCTTATTACATAAAGGTTAAATTTTGGTCAACAAGGGTAAATAGAGAAGGAAGACAAGTTTAGTCAATAAGTCAATGAGTCATCTAATTTTTCAACTTGAAAATGTTGACCAAAAAGCAAGATAAAGGGGGCAAATTGGTCAATAATTCCTCTCCATTTGGGTAGCCATAATTTCATCCAACAAGAAGAAGAAAAGAGGAAAGGAAAAGTCAAATGGTAATTAACCAAGCTTGTGCTAGAAGACTAAATTTTGACCGCATATTCTTCTTTTCCTTTAGGCCATTTTTGGCCAAGTATTTCAAGAAGGCTATTAGTGAATATTAGAATATATTACCATCTCTCTCCTCTTTAAATTCGTGCAGCACCTGAAAATAAGGAAAAAATGGAGAAAATGAAGAGAAATAGAAAAGGAAAGAGAAAAGGTGGATAGTGATTTCTCTGAGTTCCATCTCAAAAATCACTACCAAATCGACTTTTTCACCTAAAAAACCCTTCTATAATCTTCTTCTCCTCATCTTAAGCTTCATTTCTACTATTTCAAAATTTTGTTTGGAGGTGTTTGGTAACCTTTTGCTAGATGAAGCACTGTCGGATTTTTGAACCGGTCACAGAAATGAGTAATGGTAAGCATAAGCCTTAATTTGAACCGATTGGTTTGTGATTTTGATGAGCTTTCATGAGGGTTTAGGGGGCTGGATAATTTTGGCCAATAGAGGTTTTTATGGGTTAACGGTGTTTTGATAATGTATATATGGTTAGAAGATGATTTATGATGATATTAGCTAGGTTGGTGGTTAAAATTCTATTTTGGTTGATTTTGGCAAAAAGGGTTTTGTTTTGTCAGATTGGATAGGGGTTGAAGGCTTGTGATTTTGATGTTTTTGATGTTGTCATTGTGTTTAAAATGGAAAACTAAGTGGGAATAACCCCTGGTTATAAATTCTGGACCACTGGAAATAAATACTGAAAACTAGAAATTCTACCAGTGTGAATTTTACGCATGACAGTCTAATTGTGTGACATTTTTTAATAGGTAAATGATGTCCACAAATTGTGAAAATTTCCAGTTTGAAAGTACATATGTCAAGATTTAATTTGATATGTCATTTGTGTTAATTGGAGTTGTATACTGGAAGTTTTGTATTTTTGAACATTGGTCATGTAAAACTAGCAAGTTCTGGAGCAGTGTCCAATAAAGTAGAATTCTGTATTGATGTGCGTCCAGATGACTAATGGTTATATTTTTTTCCTAAAAATAGACTAATTAGGAGTCACATAGCCTTTGAAATCATCATAATTGGACATTTGCACATAAAGTGGTGAATTTTCAAAGATTGAAAATTCTGGTAGAATTAGGTCTCTGTGTGGAAATAGAAAACGTAATGGTACTATGTAATTATATTGAACTTTAAGGGTGAAATTAACCATCTTGAGATAGTTGGACCACATTGACTTTACTTTTGACTTAGTACACTAACCTTAATAACAACCAACTTGAGTGTTTGAATTATACAAGTATTGGACAAAATAATAACCTGTCGTCCGTAAACTCCAATTATATGACCTAACAACTGTCTGAAACCTAAAATCTGCCCAAGCTCAGAGAAATAGTTGGATACCCTTAGGAAACGAGACCAAGTAGTAACTCTTTCTTTCATATGTTGAGATATGTTGCATGTTTGTAGTTTCATCATGAGTGTTGGAAGCATTCACAATTTGTAAGGTGGTCGTATAGGACCTATTGCGCGGGTGGACACCTGGGTCATGAAAATTACTATTATGCACAAGTGGAATCTCAGGGCTTGTTGCACAAGTGAACACTCAAGACCAAGTAATTTTATACCTAGTGCTATAGTAACGTGATATGCTGCATGATGTGTTTTAAATACTGATTGCTATTTCTGCGTTATATGATCAGTATGTGGCATATTCTGTGTTCTTGTATATATGTGATTGAATGCTTGTTACTACTAGATTTTTTTGAATCTCACCCTTTCCAATAACTAACCCCGTAGCAAAGGCAAGCTGCTCGAAGGGTAAGAAGGTAGTCAAGAACGAGTAAAATAAGTCTAAAGGAGTTTATATTTCGTTAGTTATTTGTTTTAGGTTTTATATGATGTAAATGATATATGACAACATTAGTATTAGCCGTAGTAGCAGTTGCAACATTCAAAGCCAGACACTAGTAATTATATATGGTAATCAAGTTGAAATTAAGCAGATGTATGCGTACGGCCTATTAGTATAAGTACAAGAATGTGGGTCTATGGGTTTCCACTGAGAATGCTTTGGTAAACACTCTGATATTAATAAATGAAACTACAAATGGATGGGATGTAATGAACATGCAAACCAGTTGAGATCAAAATCAAACATGTTTTAAAAAGTTTTAGAAAACCTACTCAACTGCAGGATCAAGCCCGGTCTTGGAGATGGGATCTCTATGGTTTATAATGATTTCCAATCTTTGGTTTAAAGTCTTTAATTGTTTAAACCCATCTAAGTGCTTTAAAGACTATGGTGTTACAGTTCTCACATTTTAAAAAATGTGCAGGGTCTTAAGGATAGTAGAAAGCTGAAGTAGGGTGAAGTGGACCTACGAGTTCAAAATAGAGCAAGAGTTGCTGCTTCAGCTATAGGCACTTATGAATTAGTTATGCCCAGTGGCCTGTTGTTAGTTTTGAACAATTGTTATTATATTCCTCCTTTGAATAGTAATATTGTTTCTCTTTCTTATTTGGATAAGGAAGGTTATACTTTCATTACTAGGAATAGTAAATGTTCTATTTATCGTAATGACATTTTTCTCTGCTAATAGTGATTTGTATGGCATTGTCATCTAGGCTATATAAATGAGAAATGCATTTCTATACTCCATCAAGATGGATTTCTTAATTAATTTGATTTTGAATCATATAATACATTTGAGTCTTGCTTATTAGGAAAGATGACATAGGCACCTTTTACTAGGCATAATGAGAGGGCCACTGATTTATTGGGCCTTATATATACAGATTTATGTGGACTACTGAATACAGCTGCTAGAGGAAGTTATATGTACTTCATAACATTTATAGATGACTTTAGTAGATATGGATATATCTATCTAATAAAATATAAATCGGAATCTTTTGAAATGTTCAAAGTATTGCAAAATGAAGTACAAAAACACTTGGCAAAATGATTAAAGCACTTCGATCTGATCAAAGTGGTGAATATTTGAGCCAGGAGTTCATTGATCATTTTAGGAGTTGTAGGATAATCTCACAATTGACTCCTCTAGGAACACCACAATGGAATGACGTTTCTAAACGAAGGAATCGAACACTATTAGATATTGTTCGATCTATGATGAGTCAAATAGATCTTCTACAATTCTTTTGGAGCCATGCCTTATAGACAACTGCATTCACACTAAATCATCTTCTATCTAAGGCAATTGAAAAGACACTATATCAGATATGGACTAGAAAGAAACCTAGTTTATCTTTTCTCAAAATTTAAGGATGTGAGGTATATGTTACATAGCAAGCCTCATATAAATTAGCACCCAGATCCTCAAAGTGCCTTTTTGTGGGTTATCCTAAGGAAATTAAGGGATATTATATCTACAATCCCACTGATAACAAAATGTTTGTTATTTGAAATGGTATGTTTCTAGAGAGAGAGTTTGTTTCTAAAAGAACAAGTGGGAGCAAGGTACTTCTTGAAGAAGTTCAAGAGTCACAAGATAGAACAGAACCACATATGGAAAATAGAGAAGGCTCACAACAAGTTGTTGAGCCTCCTCAAGTAACACAAGGTGCACGCATATCTAATAGGACATGGCATGAGCCTCAGAGATATGGATTTTCGATTACTGAAAGTCTTGATATGTTGCTCATTGAGCACAATGAGACGACTACCTATCAAGAAGCCATAGTGGGACCAAACTACGAGAAATGGCTAAATTCCATAAAGTTTCAAATGCAATCCATGTACAACAATCTAGTATAGACCTTAGTAGATTCACCTAAAGGTGTAAAAACCATCAGGTGCAAATGGGTTTTCAAGGAGAAAATTGACATGGATGGCAATGTAAATGTCTTCAACGCACATTTGGTTGCAAAAGGATTCACTCAAACTCATGGTATAGACTATGATGAAACCTTTTCCCTAGTTGCAACGGCCAAATCAATTAAAATCCTTCTTGCCATTGTAACATATTATGACTATGAAATATGACAGATGGATGTCAAAACAGCCTTCCTTAATGGAAAGCTGCTTGAGGATGTGTACATGACACAACCTAAAAGCTTTATACATTCAGAGGACTCTAGTAAAGTATACAAGCTTCAAAGACCCATTTATAGATTAAAGCAAGCATCCCAGAGCTGGAATCATAGTTTTGATGAAGTAGTCAAAGAGTTTAGATTCATTTAAAACATTGATGAACATTGTGTTTCCAAGAAGATTAGTGGGAGTACAGTTGTATTTCTAGTACTTTATGTAGATGACATCCTACTCATTGGGAATGACATTCCTACCTTGCAGAGTGTCAAGTCTTGGTTAGGAAAGTCTTTCTCGATGAAAGACTTAGGAGAAGCCACCTAAATCCTAGGGATTAGGATCTATAGAGATAGATCCAAGAGACTAATAGGCCTAAGTCAGAGCATATACATAGACAAGATACTGCATAGGTTCAGGATGCAGGATTCAAAAAGGGGTTACATGCCCATGTCTCATGGCATCCATCTTAGCAAGGATCTGTGTCCTAGTACACTTAATCAGCGAGATCACATAAGCAAGGTCCCATATGCCTCAGCCATTAGATAAATCATGTGTGCCATGTTATGTACTTGACCGGATGTCTCATTTGCCTTAACTATGACTAGTAGATATCAATAGGATCCCGGTAAGGGTCATTGGACTGCTGCCAAGAATATCCTAAAGTATTTAAGAAGAACTAAGGACTTATCCTTAGTATATGGTGGATTGAAAGATGAGATCTGTAACACTAATTATACGGATGTAAGTTTCCAAACTGACCAAGATGACCTTAAATCGCAATATAGATACATATTCCTCCTGAATAGTGGAGCAATAAGCTGGAAGAGCTCCAACCAAAGCACTACAGATTCTACAATAGAAGCTGAGTATATAGCAGGATCAAATGCAGCTAAGGAAGCCATTTGGATCAAAAAGTTCATTACTGAACTAGGGGTGGTGCCTACCATCTCAAATCCGATGGATTTTTTCTGTGACAATAGTGATGCTATTGCATAGGCCATGGAGCCTAGGTCACATCCAAAGACCAAGCATATACTCAGGCAATTTCATCTCATTAGAGAAATCGATGATAGAGGTGACATAAAAATATGTAAAGTAGCAGAAGAAGAAAATGTTGTTGATCCTCTTACCAAGCCGGTTGCACAAGCAAAGCACGAGCATCTTATTAAGACAATGTGACTTAGGCAAATGATGATTATTCCTAGTACCAGTGGGAGGATGTTGGAAATAGAGCCATAAAGGCTAGTCATTATATATTAAACATTATTATTCATTGAAATTCTCCATTTTGTTATCATATTATTTGCATATTCACTGTGATAATTATCCTTGGATAAATCATAATGATTGTCCTAAATGTCTGTGGTTGGTCATATATGCAGGAGCAAAGATGAAATAAGACCAGTATAACTTTAAAGAGGTACGAAATACGAATCAAAGTCTTAGGCACTTGTAAACATACAAGGTACTGGACCTACCCGAGAAAGCCTCATAGATCAAGTCCTAAGCTTTTCTCATATATAAACCATGTCGCTATGCCTTTTGACCTGAGATAATCATGGATTCCTACATAAGAGTTGCTCAACTTTGGCCTAGTCAAAAGTCACCTTTGACCGGGTCATGATAAAGGCTATTTCAGGCTTAGTGGTTTTCATGTAGAAGAATGTGAATGGTCAAGATGGAATTTGTCCCTCATATTAGTAGAGAGATATTGCTGGGCCCCTCGATGAGTGAGTCTGAGAAATGTATAAACATACTATGATAGAAAGGAGTTTCCATTTCTATAGTCAGACTACTCAAGGATAGAGAAAGTAATAGTTAGAAATAGGAGGATGACATTCTCCATGCCCCATCCTTAACTAAAATATCTTGTGACAAAATGAGCGTGATATGGTTGTATGACAGGTTGCATTGGTTTATCAACCCTTATATGAATTGGGTAGTTGTAATATGTTGCTAGAGACTGCTTACGATTTATGGATTAGCATAGTCATACGCTCACAACCAACTTCATATGGGACTACAGGGTCAAACACAAAAATAGCCCAACATGAGTTGTAATGTCCAGATTCATTGAAGCTAAGATATGTCAAGATTTAATGAATGTAATAGTTAATATAAGGTGGATGAATATATATATATATATATATTCAAAAAGAAAATTAATAATATTATATATACATATATGTATTTTCGAAATACATGTGTGTGTGTGTGTGTATTATATATATGATAATATTATTATATTGTGTTAGTTTTAAATTTAGTTTTATTTGATAAATATATAATATCTTGGATCTAATTTATAAAGATAAATTAAATCTATCTCCATTGGCTCTTTATTCAGATTAAATAAATAGTTTAAATTAAAACTGTTAGACAGACTTAATTAAACCATATTTATTTAATTTGCTTATCAAAAGACAATTAAGTGTTAATTGATATGATATGGATTTTGAAATTAATTAAAATTATTTTTAAAAATCCAATGTCCATGATAAAATAGAAAGCCATAACTAGTTATTTAAAAAGGGCAAGCTATGGTTTTCTATGGGTGATGAAGAAAGCAAGATAGAGAACCATGAGAAAAGAAAACTCTAGAGAGAGACGTTGGTGGCGCTAGTACGCTGTGCGTGTTGGATTCCTATTCGTGTGGATACTAGTAGAGGGAGTTGATCCGAGTTGTTAGCTCCTTGAGATTGAAAAGAAAGACTGAACACATAAGAAAGGTATGTTTTTCTACTACTCAATTTAAATGCTGTTGACAATCCACACGAATAAATTATTGAGGAATATAGCTGCTCAACTTACTAATATTAATAACCAGATGGTGGAAGATAAAGCTTTGAGTGAAAGTTAGTTCTGTTCTATTTCCTCAGTTTTGCAAAAGATATAAAGTGATAGGGGAAGTCACAATACTCAAATTGCATATGTGTTCAAGAAGTTGGAAAAGTTAGAACACTGTGCTATCTCACTTGACCCATCTCTCTAACTCTTTGAGTGAAGTGCATGCTTAGACAAGTGCTTCTATTCCTTTAAAAACCATAATCAATCTTAAGTCTCTCAATGCTATTGATTTGAGGAGTGGTAAGGAAAGATAACCAATAATCAACCATCGATGAGTTAAGGTTGAAAATCTCACTCCTAAGTAAATCAAAATTATCAATAGAAGAAGAGGAGGAAAATTTATCATCACATGAATCCAATGCAATACCACTGTCAAGATCACGATTATCAGTGTGTAAATTAAGCCCATATTCATTAACCATATCATCAAATGCTAAGTCAATTGAATTCACACATAATAAAGAATAGTCTTCAAAAGGGTGCTTCATGGCTTCATACATATTGAAACTTAGCTTATGGTTTCCTAATTCTATAGTGATTGACCATCTC
Organism: Inga laurina; assembly: GCA_963855925.1. Classification (NCBI taxonomy): domain Eukaryota; kingdom Viridiplantae; phylum Streptophyta; class Magnoliopsida; order Fabales; family Fabaceae; genus Inga; species Inga laurina. The sequence goes on from OY979703.1 coordinate 40,971,270, forward strand.
TCATGTCTATCAAGGTACTAGCTGTTCTCATAAAGGGTCTCCCTAAGATAAGGGTGGATTCACTAGACTCATGAGATATGTCTAACATGTAGAAGTTAGCGGGTAAAGCCAAGTCTTTGACTTTAACAAGCAAATCCTCAATGATGCCTTGTGGGTACCTAATACTTATATCAGCTAGTTAGAGAACCACACTAGTTATCTTAAGCTCTTTGACCCCAAGAGACTTAAAAATGGTACTAGACATGACATTAATGGTTGCACCTAAGTCTAACAAGGCTTGGGCTTCATTCACACTACATGTAGTAAAAGGTAAAGTAAATAAGCTATGATCCTTACACTTAATAGGGAGTTGGGGTTTGAATAAGGAAAACACATTAGAGCTAACTTATACTCTCTCATTAAGCCTAAACTTCCTCTTATTAGTACAAAGCACTTTCAAGAATTTGTAATAACTAGGCATAGACTTAACCAATTGGAAGAAAGGAACATTGATATGCAACTTGCTAAACAAATCATATATTTCTTTCTTAGTTTGTTCCTCATGCATTTTCTTGCCATGAAAGTAAGTTTTAGGGAAAGGGAGTTGAGAAATTTTTACCTCCTTACTATTAGCATTGGATAAGGTGCCTTGTTTGCTTGTCCTTCTTGACGTTGCTCAACGACTTTGTCCTTCTTCTTCTCAAGGATAGTTAGAGCTCTCAAAATCAAGAAGTTTCATTGGGCTTAAGGGTAGACTCTCAGCTTCTATTTCCTCATCCACCTTATCGTCAACCTCTTCCGAGAAGTGTACTTTCTTACCACTCCTCAACTCAATAGCATTGAGAGACTTAAGATTGATTATGGTTTTTGAAGGAATAGAACCAGTTGTCTAAGCATGCACATCACTCAAAGAGTTTGAGAGTTGGGTCAAGTAAGATAACACAGTGCTTTAACTCTTCTAAATTCTTGAACACATATGCAATTTGAGTGCCGTTACTTGCCTTATCACTTTGTATCTTTTGCAAAACTGAGGAAATAAAAGAGAACTAACTTTCACTCAAAGCTTTATCTTCTACCATCTAGTTATGAATATTAGTAAGTTCAACAGCCATATTCTTCAACAATTTATAAGTCTCATCACCTTTAGATTTTTGAAGCGGGACCATTTGCCCATGGTTTGACCCATATGGTTGAACTTGATAAGATGGGCCTTCTTAATTTCTTCAACCAAAATTAAAATTAACTCTCTTACTTTCATTGTAAGTGGTACTATTAAAGCTCCATCTTTGTTGTTGGTAAGACATTCCTAGATACATAGCATTAACTTCCTCATGGTGATTAGGGCATAAACTTGTAATGTGCATCATCGAACCATAACTAGTGCAATTAGGTGCAACAAGAGCTTGTGGATTAGGAGAAGGATGTTCTTGTTGGATACTTAGATTGTGGAGCTCAAATGTGATAAGGGAAAGTTTTGAAGTTACTGTATCCATTTTATATTCAAGTAAGACCTTCCTTTGGTTGGAACTATTGAGATTGGTAGGCATAGCGGAAAATTAAAATTCAAAAGTTTTTCAATCCCGACTATGGATCTGTCAATGGCATTTAAATCGAGTAGTAGAGAAACGTACCTCATCACATCTCGGATCTGTCAATGGCGTTTAATTCAAAAGTTTCTCAATCCTGACTGCGGATCTGTCAATGTTCAGTCTTTCTTTTCGATCTCAAGGAGCTAACAACTTGGATCAACTCCCTCTACCAGTATCCACATGAATAGGAATCCAACATGAACAGCATGCTAGCGCTACCAATGTCCTTCTCTAAAGTCTTCTTTTCTCAGGCTCTCTGTCAATCTTTTTCATCACAATTAGAAAACCCTAGCTCACCCTTTTTAAATAACTAGTTAGGGCTTTCTATTTTATGATGAATATTGGATTTATAAAAGTAATCTTAATTAATTTCAAACTCCATATCATATCAATTAACACTTAATTGTCTTTTGATAAGTAAATTAAATAAATATGGTTTAATTAAATTGATCTAATAGTTTTAATTTAACATATTTATTTAATCTGAAAAAAGAGCAAATGGAAATAGATTTAATTTATCTTTATAAATTAAATCCGAGATATTATATTTTTATCATGTTAGTTATTAAATTTAATTTATCATATAAAACCAAATTTAAAACTAACATAATATAATAATATTATTATATAATATATATATATTCGTCCACCTTAGATCAACCAATACATTCATAAATCTAGACATATCTTAGATTCAATGAATTTGGACATTATAGCTCGTGTTGGGCTATTTTTGTGCGCAACCCTATAGACCCATATGATATTGGCAGTGGGCTAATGACTATACTAACCCATAAGTTGTAAATAGCCTCCAGCAAGACATTTTGACTACCCAATTCATATTAGTATTGATAAACCGATACAACCTATCATACAACCATATAACGTCCCTTTTGTCACACAATATTTTGGTCAAGGATGAGGCATGGAGAATGTTATCCTCCTATTCCTGACCATTACTTTCTCAATCCCTAAGTAGTCTGACTATAGAAATGGAAACTCCTTTCCATCGTAGTATGTCCATACATTTCTCATACTCACTCATTGAGGGGCCCAGTAATATCTCTCTACTAATGTGAAGGACAAATTCCATCTTAACCATTTATATTCCTCTGCATGAAAACCACTAAGCCCGAACATAGCCTTTATCATCTCCTAATCAAAGGTGACTTTTGACTAGGTCAAAGCTGAGTGACTCTCATGTAGGAATCCATGATGATCTCAAGTCAAAAGGTCATAGTGATGTTGTTTATACATGAGACAAGCTTATGACTTGATCCATGTAGCTTTCTCATAGCGGGTCGGTCCAGCACCTTATACTCTTACAAGTGCCTAGGACTTTAATTCATACCTCCATACCTCTTCAAAGTCATACTGGTCTTATTTTATCTTTGCTCTCACATAGATGATTGACCATGGACATTTAGGACAATCATTATGATTTTTCCAAGGATAGTTATCACAATAAACTTGCAAAAAATATGATAACAAAGTGGAGAAGTTCATTGATTAACAATGTTCAAAGTACAATGATGTGATTGGCCCTTAGGGCACAATTTCCAACAGGAACCTATGTCATAGACTCCTCTGATCTCTATGTTGTTGTGTGTTTCTAGCTCTTCTTCAAATTTGAGCTCATACCTCTTTAGTGGTGCAATCTTCTAAAGAACCTCCAGCTGAAGCATCTAGAATACCCTTATTTTAGGTAGAAGACCTTATAAAAGTATTATATTAATTGTTCATCATTGATTTGATGGTGTGGACACTTAGCCAAAAGCTCTTGAAAGCAGCTCTAATATTCATGAAATGGCTCCAAAGGATCTAGTTTGATAAAGTAAATCTCCTTCTTAAGTTCTGCAATTAGGGAAGCACTTGTCCAAGAAAGCTTTCTTCAAATTAGCTCATGAATGAAGAGCATCATTAACATGCCTTTATAGCATCATGTACAACTCTTTAGCCTTACCCTCCAAAGTAAAATATAACAACTTAAATTGCACATCATCTAGGAAAGAACCAATAGGCTTCATATTTTAGCAAGCCAAGTGCAAAGCATTGAGATGGTTTTAAGGGTCTTCCTTTCCAAATCCATGGAAATCAGGTAGTGAATTAATCAAATGACCTTTAAGCTCAAAATTGACCCGAAAGTTAAGGTATGTGATATTGAAATGATCATAAGTCATATCCAATATGGTCACATCCCTTATAGTTCTCCTCCTTGTTTGACTATTACCATTACCATTACTGTCCTTATTTGCACCTTATAAAACACAATCACTTAAGTAAATGAAAAAATAAGATTAGAGGAATGATCAAATGTCCTAGCAACTTAGTCAGACATGCAAAGCTATCAAGCAAGTTATGGAAATCAAGTAAGAGAAATGCAAGAATGCAAATACAAATGTAAAAACAAAGAAAAATCAAAATATTTGGTTGTTTTTCTCAAAATTTTGATGAAAAACACTTTGGAAACTAAAACTAACTATGAAAAATGAAAGAAAACCTAAGAGGCTCACAAGGGCAAACCACGATCAACCTAAACCAATTAACACTTAGAAAATCAAAGGAGTCAAATTTGACTCCCTGGCAATGGCACCATTGATTTGACAAGAACCTTAGTCGCCCGGGGTCAAATCATAAATTTTACCACCAATTAAAAAATTATATAGTGCAAACAACTCGAGTTCTTTCTCTTATCAAGAAGCCTTTTATTTTGATTTTCCTAAGTTAGACTAAGTGTTAAAAACATGGTTAGAAAGGGGTTTGAAATTGGTTTTCTCTAAATTAAAAATCATGAAAATAAAGCTACTTCTAATCTTTTTGGTATTTTTGTAAAACAATGGAGGAATGTTTTGGATAAAAAAGGATTGTATGATGAAATGACTCTTGGTGGCAAAGATGGTGGCTTTCCTAGCTTCTCAAAAATAATTTGTGAGTTAATTTTCATCAAGTCAAATTGGAAAACCTCATCCAATCGCATTGAGCCCAATTTATCTAATTAATAACTAATCTTACAATTGCATTCATATTCGTTTCTTAGATAAATTGTTAAAAACCACTTGATGTGTGTTTGAAAATTATTTTAAAGTGAGGAAAACCTCAAGCAATCGTATTGAGCTCAATTTATCTAATTAATAACTATCATGCAATTGCATTCATAGTTTTTTCTTAGATAAATTGTTGAAAACCACTTGATGTGTGTTTGAAAATTATTTTAAAGCACTTACTTCCTCTTAAATGAGAGCACAATCGTGATACTCAATATGAGTGATATCTATTATTATTGAAATTCTTTTGAATCTCACCCCTTTCCAAAAACTAATCTACAACGGGCAAGCAGTTCTAAAGGCAAGAAGGTAATCACGGACTTAGTAAAGAACAAGACTTAAAGATTTATGTTTTAGTGGGTTATCTATTTTTGGAATTTGTATATGATGTGTATGTAACCATAATAAGACTACCAGTTGTAATAGACGCGATAACCGTAAACCCAAACATTAGTACTTTAACCACGATAAATGAATTAGAATCGGGTGACCGTAAATTAATGCCCCATTAGCTAATAAACATCCGATGGGTTTTCAACAGAGAACACTCTAATACACTCTCTGATATTAATAAATGGAACTAAGAACTGATGAGTTGTAATAAAATTGCAAACCAACTTGAGACCACGCTGAAAGGATTTAAAAAGTTTTTGAAAATCCCACTCAAGTGCAGGTTTGAACCCTGTATTGAAGTCGGGATCTCAACTGCTTACAAACAATTACTAGTCTCTGATTTGAAGTAATTATTTGCTTAAACTCATCTAAATACTTTGAAAAGGATGACGTTACACTATATATAGATTAAATATCTAAGTTAAATTATGAGACTTAGCATGAGAATAGTACACATCCTAAGCTTTAACTCAAGATTATTATTTTGTAATTTTTGGATGTATAGATAAAAAGATATGAATTTTTTAAGTCGTATCATAATTCTAGAACTTTTTGTGAAATTTCTGATGAACTATATGAGTTTAAAGCATGTTCTGCACCTAATGGGACCCTTTTGAGCCTGGATCTTTATTTATCATGAAAGGCATTGAAGGAGCTTAAACTTGAGCTTTGAACCACTATTTTAGAGTTATATATATTGAATTAGTTATGCATTTCTAAAGTTTTTAGAAAATCTCACTACTACTTAAGGGACTTTTAACGACCGTTTTTTTGTCCTTTAGATGACTGTTTTCAGGGGGACGTCTATCTTAGTGTCATTGAACATTCGGGAAAAGACGACCGTTAAAAATAGTTATAGTATGGGAAATACAACGACTGTTTTGGGGAAAATAGTCGTTGTATTTGTTAGATACAACGACTGTTTTCCCCAAAACAGTCGTTGTATCCTTTTTTTTATTTTAACATTTTACTCCCTACACCATCCCCCTCTGCTCCTCCACCATATATCTACAAGTCCCCACCTCCTCCATCCCCTTCACCACAACATCCATACTACTACAAGTTCCCATTTGCTCCATCAATTTCACCATTGCCTCCATACTACTACAAGTCTCCCCTCCTACCGGCTGCCTCCATACTTGTAGATGAACCTATCCTAACGATTTCTCTAACCTGTACATTGCTATCTTTGAAAGAAAAAACCAGATCCATGAACCATTCTCTCATGATTAACTCTCCAACTTCCTTATTACTCATGGAAGTGAAAATCACATGTTAATTTTTCTATCATGACATATAGCGCATATATCATCATAACATCATTTCAATGTGCAAACTTCAACTTTCAATGTAAACCATGACATGCATATGGCCAAAGAGATGATGACATGCTTCCATGAAATCCCTATTCTTTATCATCATTTTCCAAAGTGTTCTCTGTAAAGCATAATACCTTAACAAATTCAAAGTACTCATAAATAAGAAACTAGGAAAAGTATTCGAATATGCAAACTTATATAGCACTGTACAAAACCACTGCACTATGTAAACAAAACCTCTACACATCATCACCCCTCTATGTGTTGTAGAAGATGTCCTGACAATAGGTCTCGGATCAAATTAATGTCTTCGATTGTGTAGGGGTCCTGATTACCAAAAATCTGTGCGTAAAATGGAGAATATGTTAACATAAATAAATAAATTGAATGAAATAACTAACAATTCAATCACATGAAAAGAACTGAAATTCAATTGAGAATCAAGAAATGATCACCTGTTCAAAATTTGTAGTAAGGCCAGAGAAAATGATTTTATAAATATATAGTATAACATATAAGCCGCACTCAGTTTTCTCTGCTTGCCGAGGACACTATACATCAAAAGCAAACGATAAAAAAGAAAAAAGGCCTATGTAAAGCAATAGTCAATCGAAGAACTTGAATGTAAAGAACTTACGTTTGGCTGGAACCACTTTATATGACCAACTTTACCTTCACGCTTCCCACCCATTATATAATATGTCTTTAGTGCACTGTAATAATTAAAATGATAAACAGAAGACATTAGCCCAATTGAGTAAAATAAAAAATCAATGACGGACAAATAAATTTACTTACGTGTTAAAAATGTTTTTGATATCTGCGTTTGGCTTGAGACCCAATAAGTCAAACCAAAAGATGACGTTGATTGAGGGACAAGGAACATAGAGACTCCAATGATAACTATAATCACATGCATATATAGATTAAAATGAGGTTAGATAACATGATACTGTTTAGCAAAGTGAACATGTATAAATATATCAAATAAAGTTACTTGCCCTTCAACAATTAGTGCCAGATAACAAGGCAGCAGAGTCTTACCTATTGTATAGCCTACATAGCTCATCCGATCTTCCAACCTCTGGCTATTATGCCGTGACATAGTGTCAGGACATAAGAAGCCATATGTAGTGCCGAGCCCTCGTTCGGCACATAGTTTGTGGAAGCAAGTACCACATAAATGAAATGAGAAATGACACAGTAAATGTAGAAACCTAAAACCCCTAAATATCAGTGCATTAATTACAATTAAAAATTATAACTAAACTCACATGATTGCAAATGTGACCCATCCTACGTCAATCTCCTCTAAAGATAGGAACTCTCTAATATCTTTGTTATCAAGTCCATAATTATACGAGATTCTGCAACCCATAATCTCACAAGGCATTTGCAAGTCGACCTGTTTATGTCTTGATGAATATTTTGCAGTCGTGCTAAAAAGGGAAATTTTGTCGCATCATCTGCTTCCTAGTGACACAAAATAAATATTTTAAGTAGAATGTCAAGGATCAAGTAACTGTAAGGTGTTTCCTACTATTGGAGGGACTGGCACAGTCTGAACAAGATGTCTAGGCCACAAGATGAAAGATCCTGTTGTCTGACCTAGATTGGCAACCTCACCATTGGGGAATGGGATATCTACACCTTCCTCCCCTAGTCAAACACTTGTCACATTGACCTTGCGTTGATCGTCCCGGATTTGGTTATTATCGTGGGTGGTGGCATGGCTGTATACAACAGCATAAGCAACAACATGCAGGTACGAGACTTCCAAATACAGAATGCAGGGTTCTCCAGGCTCTAGTGAAGGACCAAGGTCACCATGTCCAACCTCTGGCGGATTGTAACTGCCTTTGGTGCTGGGAAAGGCCAGGGATTCCTGAGTAAGAGAAATGAAAGAATTAATTAAAATAACGTAAGGAAAAACTCAATATAATGTTAAATGAAATAAGTTACAAACCTCAGATCTAGACACCACATTACACATCTCGACTTGCATGTGAGACAACACCATCGTACTCATCTCACCACGTAGCTCACTCAATAACTTTTCTTTAATCTCGTCTCGAAGTGAGTGACGTAGCTCTGCTTGGATTTCCTCTCGAACCATGGCCACAAACTCCTGACTCATTTCACCTCGTTCATAAGCTTGTAAACCTCGTCCAAAGTATTTAGAGAGACCAACTCCCCTTGACTCCCCTCTAACTTGACCAGGGTGATCTAGATTACCAAGTGCCGTAGCTAAGATGTCCATCCTTCCAGTTTGAGTGAAGGAACCCTGGCTACTCTGCTCTTCAAGTTCATCATACGGCATACAATGGATAAATAGAAAGTAATTACATGCCACCAACGTTAGAAAAATGAAACACATTTAAATATACTTGTTGTTAAATACTCACAATCCTTTTAGCGACATCAGCAACGACTGGATTTATATATTTCTCTCTCTTTATCCTCCATACTTTCCATTTTTTGTGACGCGGGGGAGGAGGTGGCGCCTGCACTACTATACTAGGATCTGCTCGGGCTGCTTCCTCCAATTTTTTCAATTCAACCTGTATTATCTTCTTTTCCAACTTCTGATAACCCCCACATGACATGTAATGAGGATAATTGTTTTTCGCTCGCCTTTCTTGATTTGCTTGACTCAATTTCTATATAAACAAAGTATAATGATAACTGAGTTAGCGATGTCAAGTAAGTTCAACTAAAATGTTTAACACTAAGATGAACATAATGTACCAAGAAATTAGGATCCTGCCGTGATGCGACAAACAACCTCTAGTCATTTGGAGAAAGAAACGAATACTCTTTGCAAGGATCTAAATTACTCCTTGGCCCTCGGATGTACATGGTTGTGAGCGTGGACTTGAAATCTTTCCACCGCTCACGAACTTCCTCCATCTAATGCTTGTACATCTCCTTCGTATTGGGAACATCATAGGTTTGCTACAAAACAAAATATATAGTAGTCGTTATATATGAACAACTAGAAATAAAAATATAGATACAAATATCATAGCCTTCGTGTCCTTTGAAACTTCCCTCCAAGTAGGAATTAGAACGCTAACTTTGCTCAGACCCAAAAAGCCAAGGTAGCTAATGAACTTGTCTCCGTCTGGCCGAGTGGCTTCAAATCATCATCAAATTCCACGTGAACCCTGCTCGCCTGTTGTTCCTCATGACGTGCCACTAATGACCATAGCTTCATGCTTCCTTTAACCTTTTTCTTAACCGTGAGCCAATAGAGTCGCCCAAATTTGAACTTGCCATGATCCTGCTAAGAAATAAATGTGACATAATAAGTAAAGTGAAATTATATACACACTTTAAACAATTCAAAATCTTACTAAGAAATAAATGTGACATATGATAAGTAAATTGAAATTACATGCACACTTTAAACAATTCAAAATCTTACTTTAAGTGTTTTCCCAAATTCCTTCACAATGATCAACTCTAGCTGCATATTCATTATCATTTACCAATTCCACTTCAGATGGCATAAGCGGATTTGTAGTGAAAGGCGGTGTGTTGTCAAGATTCAAACTCAGATCACCATCCTTCTGTTGTTTACTTTGGAGTACAATAGACAATTTTTCATTTGATGGATCAATGACATAAAACACTTGTTTTGCCTGACTTGTTAGAATGAATGGCTCATCTTTATAACCGACTCTTTCAAGATCAACTGAGGTGAATCCAAAATGATCTATTTCAATAGTATCATTGTTAAGCCACTTGCATTTGAATAAAGGAACTCTCAACTTAGTGTAGCTTATCTCCTGTATGTCTTCAATAACTCCATAATAGACCATGGATGCCAAAATGGGGTTTTTGTCTTTTGGAACTAGAAAAGTGCATTGATTCGGCTACCACCATCATCCCACTGTTTTGTATAGTACTTCTGTTATCCTTGGCATTTGTATAGAAAGAATACCCGTTTATATCGAAGCCACTCCAAGTTATGACCTCAAAAGAAGGACACCAAGCTAACCATTTGATTGTCTCAAACATATTGGTCTCGTGCGCTATCTTATCCTTGAACCACTCTATGAAAGTTTTGTTTTGCTCATTAGCTATATGCATGTCATTTTTCCTTGGATAGATCTCCTTTAAACTCTTTCTGTGTTCGGCTAAGTATGGCTGAACTTCTTCCGTGTTATTCAAGATATACAGGTGTGCTTGCAACACCTCTTCACGCAAATACTCTTCACTTTAAGCCCTCGTGTTCCCTTACTTGTACCCTTTTCATTACGAGATTGGGCCTTTAACCTTGATAGATATTCTTTGCAAAAGTCCATAGCTTCTTCAACGACATATCTTTCCACCATTGAGGCTTCAGGTCGATAAGGATTTTTAGAATACCCTTTTAAGTTGTTCATGTATCACTCGGAAGGGTACATCTACCTTAGATAAACTGGGCCGTATAGTCTTACCTCCCTTACCAGATGAACTATTAAATACAGCATTACATCAAAGAATGCGGGAGCAAAATGCATCTCTAGTTGGGATAGAATAGTATAAACCTCATTTTCTAATTTGTCTAACCTTGCAATGTCAACAACTTTGCTACAAATAGCATTGATGAAACTGCACAACCTTGTTATTGTCCTTCGCACATCATCTTTCATAATGCCTCTAATAGCTACTGGTAATAGTTGTTACATCAAGACATGACAATCATGAGACTTCATTCTTACTAACTTCAAATCTTCCATTGACACAAGCCGGCTCACATTAGAAGAATACCCTTGTGACACCTTAATGCCGTGCAAACACCCACACAAACTTCTTCTCTCAGCTTTTGACAATGTACGTGCTGCTGGCTCCATATACGCTCTCTTACCATCATCTCTTAATTGTGGATGCAGTCATTCTCTTATTCCCATTTCAACCAAGTCTAGTCTTGCACTAATTCCATCTTTAGTTTTCCCTGGTATGTTCAAAAGCATACCAATAAGGCTATCACATATTTTTTTCCACATGCATCACATCAATGCTATGTCTCACATCAAAACTATGCCAATATAGAAGATCAAAGAAAATTGACCTCTTCTTCCATATGTTCTTCTCACCCGTAGTCTTTTGATTTTTACCAAAAGTGACATTGATTCTTTCCATCCGATTATAAACCTCGAATGTATCAATATTTTATCTATTTGATGTAAATTAAAAATTAAGAACAATTGGTAGCCTGGTGGATCTAGATATGACTAAATATCTTTGGGGGTTTTGAGTTCTAATTTTACACTATTAAAATTAATGTGAATTTTACACTAGAAATTCACCAGTTTCAATATACCAAGATTATTAGGTTCAATAGGAAGCTCAAAACAAGTAAGCTAGTACAAATTAATCTAGTTTTTAATTTGATAGCCCTACAACATGGCTTGTCAATCATCATTAGATATCATAGCCAGATTTTTTAGCTTCAAGATCTATCTATTGAAGGTGCTTCCTGTAACCCCCTGACTTTTAACACGTAATTATGATTCGTTAATGCATAATTAAATCGGATTAGAGACCATCGGATGATTCAAACTCATTTCAAACTTCCTGCTTCTCAGTAGGATTTTCACAAAAATTTTCTAAAATCTTTCCCATCCAGGTCTCAATTTCAATATTCAAATATAATTACCTATGCAGTTAATATACATTTAATCATATCAGAGTGTGTAACCAAATCCCCGGCAACTCCCGGGTTCTATATATATATAACCTGAAGGTCGATAAGTATCCACTAGGGGATTACACCACCAAAACAAATATGATATTCATATTTCAAAATATACAATAATCCCGAGTTCAAAATAAATAACCAACGCTTCCAATTCAACTATATACTCTCAAGGGTCTTAATTGCTCCGGGTTGGCCTCTTCTCTTTTGAGCCACACGCCCTGTCTGAAATGTTAGTCATAGGAAAGAATGAGATTCGAGAGAATCTCAGTAGTAACAAACCACTCACACAATGTATAAATACAAAGCATGTATATAAATCACAACCAGCAGCAGCAGCAGCATCACATAGATACATGGTTTTCACTACAAACGACAGCACTCATGGCTGTATACACAATACGACAGCTCTGGTTGTAATCATAATCACGACAGCTTACGCTGTAATCACAATAATGACAGCTTGCACTGTAAACGACAGCTATCACCAACTGTAATGGCAGCAGCATCAAAGAATCGTCACAGAACAGTGATAACACATACATATAGAACATTACATATAGTATAAGGGAGAGAGTCACTACCTGATCCTTTCCTGACGCTCTTCGGCACTGCGGGCTCACGAGGAAAGCAAATATCAAATCCTGTAATTAAGTTAGGAACAACCCGTCAATCTCTTTTCCAAGTTCTTATCTCTATAATACTTTAAGTTGGTTATCATTTGAACTCTTTAGGTGACTACTTTAAGTCTAAACATATGCCTAAAGGGTTAGGAGAAACTACCCCTGAAGACCCTCCTTCTTGGAAGAATTTCTGAATTCTGGGCTGGCTCACTCGAGTGAAAGGAGTCTCACTCGAGTGACACCCCCCGCCAGAACTCGAGCACAAGCAAGTGAACCTCAGAAAGTGTTTGCCCGAGAGCAAACCCTGATATATCACACACCCTCACTCAAGCACAAGAGGCTCCACTCGAGCAGCGACCTCAGGAGCACTCCGGAAGTGAGACCCCGCGAGTGACTACCCAAGAGTGACCCATCCTTCCAACCACAGGTGCACTCGAGCACAACCCTAATGCTCGAGTGATCTCTCAATGCTCGCGAGTGCCCACGCTCACTCTTAACAATCCACCCACGAGTGATAACCTGAGACGCTCACCCATGCTCCAGATGCACTCACACTCGAGCATGCCCTTGCTCACTCGAGAATGTTCATACCTCACTCAAGCATGTTCATATTTCACTCGCAAGTCAGGAAGCATGCTCACGGTTTCTGCCTGAAGACCTTCCCAACTACCAAGAATTTCACATCGTGCTAGAGTGAGTTCCTCCCTCACTCGAGTGATGTGTATCAGATGCCAAAACGCAGAACTGATATGGTTTTTCCTAGAATTAACCAATTGAACTCCAATGGTCCTATAACTCATTCCACAACTCCTTCTTACTTGTTTTAACATCAAGAACCCATTGGTAAACCCAAAATAACCAATTCCTACTCAAACAACAAAATCTCATCTCTAGACCACAAATTCATCAAAACCACAATTTAACAAACTTCCTCTTCTTAAATCCAAATCAAAACCATTGACATTCATACACTATTTAACATCTATTCTACCATCAAACTCTACCCAATTCATATCTTCTAACATCACAAGAAATCAGGGCATAAATCCAGAATTTGCAAAACTAAACCAAAAGTCATAGCATTTGCATCAAACTTCACCAAAAACTCACCTCTTAAACTTGCTGAAATCAGACCTTTGATTCCTCAACTTTCAAATTCCCTCAATTTGCCACACTCCACAAATCAAAAGTCTGAAACATGGAAATAAAGCTCTTGACCTCTTGTACAACATTAATGATAGATACTTGAGCATATGAAGGCATTAACTTACCAAAACTCAGGCTTTTCTCTTTCTCTTTCCTTAGCTTGTTCAGCGAAAATGGAGAAGGATGAGAGAGAAAAATGAGATATTGATGATGATTTCATTCCCTCACACATACACACATAAACCGACTAGGGAGAGAGAGGGAAGAGAAAATGGTTTGAAAGTTTGACTTTAATCCAAGGGTCCTTATTTTGCCACTTGGCACCATCTTATTCTCCCTTCTATGATTTCACATACATTTGCATGCACAAGATTCCACCTTTTGGTCTTTCCATCCTAGCCATTAATCTTGATTACTAAGGAGTGTTCTCATCGGTAACTAACCAGTTGGTCGGTAAATTTACCATTTTACCCCTGATTATCACCATGCACAATATATACTTCAAAAGTACTCAATTACTATTAATTACATCACTTTGAAGTTATTAATCTTTGATTACAATCCAGGATATTACACGTCCAAGTTTCTTTATGATTTCTCAATGTGGTATAAAAAAAATAAATTCACATTACACTCTCAAAAAGGGAACTTGGAAGAAATAATGAAATTGGAAATTAGAAAAAGGGAACTAAATTCCTTCAAATACGCGTGTGTGTATATAAATGTAATTGGAAATTAATAACTTGGAAGAAATAATGAAATTTGAAGATATATGAATGATTAGAACACTAAAAACTCAGATATTTTGGACTTATTAAGAAAATAGAAAACCTGGGGGGCTAAGTACAAAGTAAGAAATATATAAGAAGAAAAATGGTGGAAAGCTATATGGAGTGCGCAGACAGAGACATGAGATATTTAACAAGCACAACCAATCTCAATGACATACTAATTAAGCCTAGATTCAGTCACAAATGAAGTGCAAAATGCCAAATTTTTTTCCAGACCAGTAGAAATTGACATCCAAATGAACAAATCAACTAGAAACAGAAAAGGGAAACTTACACACACACCGGAATAAACCAAGAACGACCAACGTTGTCTTCTTCACAACAGTATGCGAAGAGGCCAGTATGAACTACAGGAGCAAAAATAGAGGCTAAGAAGAGAAAACCAAAAGTAAATAAACCAGAGGAAGAAAACAGGGCTACCTACTTGCGTTGCTTGCTACTCGAACTGTAAAGAGGGAAAGCAAAGATCAGACCTGCGACCGAGAGGGAATGGAGGGACTGCGAAGATGGTGGACGTCGGAGAGGGACAGAGGATAGAATGTAGGAGAAAGAGATAGGCCAAGAAATTTGCCCTATAGAGCTCGCGGGAGACACGAAATTCAGGGTTCAATTAGCGCGGGGAAGACAATGACAGAAACACACGTTGATTTGGGGAAAATATATCCAGTTTCAACGACTGGTTTATAAAACCAATCGTTGAATCTTGTTTCAACGACTGGTTTTTAAACCAGTCGTTGAAAACAAGGTTTCAACAACTGTTTTCCTTGAAAACAGTTGTTGAAACTTCAGTTCAGTGCTATCCGTTCACAACGCTTGCTTTTTTACTATTGGTTTCTAAACGGTCGTTGTTTGGTGTCGTGGAATCATGTTCTTGTAGTAGTGTCTCATTCCAACAATTAGTGTTAAATTTAAAACGTTTAAGAATTTTTTTTTAATTATTGGCGATTTCTGGGATTTATAAAGAATAATAGTGGTTCATTTTCAGCTTAAATAAATGATTTTAGAGTAATGTTATGATAGGAGGGACATGTACTTAATTGAGAATAAAAATAAAAAAATACACTAAATGTTTACCAACGCCAAAAACTATCTTATAAAAGAAACATCCCCTTCATCAAATTCCAATTTATAAAAAGGAACAGATGGAGTATTTTAAAAAGAAAAGGAAAGGGCAAAATGGAGAATTCAACCAAATAAAGGAAAGTGAAAATCCTTTATATGTACAGAACGCAAAATAAGCGAAGCTAGCAGCTCAATCACTACAAAAAAACACTTTCAGCGACCACTTTTAGCAGCGACATTATATGTTGCCGCTGAAAGTAGGAGTTTGAGCGGCGACTTTTGATAGACGCTGCTGAAACTCCCACTTTCAGCGGCGACAATTAAGTCGCCGCTAAAACTCCCACTTTCAGCGGCGATTATCCAAAGTCGCCACTCAAAATCCGACTAACAGCAGCGACAACTAAAGTTGCCTTTGAAAGTCAATTTAAGATTTTTTTAAATTAATTTTTAAAAAAAATAATATTTATAAAATTAAAATATAATTATTAAATAATTCTATTTAACCTTAATTATTAAAATTATATTATCATTTATTAATATTATATTTAATATTTTCTACTAAAATAATATTTATGATATTATTATGATATTAGTTATTATTTTATTTTATTTTAAAATAATATATATTTTATTAATATTATATTTAAAATTTTATATTAAAAATAATATTAAATTATTATTTATTAAGTAATTTTAATTAAAAAATTATTTAATTTAAATATATAAATATATTTTTCATTTTTATTAAATTTTTTATTATTTTAAAAATATTATATTTAATTAATAACTAATTATATGTATATAATTAATTAATTTTATATATGTATGTTTATATATATGATAATATTATATATATATATATATAATAATATGTAATAATATGACACAGGTTCATTTCGGCGTAACTGGCAAAGACTCACACGCGAAGGCGTCAGCTCCCTGAGGTCATGGGTTCGAACGGGAGGAGCATTACTTGGAGGAATTATGAGGTGATGACATGTGGCAGCATGAGGAGGCGACACTTGGCGCTTTGAGGAGCAAACACGTGGCATTTGTATTTTTTTTTTTTTGAAAATTTTTTCCCATTTTTTAAAAAAAATTTACACTTTCAGCGGCGACAAAAGTCGCCGCTGAAAGTATTGAGTCGCCACTGAAAGCCCCATTCAATGGCGACAAAAAGTCACCACTGAAAGTCACCTTTTGAGTCGCCGCTTAAAGCCCCATTCATCGATGACAAAAATACCCCTGAAGGTGACCTTCAGCGGCGACAAAAATTGTCGCCGCTAAAACTTTCAGCGACGATCGCATAGGCGGCTACTTTTTGTCTCCGTTGAAAACATTTCAGAGGCGACTTTAAGACTTTCAGAGCCAAAAGTCTTTTTTTTGTAGTGAATATTGGCTCTCAGGGACAGCTTCTTCGCGTTTATTACGATGAAGAACTTCAGCCAGAACGTTGATTGGAATATGATTAAGCCACCGATAATAGCCGTATCCTTCTTCCTTTTCCTTTGTTTTCAAATGTTTTTCACCATCCACATTACCTCATATAGTCCTGTTGATGATTTTGTAGTACTCTGTGGTGACTCCGGTAATCCTCCGTCTCTGGATAACCGGAACTGGACTGGAGACATGGGCTCCACACGATTCTCTCTTATAGATCACCGCAAAGGCACACTCTGTTGGAAATTGTGCCCTAAGGGCCAATCATTGTACTTTGAACATTATTATTTTAATGAAATTTCTCCATTCTGTTATCATATTATTTGCATGTTAACTATGATAATTGTATCCTTGGATAATTCATAAAGATTGTCCTAAAATGTCCCTAGTCGGTCATCTATGCGGGAGCAGAGATGAAACAAGATTAATATGACTTTGATAAGATATGGAGATACGAATCAAAGTCTTAGGCACTTGTAAGAGTACAAAGTACTGGACCGACCCACTATGAGAAAGCTACATGGATCAAGTCATAAGCTTTTTCTCATGTATAACCAGTCACAATGCCCTTAGAGCTGAGGTCATCATGGATTCCTACATGAGAGTTGCTAAGCTTTGAACTAGTCTAAAGTCACTTTTGATTGGGTGATGATAAAGGCTACGATCGGACTTGGTGGTTTTTCATGCAGAGGAATATGGATGATCGAGATGGAATTTGTCCCTCACTTTAGTAGAGAGATATTACTGGGCGCCTCGATGAGTGAGTTTGAGAAATGTATGGCCACACTATGATGAAAGGAGTTTCCGTCTCTAGTATCAGGCTACTCAGGAATCGAGAAAGTAATGGTCTGGAAAAAGAGGATGACATTATTTATGCCTTATCCTTGATCGATATATCATGTGACAAAAGGGACATGACACGGTTGTATGACAGGTTGTATCATGATAACGATCCTCATATGAATTGGGTAGTCGTAATGTCTTGCTAGAGGCCGCTTGTGACTTTTGGGTTAGTGTAGTTATTGGCCCACTGCCAACTTCATATGGGCCTATAGGGTCGCACATAAGAATGACCCAACAAGAGATAATGTTTAATTTAGGGTGGACGAATTTTATATTTATATATATATAATATAAAATTCATTAATAATATTATATAGATATATGGGAAAATTCCAAAAAACTACACTCAAAATATAAAAAGGACAAATCAGTACATAAAAAATGAGAAAAAATGAATCAGGCGGGTGTCAGAAAAAGTGAGGAATCTATCATTTTGAAATTTCGGCCAAATTACAAAAATTCCCTTCAGCCTTCAGTCGCAATAACAACATAGGAGTTGTTAATGGTGAATCTTGAGTTGTTAATGGCGAGGTGAGTGTTGTTATTGGCCCTGAAACTTGTTAAATGTTGAAAGAAGAAATTGGAGTTGTTAATATCGAATCCAGAGTTGTTAATGGCGAGATAGGTGTAGTTATTGGTCCTAAAACTTATAAAGTGTGAAAGAAGAAATTGGAGTTGTTAATATCGAATCCGGAGTTGTTAATGACAAGATATGTGTTATTATTGGCCCTGAAACTTCTAAAGTGTGAAAGAAGAAATTGGAGTTGTTAATGTCGAATCCGGTGTTGTTAATTAAGAAATACGTGTTGTTATTGGTTCTGAATTTGTTAATTGTAAAAGAAGAGTTGAAGTTGTTAATACCGAATCCGAAGTTGTTAATTACGATGATCATGTTGTTATTCTGAAGTGGGCATGAAGTGCTGAAGGGCATTTTTGTAATTTGGCCGAAATTTCAAAAGGACAAATTCCTCACTTTTTCTGACACTCGCCTGATTCGTTTTTTCTCATTTTCGATGTACTGATTTGTCTTTTTTATATTTTGAGTGTAGTTTTTAGGAATTTTCCCTAGATATATATTTTTGAAATATATATATATATATATATATATATATATATATATATATATGTATATATATTATATGATATTATTATATTGTGTTAGTTTTTAAATTTAATTTATTAAGATATATTAAATTTAATAACTAACATGATAGAGATATAGTATCTCAGATTTAATTTATGAAGATAAATTAAATCTAATGGCTCTTTATTTGGATTAAATAAATAGGTTAAATTAAAATAGTTGGACAGATTTAATTTAAACTGGATTTATTTAATTAGCTCATCAAGATAATTAATAGTTAATTAATTTCAAAATTAATGATGATTAATTTTGAAATTTGAAAATGGCCCTCATAGGTTATAAACTTGATAGAGCATATATATTGAGATACACATGAGAATTGAGAGTTGCAAGGAAACCCGGGGAGACATTAGAGGCTCTAGCACGCAGTCTTGGTTGGAGAGCATTCATGTAGATATCGGTAGAGGGACTACAACAAAAAGGTTGAAAGGTGGCACACATATTGTGGCCCTTCCTTAATGAAGTGCCACAGCTGCTTATTTTTTTATATATATTTTACGTTTTTTACCAGCTGTGACGCCTGGGAGGCTAGGTGCCACAGTTGGGGAGGCTAAGTGTGGCGCCTGCCAAGACAGGCGCCATACATCACCAAGTGGGACCAGCTGTGGCGCCTGGCACGGCAGGCGCCACACTATTTTTCGGTCAGGTGTGGCGCCTGCCTGGCCAGGCGCCACACTTGACCCTTTTTTTTTAGAAAAAAATATTTTTTGGTCAGGTATCCTAGCCAGGCGCCACACATGACCTATTTTTTTAAAAAACAATTTTGGTTAGGTGTGGCGCCTGCCTAGCCAGGCGCCACACATGACCAATTTTTAAATTAAAAAAAAATATTTTTGGTCAGGTGTGGCGCTTGCTTGGTCAGGTGCAACACTTGACCCATTTTTTAAATAAAAAAAATTGATTTCATATCCCTTCCCTACCAATCAGAACTCATCCCACCCCCCACCCCTTATCTTTTCACTTTCCCGCCTCCCCCCTCCATCTCTTTCCCTACCTTTAATTATTCCCTCTCTCACTTTCCCTTTCATCTACGCTGCATGCACCCCGTCCCTCCATTTTCATCTTCACATCTTAAAAATACACCCACACGCGCACACGTCTTTGTTTTGTTCCAACTGTCATCCCCACTCCTGTCCCTATTATTCCCTTTTCTTTGTATTGTCTTCAACTTTTGGTCCCCACTCCATTTGGTAGCTCAAATTTCTTCCTCCCCTCACTCAAGATTGCTTCACCAACGGCAATTATGTGGTCCCCCACTCCACTACACTGATCAACCTGTAAGTTCAACTTGCTTCTTCTTCTTCTTCTTCTTCTTCTTCTTTTTCAGGTTGTTCTGCTTTTTTTTTTATGGCATGTGATGCTTTTTTTCCTTTTTATGACATGCATGTATATTTATATGTCATATATATATTTGTGCTAGTTCTATTTTGTAGAGGTAATACCCATCGTTGTTAATCAATTAGGTTGGTGAGTGAAATTAATAATAGGGGGTTAAATTAATGCGCAAAAGAACGTGTAAGGATCAATCTGTGTATATAAAAGATGAAATGGTTAACTTAATTATAAAAGGGTATATGAACGGACCCAAAAAAACTTAGTTTATATAGTTAACATAATTACTTCTAATGGAAGGATACCTATGCCTAGCTGGCCAAGAAAAAAAAACTTAGAATAATTTAGTTATTATGGTTTATTAATTTGAAACATCTTAGTTCTTATATTTTTTTTAATTCAGAACAATTTTAGATTAGCTTCCAAGAATAGTTTGTGGTCAAAAAAATTTATTAATGCAATTGATTAATTTATATTTGTGTCATATATATTTGTATATGTCATATACAAATATATATCTTATTAAACTATTTTGTAGAGTATATATTTATATGTCATATATATTTGTGTTAGTGCTATTTTGTAGAGGTAAGAAAATAATTTTTTGTATAATCTTATTAAACTATAAAAGAGAAAATCCCATATAAACCCAATTAAAATAGGAAAAATTGAAATCAGGATAATAAATTGAATAATTCGTTAATTGAGTCATTAACTTATTTAAGGATTTTAAAATATGGATAAAATGACTTTAATATATCAATATATATCAATGTTAATATTTAATAAAATAAAATATAATTTGTCTATATTGTTTAACTTTAAATATATTAACTAAAACCATAAGGGAAAAAAACATACAATAAGGAGATAATTAATGTTGGGATTATGCTTTCTTTTTTTTTCTTTTTTTTTATTTTCTTTCTTTCTTTTTTTTTTTTTATGAATCATATTTTTTGATTTAAGCTAATCATATTTGATTTTATTATATATTGATGTTTATTACACATATTATTATGAAAACA
This sequence comes from Inga laurina, assembly GCA_963855925.1. Taxonomy (NCBI): domain Eukaryota; kingdom Viridiplantae; phylum Streptophyta; class Magnoliopsida; order Fabales; family Fabaceae; genus Inga; species Inga laurina. Next base: position 40,992,686 of record OY979703.1, read on the forward strand.
AATAACTTAGAACCACAAATATTTTATTGATTTTTTTATGTTTAATTTGTGTTTGTAGTTTCAGTTCATCAGTCTATTAAAGCTTCTATTTACGGTATGTTTTTTAAATTTTGAGCTTGCAAATGTGATTTTAGTTGAATTTAATAGTTATAATTTGTAGGTGTTCTAATGATTGTTATTGATTAATTGCATAAGTAAAATAATTATTTATATATTCTTAACACTTGTATTTTATTTATTGACTTGTAATGTTTTCTAATTTAACTATGATATATTGTGGCAAATATGGTTTCTTTTGTTATGAGTTGTAAAAAATTATTATAATGCCTGAGAATAATTAATGAATTATTTGGCAATTTAAACATTGAGTTTAAGACTTAGAAAGCTTCAATTATGAAGATTCATGTGGCGTATGCTATTTTAAATTACAATTGGTAAGAGAATATAAAAGTAATTAGTAAATGCAATAGTCATATAACTAACCACGTACTTTTTTAAAAAATAGATTGAAGCCCATAGATGGATCGTAAATGGATGTCATCTAATCGATGTTCAAGGGAATATATAGATGGGGTGAAAGATTTTATTACATTTACAACTGAGCACACAAAAGATCCTGGCAAAATCTTATGTCCTTGCTTGTCTTGTTTTGGAAAGTGGATTAGTCAACTTGATTTGCTAGATCATTTAGTGTGTTATGGTATTGATCAAACATATATACGATAGACAAGGCATGGTGAGACCAACGATGCATGTAGTGATCGAGTACATACCACGGGTGGTGCTTCGGATGAATTTGATCAAAGCATGTTTGATGAAGATGATGGTCCTAAAGAAATGGTAAATGTGGTTGAAGAGGTGCTTCATAACTGCCCTAACGAATATGAGAAGTTGAAAGGTGATGCAGAGAAACCATTATATGCCGGTAGTACTAAATACACAAGATTGCTAGCAGTGTTGAAGTTGTACAACTTTAAACCTCGCTACGGATTGAGTGATTCGGGTTTCACCGCATTGCTTGAACTATTGCAAGATATGCTTCCAGAAGAAAATGTACTTCCTACCAAGACATATGAGGCAAAGCGAATTCTTTGCCCTACAACCGGTATGGGATATGAGAAGATACATGCATGTCCTAACGATTGCGTATTATTTCAAAATCAGTATGCAACGTTGGAGAAGTGCCCTAAATGCAACGCATCTCGATATAGAAAGAAGAAAGGAAAAAGTCCTTTGAAGGTGCTATGGTATTTTCCCATTGTTCCGAGATTCAGGTAACTGTATAGTAATGCAGAGATTGCTAAGCAGTTGACATGGCATGCAGATGAAAGGATTAAAGACATGAAGCTTAGGCACCCTGCAGATGCTCCTCAATGGAAAAAAATTGATCATAAGTACCCTGACTTTGCCAATGAAGTTAGGAACCTTCGCCTTGCACTGTCAACTGATGGAATTAATCCACACGGTGTTCAGAGTAGCACACATAGCACGTGGCCAATGATATTGATGATTTATAACCTTCCTCCACACTTAATCATGAAACGCAAGTTCATGATGTTGTCTATGTTAATTTCTGGGCCAAGGCAACCTGGGAATGATATAGATGTATACTCGGCTCCTTTAATTGATGACTTGAAGCTGCTTTGGGATGAAGGCGTTAGTGTGTATGATGGGTACATGGAAGAAAGTTTCACTTTAAAAGCCATGTTGTTTGGCACAATTAATGATTTCCCTACTTATGGAAATTTGTCAGGATACAACGTCAAAGGATATGGTGCATGCCCTATATGTAAAGATGACACTCATTCAATGTGACTTCATCATTGTAAGAAAAATGTTTACTTGGGGCATCAAAGATTCTTACCATCACAACATCGTTGGAGGAAGTGGAAAAAGCCTTTCAATGGTGATTCTGAAGAAGGTAGCCCGCCAAAGATGTTGACCGGTTCCCAGGTGTATTCCAAGGTAAAAGACTTGGATAACAATTTTGGCAAGCCTTTTGCAAAACAAATTGAGACAAGCGGATGGAAGAAAAAGTCTATTTTCTTTGAATTTCCATATTAGAAGTCTTTATATGTGAGGCATTTTCTTGATGTGATGTACATAGAAAAAAATATTTGTGATAGTCTAATTGGCATGTTACTTAATATCCAAGGAAAAAGCACGGACAATGTCAATTCGAGGTTGGATTTAGTGAACTTGGGAATTAGAGAAGAGTTGGCACCAATTGAGCAAGGGCCTCATACCTATCTACCACCAGCGGTATACACTCTGTTGAGGAAAGAGAAGAACTTGTTTTGTGAGTTTCTGCAAGGAATTAAAGTTCCCGAGGGCTACTCTTCAAATATAAAGAACCTTGTAACGGTAACAGAGTTGAAGTTAAAGAACCTTAAATCTCATGATTGTCATGTGCTCATGCAAAATTTCCTACTGGTTGGTATACGATCCATTTTACCCAAAAAAGTAAGAAACATTATCATGAAACTTTGCGTGTTTTTCAAGTTGATCTGCAATAAAGTGGTTGATTCAACCAAGTTACAAGATTTGCAAAGGCTGATTGTGTGTACTCTGTGTGAACTTGAAATGTATTTTCCACCTTCTTTTTTTGACATTATGGTACATCTAACTGTACACTTGGTCAAAGAGACTCAATTGTGCGGTCCAGTGTACTTGAGATGGATGTACCCAAATGAGCGATTCATGAAAATATTAAAAGGGTATGTGAAAAATAGATATCGCCCATAGGGTTGTATCGCTGAAAGGTACATGGTTGAAGAAGCAAGTGACTTATGTGCTGATTTTCTATCAAATGTTGATCCTGTAGGGATCCTCAAGTCCCATCATGATGGCCGAAGATCAGGGAAAAGAATAACGGGGAGCGATGTAATAATGATATTAGCGACTGAACAGGAGCAAGCCTACTTGTATGTCTTACATAACACTGATGAGGTCAAACCGTATGTAAAAGAACACAAGGATGCTCTCCGATTGGTACATGGTGATAGGAATGAAAATTTATTAACAACAGAACACAATAAACAATTTGTAGGCTGGTTGAAAAATCGTATTAACGATGAGATGGAGAGGAATCCTGATTCAGTTTCTGAAAAATTGAAGTGCTTGTCGAAGGGACCAAGCTTACATGTATTATCTTACAATGGTTATGCAATCAACGGTTACACATTCTATAAACAAGACCATGATACACAGAGCACGATGCAGAATAGTGGGGTAACACTTGTTGCTGATTCTTGGCATAGATCCAGTGCTAAAGACACACACCCTGTCTATGTATCAATGTCATACTTTGGTGTCATTGAACGCATATGGGAGTTAGATTACTCTATGTTCAGGGTCCTTGTCTTCAAATGTAAGTGGGTTAACAGCAACAGTGGATTGCGGATAGATGACTTAGGCTTTGTGCAAGTGGACCTTTCTAAGGTTTGGTATGAAGATAATCCTTTTATTTTAGTAGCACAGACAGAACAAGCATTTTACATTCCTGATCCTGCTAAGAAGAATTGGTCTATTATACTTCCATCCAACAAGAATCGTCAAGCAAAACTTGATTTTGAAAGTAATGAATATTTAAACATCAATAATGATGATCCTTCGTTTGAGAATTTGTGGTCAGCAGAGATTGATATAGATAGAGATGCAGATGAAGATAAAGATGGAGATGGACCCGTATACGTGAGACATGATCATGAAAAGGGAATTGGGGTCAAGAGAAACACAATTCTCAATCCAACACAAATTCTGAAGAATAAAATTTTAAATCAGACGAGAAAAAGGAAAAGATAATGATTGCCTTGACTTGTTTACTTGTACGTATGCTTTTATAAATTTCAAAATAATTTGCTTTTGTTGACATGGTTGACATTATGCCATGATGTTTTGATTTGGTTTATTTCACTTCCAAGAGTATGGACTCACCACATGATGACATTGATGATATTCCCAAGCACATTGGTAGACAAAGATTTGAGGAGAACGTCAGACGTGGCAGGACAATTATGGCGAGGTTGATCAAATTGAGAAGTAATGGGATCAAGTTACAACTGGAGTGGAATGAAAATGGAAACCCGTTCGGCGAGAATAGTACCTCCTTAAATAACTTGATCGGGACTACGGTTCGAGACAGAGTCCCTATTACAGTTTAAAATTGGAAAATGGTAAAGAAAAATTATGAGGATGAGATCTGGGCTCAAGTACAGGTAACACCTTAATTATATAATTGTTCAGTTTGTTTTATTTCACTTCATTTCAATCTTACATATTATATATGTTTTTTGACTTGTTTACAGAGTATTTTTATTATTGATGATGATTGGAAGAACTTCGTAATAAGAAAAGCCGGAAAACTTATGCGAAAGTTTCGTTGTATTCTTGTGAAATACTTCTTGAGGGATGATAATGAGGATATCATTACTGCACCGCCTTATCCATTGTATGAAGGAATCATCACTCAAGAAATGTGGGATGAGTTTATCAGAAAACATACAACTCCTGAATTCCTGGTAAGGGGATTTGTTTGTCTTTCCCTATTACATGTAATGTACGTATGTGTAATTAACATTTATATATTTATATGAATCATTTTGATCTAACTAGGAGTTGAGCGAGAAAAATCAAGCTAACACGACCAACATGGCATACCGATACACACAAGGACCTGTTTCATACTCACGGTTAGAAAGAAAAATGGTACAAACTAATGATTATTTCATTTTTAGAAAAATTGTATGAATATCATTTAACTTCAACTAACTTTGATGTGCAGATACAAGAATCAGGCTCAGATATTACACAGGTTCCACAACATGATCTATGGGTAGCCAGTGTTGCAAATAAGAAAGGTGAAATTCGTAGTAAGGAAGCAAGAAGAGTAGCCGAATATTGTGTAAGTATTCGATTATATTATGCGTACAATAAATAATTGGCTTTACTTAAATGAACTCGATTTATAATAACTAATTTTCATTGTAATTCTTTTTGGGAAGCGACAAATGACACAGGAGGATCCTGCGTTAGCAACCTATGTTGGTCGGGACGATTTATTGAGCAGAGAGCTAGCATTACCCGAGTATGATGGTCATGTTCAGGGTACTGGTTTTGCAGTCACCCCATCAGCATACTTCGAACATCAGAAGCGCCCGAATAGAAGTGACGTTTATCACCTGCAGACGAGATGGCTAGCTTTAAGCATCAAATGCAAGAACTTCAAGAACAAATGCGCTACAAGGAACAATGAGAAGAACAATTCATAGAACAAATGCGTTTGATGCAAGAACAGAATGCGTTGTTAACAACGTAAATACAACAGTTGGTCCAGTGTAGGCCAACACAAAATGTTCCATTCTGTGATAGCCCAAGTTTCAGAGATAGCTGCACTTTTATGCCTAAAGTCCCTTTTCCTTTGGTAATTAATTTCTTTTCTACTTAACTTTATGTTAAATTATAATTCAGCGAACTCTAACATATTAACTCTATTTTCCTTAGAGTGAATTTCAATGCAAGCTATATGTCGAACAAGCTTCCAAGCATGCGGTTGCAGTGGGTGCTGCCTACAACACTGGTGAGGACATACTACACAATTCACCGTTGCCTGACAACACAGTACGGGTGAGGGTTGACATCTGCACGAATGAAGACGCCCTCTTACTGATCCCATCTCGGGATGAGCAAAAAAAAGGTGGCAGATGTTATAGGTGGCTATGTTGCTTGGCCAATAGGTCTTATCGAGCCATATGAAAAGGTCGTTCATTCAAAATTCCCTGCACTTTTCCTTCAAACTTTCATCTCAAACTGTGATTTAATTTTTTGATTTGTGCAGGGTAAGATTTCAAAGTGTTCAACAACACAACCCAAGTCAAAAGCATCGGCTAGCCAACAGAGCAGAAGAAGACAGACCTCATTTCTTTATCAATTAATATCGATTACACCACAATTGATCGATGAAGGAGGAGTGTAATTACGTAATCCAAGACATATCTACAGTGTTAGTGGTTTAGTTGATTATGTTACTGCCGAGGTCGTACAGGACATATGTGCTTGTAATTGGGTTAGTGCTTCAGCTATCAACATCTGGATAAAGTACTTCACTATCATCTTTTATCACTGTTATTAATATTTCTCGTTCCATTTCTTTTGTTTCTCATGACACTGTATATTTTATACCAGGCATTTGGACCATGACGTTTTAATGGATACACACAGGGTCCAATTCACATTTGTCAACCCTTTTCTCGTTGGTCATCATGAGGGTAAAGTAGATATAAATGCACAGTCTAATGAGCCGAAAGATTACTTTAGTAAGAAAGCGACACCAAATACGTTATTTTTAGTGCCGTATAATGCGGGGTAAGTTATTATTGATACAATTTTTGTTTTTATTGTTTAACTTCTATCATAACATGATTGTTCAAAAAAAATTTCAAATATATTTTAGGCACCATTGGATATTGATCGTTATCAATCCAACGGAACCTTCAGGCCCTCGTATTTACTATGTAGATCCTCTAAAAAATGGTCTTCCACAACACCATTTTGATATGTTACTATTGATCAATAGGTAAGTATACGTGCCTATGTATAAATATTTACGTACGTGATTGAATAACCAAAAGTAATCAGTTTCTATTTGCTTTGTTAGCGCATTGACTGCGTATCGGGCGTCTGTCTCGTTAAACTATTCTAAAGCTGTTGACCCCCACCTTAGCTATCCTTGGAAGAAGATACAGGTATTGATATATGACTTTACTTAGACTTTGTTAGTAAACAATTTTTATTCATGAACAGAGTTAAATATTGCATTATATTTTTACAGTGCCCTTTCCAACCCAATGACAATGATTGTGGGTACTATATCATGAAATTTATGAAGGATGTTATTATGCATGATCAGCCATTTATTCCTCAAAAAGTAAGTCATTTAGTTGCACTTCATATTGTGTTTTAGTGAAATTAAATTAGTGCCTGACAATTATGTTTTACTGATTTTAATTTGTTCTAACTTGTGTCTGATTGTATATATCTATAGTATTATGAAGATCAACATTATGACGCTTTAACTGACCATCAGGTTAATGAAGTGATCGAGGAATGGTGTGAATATGTGTTTAGGCAAATCTCTGGGTAGCAATATATACTATTAAATTCACTAGCTGGTCTTTGTTGTGTTGTTTCTAATTGCCAATTGTTGTGTCATGCATGTATGTTGAAGTTGAATTTGTTGTATTTTATTCAGCTAGGTTTACAATATATTGTATAACAATTTTCAGTACTACTTTAGCTAATTAATCATTTGTTGGTATCAATTTAAAGTTATCTATCATTGTTCTTATTAAACCTTGCAGACTGTAATTATATATGCATGGGAGATATATATGAAGAAAAAATATGCTAAAAAAACCAATACGAAGAATCCAAAAAATAAACACCTCCTGTGGCGCCTGCGTAAGGAGGCGCCCCAGAAGGTGTTGGCTCAGGTGCCCCAAGAGGGGGTGCCTCCTATGGCGCCTGGCCAACCAGGCGCTACAGGAGGTTATTTAAAAAAAAATTTAAAAACATGTGGCTCTTCCAAGTGCCACAGCTTTTTTTAGTAGCATCCATATAGGTGGCACTTCTCTAGCGCCACAGCTAATGCAATTATAAGCACCATAGCTTTGCTTTTTTGTAGTAGTGGGAGCAGACCTGACGTGTTGGCTCCTAGAAATCGTGAAAACCCTGAATCATAAAAGGTATGACTCCTTCCAACTTGGTTTAAACGCCGTTAATAGATCCTCGATTAGAATTGGTAAAATTTTAAAATTCTTCCGCTGCGCCTACCGATCCTAACACACTCTTTCTTCCGCTGCGCCTACCGATCCTAACACACTCTCCGTCAAAGCCGAGGCAGCAATGAACAAAATCCCTTACGCAACCGTACAGTTGATTTTTATGGGTTGATTTTTTGCAAACATTGGTTATTTTAGTTAAGGGCCTGTATTGTTGCATTTTTTCTGGGTTATTTCCGATGAAGGGTTCATTTTTTTGGGTTCATTACTGTATTGTTGTGTTATTAATCTCATTGCCATACTTTGTGTTGCTTGCTTGTAGATATTGGATTGGCATTAGAACAAAGGTGAGCTTTCTTCTATGTTCAGTTGTTGGTGTAAGGCTGGTACTTAAACTATTTTTACTGATAAGTTACTTATAGTCAAAATGGCGTAAAAGAGCATAAAGGATTAGAGCTCTCCATAATGCTTGTTATTCTTGGATTCTGCTTTTTCTATCTCTGCTACTGTTTTGTATTCTTCTTAATGCTTTTTCTGCCAATAGCATATTTGACACTATGTGATAGGTTTCATTTGCTCAAAACTAATATTAAGATTCTGTAAAGCACAAGAAAAAGTTTGAAGATTTTGCAAGCCTCTGTCTTAGCTTTCTTTAGTTTTTTTCTGGGAGAGTTGCCATTTGTCAATATTTATGAAATTGTTCAGAAAGTATATTGCTCCCTTACTGAATGAATGAGCTTTCTCATGCTTTGTTATTGGTGGGTTATTGTCATTTGACTATTATTCGTTGTGTTGCTTGCTTGTAGATACTTAGGATTCCTATTGAAATAGAGGTAACTTTTTTATTGCACATTTCTATACTTAGGATTCAGAAAGTTATTCGTTATTGCTGTTGTTCTATTGTTTTTAATTAGCTCTTTTGATTGCATATAGTTAGATATATCAGTTGCTTGCACATGCTATGTTGAAGTTTGGGAATCTATCATTGTGAATCCATCAATTTGTGTTGTTGCTCACTTACGTGCTTATTGATATACATTTTTCATTTACTTTGTTAGATTGACTTGGAAACTCAATACTTTCTACTGGTACGTTGGTGGCTTGAATTTGGTCAAAAAACAATAGCTTTACTTATGTGTTCTGGCTCAAGTATGTGCCAATGAAATGTGTCCTAGAAGAATAACTTATAGTTTTAGTGGCAAAAGAGAGAGGGTGTAACCCCCTCACTGTAATTATATCCAGATTATGAAATTCAAGTGAAATAGAGACCAAAAAGACAAAAACAACATTTATAATCCCTCATCTTCAAGATGGGGTATCCCGAAAAACAGTTCAAAAACATAATTCATTTGGTCCCACATTCACTTTCGGACATAATTACCTTTACAGTTAAATCACATTCATAAATATCAGAGTGCGTAACTAAAATCCCGGCAACCCCGGGTTACATGTATATATAAAATGGGTGTATAGTTTCCCAAAATAGGGGATTACATATCCAAAAATACTATTTACAACCCATATACATACAATAATCCTAAATCCAAAACAAATAACCAACAATCCAAAATTAAAATGTCCCTAAGAGATCTTAATCACTCTGAGTTGTCCGTTTCCCTTTTGAGCCACTAGCCCTGTCTGAAATGTTAGTCATTGGGAAGAATGAGATTCTAAAGAATCCCAGTAGTAACAAATCACTCATACAGTATATAAACACATAGCATGTAAGTTGATCATGTTCAGCAGCAACATAATGATTCATGGCTCACGCCATAAACGACAGCACTTACGGCTGTAATCATAATGCGATAGCTTTCGCTGTAATCTAAATGACCACTTTCACGGTAAACGCTATGCCAACTTTCGCTGTAATCACTATGCCCGCTTTTGCGGTAAACACTATACAGCAGCATCACAAGGCACAAAGCATCACAAAGCAGTAGCAGCAACACGATGCATGACAAATATACATACAATGATTCACACACAGTATAAGTGAAAGAGTCACTACCTTGTTCTTTCCTGACGGTCCTTGGCTCAGTCGGCTCACGAGTCTGGCAAATGTCAAATACTATAACCAAATTAGGGACAACCAATCAATTTCTTTTCCAAATACTTATGTCCATAATACTTTAAGTTAGTTATCATTTAAACTCTTTAGGATGACCATTAGAGGCCTAAACACATGCTAAAAGGGTTGGAAGAAACTACCCTGAAGACCCCTTTTTGAAAGCACAACACTGATTTTCAGTTGGCTCACTCAAGTGAAGATGACCTCACTCGAGTGATGAGAGACTTACACTCAAGTGAAAATGGCTCTCACTCACGAGTGTTCGGAAGTGAGCAACAATAATGACCAAAAAATGCTCACAACACTCAAGCACGAGGTTTTGCACTCGGGTGATGACTCCAAATTCACTCGAGTCCCCAAAAGTGCAACACAGAAAGTGACAACCGGAGAGCACAACCAACTTCAGAGGAAAAAGCTCACTCGAGCACAGCCCTTGGCACTCGGGTGAGACGACTATACTTGCGAGTGTCAGAACACACTCTTGACAAATGGCTTGCGAGTGCTTGGCCGAGAGCAACTCTTAACATGACATTATACTTGCACTCGAGTGAAGGCTTGTATCACTCGCGAATCAGAAAGTGCACTCGAGCTTTTGGCATGGAAGTGCAACAAGAACTGAAAGAACTTGGGCGAAACTATGCACAACACTTAAGTGAGACTCATCCTCACTCGAGTGAGGCTTATCAGATTGCCAGATCGCAGCAACTAACAGAAATTCCCATACTTACCAAAACTGATCCCAATGGTTTCCAAACTTAAGACAAAGCTCCTTCCCACTTAAAATCTCATAAGGAACCCATTGATAACCTCCAAAACTCTCAAAACCCATCCTAACAACAATTCATACTCTTGGGTCTCTATAACTCACACAATACCCAAATTTATTCAACCCACTTCCAAAATTCAATACCACATCTATCACTCAAATAACTTCACAATAAACCAATTCCAACATCATTCATTATATAATCCATGCATTCCAAAAATTTGCATAAAACCAGGGAAAATTCCAGAATTTATCAACCTTAACCAAAAAGCATTAAATCCTTACCTCTTTACTTTACCAAAACCAGAACCTTGATTCTCAAACTTCCAATTTGCTCCAACACCCAAACTATCACCTTTCAAAATTCTGAAACCACCAAAATAGAGCTCTTAACACTATGAACAAGTTTAATGAAGAGGATTTGAGCATATGAGAACCATTACTCACCAAAAATTCAAGCTTTCTCTTTCTCTTTCCACCTTGATCACCAAAAAATGGAGAAGGAGGAGAGACATGGTGAGAGGTAATGAAGAAGATGATGATGTGTACATATTTTTCCCTTTGGCCTATACTCCCACTGAATAGGAGAGAGAAGATAGAGACAAAGTGAGTTTTTAACTTTTAGCATCATCCTATGGTCCACCAAATTGCCACTTGTCACCATCTTACTCACTCGTCCATGAGCTCATATAATCTCAAAGCATACAATTCTGATCCATTGATAATGAATCTCAACCATTGATCTCTAATCACCAATGAGTTTCCTCTTTGGTAACTGATCAATTGGTCAGTAAATTTCCAATTTTACCATTTTGCCCCTAGTTTCACTATGTTGAATAAATTATCACTAAGAGCATTTATATCAAATTCACATCACATTCTCCAAAAGTGTTTAATTACACTAATTACAATCAATTTTGAAGTCATTAGCCCTTAATCTCAAATTGAGTCATTACAGAGGGTGCGTAATGAAATAATGAATAGAATAAGTAGCTATCTATCTAATCAAAATATAATTAGAATGACACCTAGAGCATTCTTAGAATTATGTGGTATGTTAGAAAGAGACTGTGGTCTGCAACCTACACATTGGTCAAGTATGGAAAAACAAGTTGTAAAAACTCTTTATATATTAACACAGCCCAAAAAATCGTGAAGTCAATTTTTAGTTTAGATGTTCTAGTGAGACAATTAGTCATCATTTTCATATAGTTTTGGCAACCATCATTAAGTTAGAAGAAAAATATATTGTCCAGCCTGATGGGTCTAGAATTCCTCCAGAAATTCAAAATGAACATAAGTTCTTTCCATATTTTAAGAATTTTATTGGTGCTATAGATGGAACACATATACATGTGAAGGTGTCTTCTTTAGATGCTCCTCAATATCGTGGAAGGAAGGAATTCCCTACATAGAATGTATTAGTGGTATGTACATTTGACCAGAAGTTCACCTATATGCTCCCTGGTTGGGAAGGCACTGCATCTGACTCAAGGATCATTAAAAATGCCTTAACAAGGGAAGATAGGCTTAACATTCCTGAAGGTAAATATTTAACCAATTTTGATGAAGTTTACATTCATTAGGTATTCAAAACCCTCTATAGTAATTATCTTCATGTATTATAGGTAAATATTACCTTGTGGATGCTAGATTCATGTTAACAAGAGGGCTTATAACACCTTACTGGGGAGACCGCTACCATTTGAAAGATTATTCACATAAAATCCTCCCATAAACTATAAGGAGTTATTTAACCTTCACCATGCAAAGTTGCGTAATGCCATTGAATGTGCTTTTGGTGTTTTAAAGAAAAGATTTGTAATTGTATCCAATGCAACTGAACCTACGTATGGCATAAAAGTTCAAAAAATGATAATATATGCATGTATCATTCTTTATAACTTCCTCATGAATGTTGACCTGTTGAAGATTTGTTAAGAGAAGTTGACATGGACCTCCGTTAACAAAATGAATCAAATGACGATAATCATGCTCCAAGTAGTGATAATAATAAGGCCGCTCGAGGTAATCTTATTAGAGAAAATATAGCAACTTAGATGTGGATAGATTATCAAAATAATGCGACTACTCTTAAGGATGACTTTGATGATGATGTTAAGGGTTGAATACCATTTTCCTAAGTTACATATGGACATTGTTATGTACTATTATTAGACATGAATTTAAGACATGGTTTTTGTTGTATTATATTTTTTAGACAAGATGTTGAGGGCATAACTTGTTCTATTTAGTATATGAATTTCAATTTCATAATTTGTGTTTATTGTATTATTTGTGTAGTTTGATTTGCAATTATTATATATACTATTATGTGATAGGGTGGCACCAAACAATGGTAAGGAGGCAGTTAACTAGTCATGAATCATGGATGATGCCCTTATTAATGCTTTTATTACTGAGTACAATAAGAGCCACAAACTTCATGGATCTTTACAACTCAAGCTTATGACAACATTGTCAAGTATCTAAGTGCTTTATTTGGTAAACATATTGACAAGGATAGGGTGAAGAACCGGTGGAAAACTATAAAGAAAAATTTCTCTGATCTGCGTGATATTTTTAAACATTTGAGTAGGTTTGCTTGGAACCTAGCAACTCAGATGTGGGAAGCTGAACTTGAAGTTTGGGATTCACTCATTGGGTAAATTTCCTAATGCTTGTTATTCTTTTTTTTAAGTGTATATAAGAGTAGAACTAATTCAATTTCTATCGCCCACTGTTTCTATTATGTTTTCAATTTCTATTATGTTTTTGTTATATCTCAAACGTCTCCTCTACACTGAAATGTTTTTGTATGTTGTTTTCTATTCTATTTTCAGTTTCTATACTATTTTTATATATTGTTTTCTACACTAAAACATGCATTATTTTCTACACTACTCGAGGATGATTTGTTTTTGTATTTTGTATACTGATTTTGTATTCTATTTTTGTATTATGTATATACTATTCTGTTTCAATTTCTATACAGATTTGATATCTCCTATAGCTTCAATACTAATTTGTTATTGCATTATTTTACCAGGCTAAACCTAAAGCAGCTCTATGGAGAAATACTCCTATTCCAAATTATGAAAAGATGATGCTACTATACAGAGTAGGCAGAGCTAATGGTGATGATGGGGAAACATTGCGGGAGTAGAGGAAGAAGCATCGATCTACAATAGAGGTCACTGAAAGTATTCATGAAATTGATAACTTAGTTTCATAAAGTGGCTTCTCATTAAACAATGTTGATATGTTTGTTGAGGTTGATAGTCAAGGTAACTTACCTGGACAAGGAGTATCACTTGAAGAAGATCATTCACCTCATGCTAATAGTGCTTCCAGTAAGAAGCCAAAGAGAGCACCTAAAGAACATGAAAATAATTTTAAGGAAATGACTAAAATAATGTCTACAATGGTTGCATCACTTGAGAGAGTGAATGATGCAATTATGCAAGCAAATTCTATTCTACTAAGAGCTTGCAACAAGAGGGAAATACCCTAATTGTCTGGTGAAGAACTATACAAGATGCTTAAAGAATATGGTTGTGATGTTGCAAAAATGCCAAAAATTTATTGCTTTCTTATGAATGATGATGAAAAGCTTAGGAATGCAGTACAATCACCAGCCTCAATAAGGAAGGAATTGACAATGGAGATGTTCTATGGTTCTCAATAGATGGTTTGTTGGCTATTTATTATAATGAGTTTTGAATATTTTCATAGATGCTGATGAAAATATGACTTTTGACCATATTTGATAACTTTTTGTATGCTTTGTCATATGCTCTATATATGGTATTTAGATAGATAGGCATTGATGACTTGTTATGAGTGGGTATTAAATCCTCCACCCGTTCTTTTTGAATTGATCTTTGCTGATAGGATGTAAAGCAGGTCATATGTATAATAGATTTCATATTGTACCTTGCTGTTGAATACTGAATATTGGTTGTCAATATAACTAATTTTAGCTGCAAAGCTTATGTAATTATCTTGCATGGGCACCAGATAGGAAATTGCTGCAACCTCGGGTGTTGTATGCTATAAAAGTAAACAAATGTAAGATATCGCCATGTGATCCTTTGTCCTTAAAAAATTAGCAATAATGGAAACCATTTTACATTAGATGAGAACATATAACTGTAATGCCCCAAATTTCGATTAAGGGCTAATTGCATTTATTGTGAATGATTTTGTGAATTAAAGTTAATTTGAGATCTGAATTAATTATTAGAAATGTCCAACACCCTGTAGTTTAGCAACTTATGTGACAAAATAATTATTTGGGCTAAATATGAGGGAAATGGTGCATGGAAGAAGAAAAGGAAATTTATATATATGTGTTATGTGGCAATTTCAATAAATGTGCCATAATCACGAAAAAATTGAAGAATGGAAATTACCAAGCCAATTAGTCAGTGATTAATGAAGAAATTAATTAATAAGTAAAAGAAATGAGATATGTGACTAAGTGACTAATGGACTAGTTAGTGTAACCATGTGGTTACTTATTTAGTGAGAAATAAGGAGATTTGGACATGTGGCATTGTTTGAGTGTGCATAAAGGGAGTTGGTGGAAGGAAAAGTCACAGGCATCATTTTATTTTCATTTTTCTCTCTCTCCCTCTCTCTTATGCGTATGGGAATAGGAATGGCCAGAAATTCTGCCTTCTCCTTCATCATCACACATTCTCTCTCTCTTGCTCTCTCCATTTTCGTTCAACAAGAAGGAAGAAAGAGAAAAGGAAAGCTTGAGATTAAAGTAAGATCTTGACCTCAAAAGCCAAAATCTCCTTCTATAATCTTATTCTCCTTGTTGAAAGATTTGATCCTATGGTTTTAGATTCTCAAGAGGAGGTGTTTTTGTGCTTAAGAAAATTTGAAAGTTGGTGAATCAAGAAATAAGTTTTGGAAAGTGAAAGAGGTGAGTGGAAGCTTCATTTTGGTATATAAATTGTGACTATTGGTTGAGTCTTGAATTTTTAGGATTTTTTTCCTGAATTTCATGGGATTTAGAGTTGTATGAATGATGTGTTGTATTGTGTTGGAGATGGTGTATTGTTGTGTCTTTGGACAAAGAAATTGGTTTGAAATATTGATTGTGAAATTTAGAGATTTCAGGATTTTATACGAATTGTTGCTTAAAATAGAGCATGATAATGGAATGGAAATTTGGTTGTTTTGATGTTTCCATTGGATTCCTTGTGGAAAATTGTGTGGGAGTAGTGTTGGATGTGAATTTTAAACCATTGAAAATTTAGGTTTAAAAGTTGCAAGTTTTGGTTAGTGAAAACTCTGTGCAGGCAGTCAGTTTGCATGGACATTTTGAATGGGTAAATGGTAATGAAAAATTCTTTCTAGTCTAATGTAACACATTCCAGGCTTCAAAATGGATACATAATATCTAGCATTTCGATGTGTGTGCTAGGAGTTATGAATTCCCAAAGTTGGAGGTTTAAACTAGACTTAATTCTGGAGCAGTGTGGTCATTTGTTAAATTCTGTATTTTTGTGGTTATGGACAGTAGGGATTTATATTTTTCCTGTAAAAAGGACTTAAAAATCTTTAATTAGAGCTTAGGACCACTCCATTTTGATTTTTTCTAGAATTAGTTATGATTTTTGGAATTTCAACCAAGAAACAGAATTTTTCTTGGCAATAGCCAGAAGATTCTTAGCTGTAGCCAAAACCTCTCTGAGCTGTTTTTGGCCATAGCCAGAGATTTCTTAGCTGCAGTCAACCCCTGTTTTCAACACTTTGTGATTTTGAAAAGTGGTTTCTAACCTAGTACTTCCCAATCCTTTTAGGCTATTGTTAGAGACTTTCATAGCTACCTAAGGGACTTTAATGACAACGAAATATAAGTGTTTTGAAGTCAATTGAGTATTGGGCTTAATTATGATTATAGGATTTGATATTTGCCCAGAACGTAGAAGGCCTGTGCTTGAACAAGAACGGAAAGACCAAGGTAGTGACACTTTCTCCTATATTATGTTTAATGCATTGCTTATTTGTATTTATCATTGAATGATCGATTGGGTCATGGCGGGTAGCCTGACCTTGAATGCTGTTGTTGCTGATTGCGTTTGTGCAGTTAACCTGGCCTTGAATGTTGCTAAGTGGGTCTGTGGTAGTTAGCCCGGCCTTAAATATTGCTGATTAGGTCTGT
Organism: Inga laurina; assembly: GCA_963855925.1. Taxonomy (NCBI): domain Eukaryota; kingdom Viridiplantae; phylum Streptophyta; class Magnoliopsida; order Fabales; family Fabaceae; genus Inga; species Inga laurina. The sequence continues at coordinate 41,009,482 of OY979703.1, forward strand.
GGTCATTAGCTTGACCTTGAATGTAGTTGATTAGGACATGGCAGTTAGCCTGGCCTTGAATGAATTATTGAGTCATAGTGGGTAGCCCGGCTTTGAAAGCTGATGTTGCTGAATTGTGATATTTACTTTTATGCTTTGTTTAATTATGCATCATATACGTGAAATATTACTTCTGGGAATCCTTTGAATCTCACTCTTTTCAATTAACAATTTTAGCTAGGGCAAGTGGCTCGAGGGACAAGCAAGTGAACAAAAGCGACTAGAATTACCGGTGGTAGTCTTAGCTTTTTGGTTTTTGGTTATCATTCTGGACAATTGTAAATATATGTTGACTTTAGAATAGTATTTGTTGTGTAATCCCCAGTATGGAAAACTGAGATGGGTAATGAAGCCCTGTAAAACCCTTTGGTTAATGATTATATCCTGGGTGAATGTCGGGAATTTTGCTAGCACTTTGATATTATGTATGGGACAAACCGAACAAGCCAAATGTTTGTATTTAAAAATGAATGGAGATCGTATTATATAGGTTTTTTAAAAAAATTTTAATTATCCTCGATCTTTTATTCAATTACAAAACGAGTTTTAAACACTAATCACGGCCTTAATGATGACGGGGGTTACAATAACACCATTTAAAATTTGCACTGCCCAATTAAATATGCATGCAAGACCAACAATGTCTGGTTTCCATTTTGAAAAAAAAAACCTAATTTAAATTATTTATAAAAGTAAAAAAAATGTAAGCTAATATATAAGGGTAAAATGGTAAATTAGTTATTATCTCCCCTCTTAAACCAAATAAAGAATCATTAAAAAACATTTCCCTTACTCCCCCTCCAACCAAACTAAATAAGGTGACCCACCATCCCCTCCCCTTTCATCCCCTCCTTCGAACCAAACAGGACCTTGGAGGAAAAGAATCCTAATATAAATCCTAGTTTGGAGTTATGGACATCTACCTTATGTAACAATACAGTATTCATAAAAGGGGTTATTTGCAAAATCTTTTCAGCCTATTGGCTCAGAGGGGAAAAAATCTCCACAATCCAAAGTTCATCACAAAAAGAATTTCATAAAGAAATTCTTGAAAAAAAAACTTGGACACAAACCTCTAATTGCTCCAACGTCTGTTTCCAGCTATAAAATGATCGACAATGAAATTAATTACTTGAATAAGGCACTAGATTTGATTCTTATCACTCATGGGTTGCTAATAATGAGTTGAACCATCAAAATTAAAGTTCAATGGTTAAAATTTAATGTTATTTTATTTTACATTTTGAATTTTAATTATTTTTTATCCCAATAGATAAAAAAAAAACTTGCTTGTTGGAATCAAATGAAATAAAAATAATAAAATTTTGAAGAACTATACTTTAATAGGCTTTATCAAGGTTCATGAACCCGGATTGGGCATTGAGTCAGTCGAGGTATTGGATTAAGAGTTAGTAGGTCAGATCGGGGTTAAACCAGAGTTAACCCGGGGTCAAACTGGTGAAAAGTTAAAGATTTCAGGCTTATTAATATGAAATTTTAATGAAAATCTTAAAAAAAAATAGTGAACCAGACCGGATGCCAGAATAGATCGATTTACTAGCTGGTTCGCCAATTTCTGAGCTAAACCAGCTAGTTCGGTCTCGATTCATGAACCCTGGGTTTTATCATAACATAACGGTACGTGTGGACTTATAGTTCAGGATGGTGACTAGCCATTCAAGTGTAGCTCAAAATTTTTGACCAAAAAAAAAGTGTAGCTCAAAACTAGAGGTAGAAGTAGGTTATACCCTTCTCTGGGGCCTAAACTTAACCGATCCTATTTAGAAAATAGGCTGGCTGGACTCATGCATAATGTAGTGTTTATTTTCATAAAACCTAGCTACTCTAAAGGCCTAACCTATTTTTTTAACACACAGATATAATCTAAATAAATTTTATAAATTATTGATTGGGTTAATATTATTTTTAATTTTTATAATTTGATCGAACTTTAATTTTACTCCATGCAGTTTCAAACTGTAGGTTTTGTAAATAAATTTTATAAATTATTTATTGAATTAATATCCTTGTTAATTCTTATAGTTTGATCAAATTTTAATTTTGGTCCGTATAGTTTCAAACCGTAGGTTTTGATCTTTATAGTTTTATAGGAATTTGGTTTGAATTTAATAATCAGTCCCTATATTTTCATTGAGTTTTGGTTTTATTCTCTATTTAAACTGAGAACAAGACCTAATGAAATTATAAGGACCAAAACCAACAATTTGAAATTATAGAGACAAAAACCAAAATTTGATTAAATTGTAAGGACCTACAATGATATTAACCCTTATAAATTACTCCCTCAGGTCTTAAATATCAGACAAAATTGACTTTTTTTGAGAAATTAAGGAAGCTAAATAAGTTACTTAATCATATTATATATTGTGTATCCTTAGATTATATATCAGTTTATTAGTTAAACTAATTAGTTTGGAGAAAAAATTGAAAATATAAATACTCTAAAGCAATTTAATTAGCTTCCTTAATTTCTTCAAAAAAATCAACTTTGTCTTATATTTAGGACCGAAGGGAGTACTAACTTAGCTTTAACCAAACCTACATTTCACATCCTATCATTCACACATAAACTTAACCCTTTTCACCTATCAGCCACTCACATGAATCTCCCTCTCTTCTCCTGGATCGCTCATGACAACAACAATGATTCAATTACTATCCAAAATCTGTTTTCTGTGGATTGAATGTGCTCCTTAATGTTAATGACTTGATTATTTTGTGGGAGTTATTCAATGAAGAAGAAATTATGTTAAAGTCTTTGATTATGAATGTGACTATGATGAATTCTTAGGGTTGTTTATGTTACTATGTAAACTTTTAATTGTATTGAGTTTTAATAAGATACTATAATGAATGAAAATTTGTTATTTTATAGTAAATTTAAATTTGATTTATTTAAGTGATTAAATTATATGTAACATTTTTATTGCCTCAAAGCTTATATAATTAAGACATAATATAGGTTTTAAATAGGCTTGAAGGATTAACTTTTAATGAAAAGAAGTGTAGAACATATTAAAGTTTTCTCAATCCTTACTTGTCCTTCTTTGTTTGGTATCTATCTGGTATGAGGAAAATGGGGGGAAGGGGAAAGGATGAGAAATTTTAATAAGTTCGATTTTCTTAAAAAAAATTAAAAAGTAGGGCTAAAAGCATTTAATTTAGTTTTTCTTACTCTTTATCTCTTCTCAGTAAAATTTTATAATTCCATCCATCCATTTCTTTTAAATTTAACTTATTAACATTTGAAAAAATTCTAAAAAAATACTATTTGAACTTTAAAATTTTAAATAAATGATTTAACAAGAACTTGAGTTGTTAATTTCATTACTCTATTTATCAATCTCATTACTCTTATTATTAACAAAACTAATTTGAGATTTTGAAGTTCAAATGGTTTTTATTAAGATTTTCCCTTAACATTTCCTCTCCCTTCATCTAGGATTTTTCTTTTGTTTTTTTTTGTCACCTATGCAATTTGCTTAACGAGATGTATGATAGGTTTTGGACTCTGGAATATCAATGTGGAAAGGGAGAAGTAAGGAAAAGGACAAGGAGCCTTTATTTTTAGGGTTAAGGTGCAAAAATACACATGAGCTTTTGTCAAAAGTGCATCCAACACCAAATGCTTTTTTTAGGAGCAAAAGTGCCCGTAAGCTTTCAAAATAAGTGCAAAATTCACATAGCCCGTTATCTTAAACTGATGTATGTTGGCTTAAATATTTTGCTGCCAGGTGGAGAACAAGTGTGATTTGAAGCATTTGACTGAGCAAACGTGGTAGGGGTTTCATTTCTCCATTAAACACACATATAACTCCACCGACCACCCTGTTCATAATATCACCGTCATCTTCATTGTCACAGCTGACACTAACCTTCATCTCCAACACCATCACCCTTATCAACGTTAGACACTAAGCTCAGAACAGCCAGTGTGTTTCTGCAACTTCTTGCCCCCATTCTGGTAAAGCTCTGAAATTTCCAACGACCACTTTCTTTATTTTTATTCCACCATTATTGCTCCTCCATCCCTCATTGTCACACCGTCAAATTCTCTGTGATTTTTAGCAAGTGTTTTGTGAGTTCTAGCTATGTTTGCAATTCTCCTGAGGAGTTGTGCATTTTCCGGCGAGTTTCTTGATTTTTCTGGCCGCCATTTCTGGCGAACCTCACTTCCGACGATCTTTACTCCTTATTTCTCATTGCTACCATTGTTCTAGCCTTCCAAGCACCATCAACTTAGTTGCGTAAGCACTTTCTTTGTCAATTCAGCAAGTTTGTAACTTTCCAATGAATTCTTGAGCTTTTCCAGTGACATTATCATTTCTGCCCCCAACTCCGGCAAGACCCAATGCCATTCCTCCTCCACTGTGTTTCACCATCAACTTCCAAGTCTACCAGGAGCTCCAGACTAGTGAGTACATGAATTACGCTTCAACTCACAATTGTTTGCACTAAGAAAAACTTGTTGGTGAATACAGAAAATTCTGCAACATTTTAAGTCCCCATATGGTTGAAGGAATTGGACCAGAAAATTTGTTTGAAAAAAGGTCTAAATTTATTTGTAATGCTTTAATCGAACTCCGACGTCGCTAATGCAGTTGAACTCACCTCCGATCTCACAGTCGAGGTCTCCTGCTCTCTGAGTCCAACTTGGTGTCATCCTTCCTTTCTCAGGATTTCATTCTCCAATACCCTATGATAACAACCTTCGGTTCAATTTCCTTTAATTCCCCTTTCATTTCCCTTTTCTTTTTCATTTTTGTTATTTATTTTTAGTTAATATTCAGACCTCATTTGCCTTGCCATGTCAACATCTCATCCTTGCAAGTTGTTTATTATTCCTCCACATCATGCTCCTGGTCAATATTTTTTGTCAACAAAGTTAAAACTCAAGGTCAACATCATTAAGATAACGGGTCATGTGACTTTTGCACCCATTTTGAAAGCTCATGGGCACTTTTACTCTTAAAAAAATATTTGGTGTTGGATACACTTTTGACAAAAACTCATGTATTTTTGCACCTTTATGTGGTTTTGGGGGGGGGGAAGAGGACTTAGAGTAGCAGACGGACACGTGAATACTAGGCGCGACCCACAAAAAAGTGACGTTTAAAACAATTAATGAAGATGACATCAGCTTTCTCTAGGGCATCCTCAGACATCATCAAAGATGCAAATGTCAGGAACTAATGGAGCTATTTGGTGGTTGTTCGTGGTGGCGTGTCCTCAGACTGTAGTGCATTGGCCAATTTGTCAACAGCTCTATATGACCCAACGATTCTAGTTTGGAGCAAGAAATGTTATGGTATGGAAAGTGGGCTTTAGCCTATTCTTTTTATGCTGGCATGAAGGGGCATTATATTTATATTGGAGTCCTTTTAGTTGTACGCCCTTTTTGGTGGCCTTCTTAGGCCTTTATTATGTTTTGTATGAAGAATTCTTATGTCCTGTCTGGTACACTAAAATTAGTTTTGATGAAAATAGAAATGGATATGAAAATAGAAATGGATATGGAGATGAATATATAAATGAGGTTTAAAAGCATATTTGGTATGTCATAGAAATGAAGCCATATTTATATGTTAAAAGATCAAAATGTCCTTCTAAATTAAAAAATTAAAAAAAAAACATAGGAGACATAGACCCTTCGTCTCCTTCACATAAAACTGTGAAGGTCAAGATTTCAGCAAATCTATGAAGTTAAGCATACTATTTGGCAGCACAAGCATAAAGCTTGATTTTGACAACTGAAGTTAACAACTTCATTGACTTGGGTTGTATACCGGTTCGTCTCCTCCGCATAAAGCTTATTATTTCACCAACAAAGTTGAATGCTTTAGCAAGTTCTTAGCTTTGGGTTGTGCAGATCTATGATTGGGGCAAAGGATCTTAACCATCAATCGATTCCGCCATGGAAGCTAGACACTCAAAGCTTTGATTGCTCAGTCGTCAAACTCAGGCATTTCTCAAGGTTGAAATGGAGAATATGGGGTTGCGTGGTTGAAGATGAAGAAATGGAAAAGACGAAGGTGAGGTGGTGTGATTGAAGATCTCTTCCCCCACCATTAACGAAGATCGATGCTGCAAGGTTGTTGCTCTCTGCCGCCGATGGCGGCAGCGGATTTACGAGCACAAGCCACTGAAGGATTTTGTTGGGTGAAAGGCTGAGGTAGATGGAGTGAAAATCGAAAGGGTAGGAACCAAGGTTGAAGATGAAATTATAAATCTTTGAGTCTCAACATGGAATTCAATTCCATCTCTTTTAATGGATATGGAAATAGAATTTTTTCCAATTCCATACTACCAAACATGCTTAGAATATGGAAATGGGTTCCATTTCTATTTCCATGTGGACAATTCTATTGTACCAAACAAGACCTTAGGTTGTTTACGTTACTAGGTAAACTTGTAATCATATTGAGTTTTAATATTATAATGAATGAAAATTTGTTATTTTATAGTAAATTTAAATTAGATTTATTTAAATGATTAAATTATATGTAACTTTTTTATTGCCTCAAAGCCTATATAATTAAGACATAACATAAGTTTTAAATAGGCTTGAAGGATTAACTTTTAATGAATAGAAGTGTAGAACATATTAAAGTTTCCTCAATCCGTACTTGTCCCTTTTTGTTTGGAATCTATTTGGTATGAGGAAAATGGGTGGAAGATGAAGGGATGAGAAATTTTAATGAGTTTGATTTTTTTAAAATAAAAAATAAAAAATAGGGCTAAAAGCATTTAAGTTAGTTTTTTTTTTACTCCTTAATCTTTTCTCAGTAAAATTTTATAATTCCACCAATCCATTTCTTTTAAATTTAGCTTATTAACATTTCCTCTTCCCACATCTAGGATTTTTCTCTCTTTCTTTTTTCACCTATGCAAGTTGCTAACGAGATGTATGACAGGGTTTGGAGTTTGGACTGTGCAATATCAACGCGGAATGGGAGAAGGGAAAAAGGACAAGGAGCCTTTGTTTTTAACTTTTTATGTGGTTTGTCGTTATTTGGCGTGAGAGAGAGAGAGAGAGAGAGAGAGAGAGATGAGGACTCAGAGCAGTGGACGGACACGTGAACACTAGGCGCGACCCACAAAAAAGTGACGTTTAAAACAATGAATGAAGATGACATTAGCTTTCTCTAGGGCATCCTCAGACATCATCAAAGATGCATACGTCTTGAACTATTTGGTATGAGGAAAATGGGCGGAAGATGAAGGGGAGAAATTTTAATGAGTTTGATTTTTTTAAAATAAAAAATAGGGCTAAAAACATTTAAGTTAGTTTTTTTTTACTCCTTAATCTTTTCTCAGTAAAATTTTATAATTCCACCTATCCATTTCTTTTAAATTTAGCTTATTAACATTTCCTCTTCCCACATCTAGGATTTTTCTCTCTTTCTTTTTTCACCTATGCAAGTTGCTAACGAGATGTATGACAGGGTTTGGAGTTTGGACTGTGCAATATCAACGCGGAATGGGAGAAGGGAAAAAGGACAAGGAGCCTTTGTTTTTAACTTTTTATGTGGTTTGTCGTTATTTGGCGTGTGTGAGAGAGAGAGAGAGATGAGGACTCAGAGCAGTGGACGGACACGTGAACGCTAGGCGCGACCCACAAAAAAGTGACGTTTAAAACAATGAATGAAGATGACATTAGCTTTCTCTAGGGCATCCTCAGACATCATCAAAGATGCAGACGTCTTGAACTATTGGAGCTATTTGGTGGTTGTTCGTGGTGGCGTGTCCTCAGACTGCAATGCATTGGCCAGTTTGTCAACCGGTCAGTGACCCAACGATTCTCATTGAAGTTTGGAGCAAGAAAGACTATGGTATGGGAAGTGGGCTTTAGCCTATTCCTTTTAGGGTTTGATTGGGTTAGCATTGGAATATCACGCTCACACAATTTAAGATAAAATGTTTTTAATATATTTATTTCATATACTGTAAATCATGATAGAAAATTAATTTTTACTGTTAATCCAAACAAACACTTATACTAACATAAATGGGCATTATCCTGGAGTCATTTTAGTCATACTCGCTTTTTTAATGGCCCTCTAAGGCCTTTATGTTTTCTACGCAGTATGAGCTCACTGTGGGCCTATCCATGTTTTGATAGGCCCCTGCTTTCTACTGCTTATTATCTTTATATAAAATTGTTATTAAAAAAAAAGAAAATGGCATTTTTTTTTTCTGTTTAAAAAGTTTTATGCGTATTTTTATAAAAGAATAAATATTATGGTGCTAAATGCCTATTTGCAAAATATTCATGTATAGAATTATACCTTAACCTAAAATATATTATATTGTATTCTTATTACACTCATCCATTCTTTACCTAAAATATATTAAATAATTATAACTTCTTGAGATTTAAATTCCCTAACCCAGAAAAACTACAAATGTAACTTTAAAGAATCATTTAATAATTGTATATACATTTAAGCAAAATCTACCCTAAAAATATCCCTTCCAATGATTTTACAATAGGAAACTAACATTTTCAATCAATCATTGCCCACAAATGATAGTCTTTACCCAAGTTGAGCTCCAACAAATATGCCAATATCATCGCTTTCAGTCTTAAGCATATAATTTTTTTTTTTGATCAAAAGTCTTAAGCATATAATTATGGCATTTAGAATCACAAACATCCAAACAAATTTAAATAATGCAATGCAAAATAATCTACTTGTTCAAATAAAGTTTTATAAAAAATGTCGGCACTCGGCAGAATCCTTCTTAAAAATTGAGCATCGTGAAAAAATATGTGGTGTGTCACAATCCAATCAATAATTTCAAATTCATAAATTAAAACCTAATCTATGTTCCAGCTTTCATAGGGGCCCAATTGAAAACTAGCTAGGAAATCTAATAATAGTGCAACATGTGAGATTTATTGCTGCATTAGGCTCCGCATAAAAACAAATATCTATCATAAAAATGTGGTTCGAGCTCATGGTGTTTTAATTAATTAGCGCAAAATCTATATGTTAATCACTTGAAATTTAAGACAAACACACAAACTTGTGTGTGTGTGGGGACTGAAACCATTATTATTTTCTTTTATACACATATATTTCGGAGGCAGTAGAATGGCCAAATTAAATGAGTCCGGCTTAAGAACCGTCTTTTTCTTTTTTTGGAATATTGGATTGAGATCTCAACGGTCCAGATTTAATATATTTTTAATATATTAATATAATAATAATATTTTTATAATATATTAAATTTGAACCGTTGAAATCTCAATCAAACGGTCTAGGAAGGAAAATTATGGTCTTTTTCCTTCGAGGGAAAGGACCGAAGCCGGGTTCAATTAACATGAGAATGGGTTTCGATAAGCACCGAAATCTGGACCGTCCAATCGGATTTGGACGGTCCAGATTTATTTTTTTAAAAAAAAATTATTTTAATAGATACAAAATCTAAAATAAAAATAATTTCTTAACTAACATTTTATTAAAAAATAGTTTTTTAATTCAAAAATCACTTATCTTTTATGGTTGAGATCTGGACCGCACAGAAAGTGGTTCCAATTAAATGCATGGAGCCTACATCTCATATCATATGTATCTGCCTTTAACTACTTCGCAAGAAAAAAAATCTCGAGTGCATTAATAAAAACCGATGGTCTTTGAATAAACAAGACATTATTTAGCATCAGATAACAGCATTGATCGAGGAGCCAAATGAAGAAGCTACTTCCAATAATCATCCTCATGTGGATGGTCTTACTGGTGATTAATGCAGATCAGACCAGGGAAACTTCAGGGAAGAACGTCAACAACAGCTTCATCACCACCGCGTCTGGCGGCGCAACTAACGGCCTCATCGGGGACGATTTGGACGACGTGGCCGAGTTCCAGATGAACTCCGACGGGGCCATAATGCTTTTCAATGTGAAGAAGACAGTGACTGGGAATTCAGGAACCAAGGAGGGGCCAGCCGTGAGTTGTCCTCGAAATACCCCGTACTCTACAAGCTGCGTTCCCCCACCACGAGGTGGAAAACCTACAGCCCAACCATGCGGTATTTACACCCGACCCGGATCAGGCTGCTGAGAAATTAATTACTCAGCTTCTTATGGTTGATTAGTGATTTCGAATTTAAGTTTAATGTGAAGGAGTTACGTTTTACTTCTTATGGTTTCCTTTCTTCTTCTGAATATGTGGCTCTGTATCGCTTAATTATATGAATTCCCTGTGGAATGGAATGAATTTTAGTCTCCCTAGATTTGGTTCGACTAGTCAGTTTCATCCTTAGTTCTACATTTTTGGGCTCACTTTAAAATGAATGAGCACTGGCACAGGTATCCGATGGACCTGAATTTCTAGATTGGAGTGAAAAATGCAGCAATCGAAGTTGGCGGAGTTCGGGAGGGCTCTTGGAGGACCAATAATGGGGTAACGTGGGGGCGATCCCCAATAGAAGGTTCAGATGCAGGTTTCAATTTCAATTTTTAGGGACAAATTTGTCTTTCTCACTTTCCCACGCGCGATTGGAAATTGCTTTTCATCATCCGAGTACCATTCTGATTTTATTTATGAGTTAAAATTAAATAACTTTTATATATAGTTAGTTAACTCATTAATTATGAACTAAATTTTTAATTTTGCCTTATCCATGATTGATTTTAAAAATCAATATGAATAAATTATTTTTATTTGTTACAATTAATAAAGGCAAAAAAGTAAAAGACACATTCATTACTCTGAAACTAAATTTATAATAAGTATCAAATTTTTTGGTTAAAATGGACTTATAAATAATATCAGAGTGGTATAAATTAAAATCTCATCTTACTAGAAAATGCTTTTCAACCATAATGGCATGCAAACGTGTTTCAGCTATGGAAAATCATAATTTTTCTTTTCCTTCCCCAGATTTTCAGCGTAGCAAATGGGCCCTAAGGAAAATAAGAAAAAAATGAAAATAATATCAAGGGAAAATTCCAAATAAATACCAATTGAACTTAGAAAATTCTAAAAAATCTGTTAACACATAAAAATGACAAATAAGTCTCAAGGGACTAATATGAGATTTTGAAATGTTGTGTTTCTACCAAAATGCCTCTCAAGTTTTTTTTTTTAAAAAAAAACAAAAGAAAAACCCTTGTCGGTGCTTGAGCTCCGGTGGCAGGCACCACCCCAACGGCGGCCGGAGCTCCGGTGACAATTTAAATAATGAGATTGACCACTTGAACTCCTTAAGCTCTATCAAGCGTCGTTGACAAGTTAAGTAAAGGTAATAACAACTTTAGTATTGATAATAACAACTTGAATATAGCCATTAATAACTTCAAAAGTACAATTTGTCAACCGCTATACTCAAGTGTCATGCTTTTATTCAACTTGTCAATTACTCAAGTTGTTATTGTCTTTATTCAACTTCGGGAGCTTCGGCAGCCGGCGCCGACGAGAGTTCTTTCTTTAAAAAACAACTTAAGAAGCATTTTGGTAAAAGCATGACACTTGAGTATATTTCAAAATTTTAGAATAGTCTCTACAGACTTATTTATCATTTCTATGAGTTAATAAACTTTTTGGAGGTTTCTAAATTCAAATGATATTTATTTAAAATTTTCCCTAATATCAACTTATCAAAGTCTCCATATATCCACGCTCCTGGGATTCAAGGTCCCCCTCACCCCTCTAACAATATGTATATTATATACAGAGAAGAGATAGTGTATATGATGTCACATTGTTACAATGCATACATATAGTATATTTTAGTCATATACTCTGATTACTCTCTCCTGTATAAATAGCAACTATTCAAAATTTTTTTTGATTGAAAGTGTTGCTATTATTAATTCAAATACCAAAGTACTGAGAAAAGGAAGTACTAAAAAGAGAATAGCAAAATACCAAAGTACTAGGAAAGAAAGTACTGGAAAAAAATAGCAAAACGAAATGAAAAACAACAAAGACATTAGCCAATGCCCATTCGCGCCTCTGGATGTGGAGCAGCCTCAGGATCGACTGTAGCCTTCAATACATCTAAAGTCAGTAGGGATTGCAAAGAAGGTGATGGTTCCGAAACCCACCCCAATGGGCACACCTCCTTAAAGGCTTTAGCTGCAAGATGATCAGCTGTTACATTAACCCGGCGAGGAGTAAACGATAAAGAAGAACCAACTTTTGATGCAAGAAGGTTTATAATATCCTGAATAATGCCACGACACTTCCAGTCATACAAATCGGGAGACTTGGCTACCATACTGTCATGAAACAGCTTACAATCAGTTTCAAAAATCACCTTGTCATGTCCCATATCATAAGCCAGTAGTAGGGCATGTTGTAAAGCAAGCGCTTCAGCCATAAACGCAGAGAGAGACTTAACTTTGTCGACCAAACCCCACACAAACTTGCCATACTCATTCCTACAAATAACACCCAAAGAAGCATTTGGTTCATTCAGTTTAAAGGCAGCATAACAGTTCAGTTTTAGGAAACCCCCTAGAGGTAGCTGCCAAAAATCAGCACTATCAGGATTGCATGGATGCATGGTTTCAGTCTAGGGATGCGCCCCACAGGAGGCCCAAAACTCATTATTAGAAGACATCGCCATTTCAATTACTGATATGGGGCACGTCTTAACCATAGAGAAAACAAAATTATTTCTTTGCTTCCAAATATTCCATAGTAGCAGGCACACCAATGAAAGTTCAGAATCTGTTAGAGCGTTACCTCCATTTGTTAAGTTCAGCCACCAAGCATCAAAATTCCGAGGGGCTGTATTTGCCATTGTGAACCCCAATGAGCACCCAAACCAGATGCAAAGAGTCCATGAACATGAAAAATATAGGTGTTCGATAGTTTCTTCTTCAAGCTCACAGATGGGGCAATATTGGGTGGTTGATCTTTGCCTTTTATGCAATGCCTCATTGGTTGCGAGTGCTCTATTAAGGATCCGCCACATAAAATGCTGAATTTTGGGCATTAACTTAAGGTGCCATATTTTCTTCCAGCCTTCCGCAGGGATTGAAACTGAAGTGCTAGCTCTAGTATGGAGAGAAGATGCCAACTTTGTTGCATTTGAATACCCATCTTTAATAGAGTACTTGTCATTCCTAGCACCAACCCAGTATAATTTGTCTTCAACCATATTGGTAGGAATAGGCATATTAGTAATAGCTTTGATAATATCCTCAGGCAGAAGGTGCTTGATCTTTGAAAGATCCCACATCCCGTGATTAATCAGGTCCTTAACCCTCCCATATTTCACCAGGATTTATTGTTTTCATCATTCGAGATAGGCAAGGCAAAATTGGGAACCCAATTATCATCCCAAATGCGAATAGAAGAGCCATTTCCAATATCCCAAAGTAGATCTTTTTTGAGGAAATCCCTACCATCCAAGATGCTAGACCAACACCATGAAGCTTTTGAACCTTTCTGGGCATTAACAAACTCATCATTAGGAAAGTATATGCTCTTTAAAACCTGGACCCAGAGATCATTGGGATTAGGGTTAAAGGCCAATTTTGCCCCGGAAGTATTCACTAGGGGCCAATTCGGGACCGGAAGTATTTCGAGGGCCATTTTTGCGCCGAAAGTTTCCAATTGGGACAATTTTTCCCTGGAAGTTTGAAATTTGGAGCAATTTTGCCCTAACGTTAGTTGACCGTTGGTTGACCGTTAGCCTGGGCAAATTTGCTCCAAATTTGGTACTTCTGGGGCAAAATTGTCCTAAAACCCAATGACCGTTAGTTGGGCACGTCGAACACCAGGCGACGTGCTGTGCTCTTCCAGCCGCTGGACCCTACATCCGGCTGAGCTAGGATGGGCAGACTGTTAAACAAAAAAGAGAACTCGAGGCCTATGCCGACGTGTCCAAACTCACTAACGTTCTTGTCAGTTGCCACGTCCCGATTCAAGAATTTTGACCTGATTCCCTTTCAAAGTACGCATGTTGAACGCTATCAGACGGGCTTCCCCCGTCTCTTAGGGTCAACTAACTCATGTGCAAGTACCGTTCACATGGAACATTTCCTCTTTTTGGCCTTCAAAGTTCTTACTTGAATATTTGCTACTACCACCAAGATCTGCATTGACGGCTACTCCACCCAGGTGCGCACCTCAGGGTTTGCAGCGACTGCCACACCTTTCTACTCATCAAGGCCTAGCACTTATCCCGACGACAGGTATAGGTCACATACTTCAGAGCTCGGGCGGAGTGGCCGTCAATGCAGATCTTAGTGGTAGTAGCAAATATTCAAATAATAACTTTGAAGGTTGAAGAGGGGAAAGGTTCGATGTGAATGGTACTTGCCCACCCTGGCTCAGCCGTATGATAGTATACAACACATATAGTTTGAAAGGGAATCGGGTCAAAATTCCTGAACTGGGACGAGGCAGTTGACAGCAATGTTAGTGAGTCCGGAGAAATTAGCATGGACCTCGAGAAGAGTTCTCTTTTCTGTTTTACAGCCTACCCCCCTGTTTTAGTGAGTCCGGAGAAGTCAGCATGGGCCTCGGTGTGGGTTAAGGTGCTATTTTGCCCCGGAAGTATCAAATTTGGAGCAAATTTGCCCAGGCTAATGGTCAACCAACGTTAGGGCAAAATTGCTCCAAATTTGAAACTTCCGGGGCAAAATTGTCCCAATTGGAAACTTTTAGCGCAAAAATGGCCCTCAAAATACTTCCGGTCCCGAATTGGCCCATAGTGAATACTTCCGGTGCAAAATTGACCTTTAACCCTTGGGATTATTAAGAATATGCCAAGCTGTTTTTGCCAAAAGGGCATCATTCATAATCATGAAATCTCGAAACCCCATTCCACCATTGGCCTTAGAATCCGTCATGTGTCCCCACGCCTTCTAGTGCGTCTTACTTCCCTCCATATTACCGTCCCACCAGAAGTTGGCAATTAAGCTATTGAGTTCTCTACATGTCTTGGCAGGAAATTTAAAACAATTCATGGGAAAGGTTGGAATAGCATTAACCACAGCCTTGATCATCAGCTCTCTCCCATTATGAGATAAAGTGGATTTACTCCAACCTTGTATCTTTGACTTAACTCGTTCTCCAATGTAAGAAAGAACTTGATGTTTTGTCTTCCCCCAAATGCTCGGGATCCCTAAGTATTTGCCTGGATCAGTAACTGTATTTACACCCAGAATGTCACCAACCTTGTTGCAAACATCTACAGGCGTATTAGCAGAGAAAAAGAGGGAGGATTTATCCAAATTAGCTTCTTGACCCGAGGCCACACTATAAAGACGCAGAATATTAGCGAAGTTTCACACAATTCCTTTCGGTTTCATTCATGAAAAAGAGGGCATCATCAGCAAAGAAACTATGAGAGAGCATTGGGCATCGAATATTAAGTTTAATACCTTTGAGGTCACCACCGTCTTGACATTTATTGATCATCAATGATAGAACTTCAGCTATCAGGATGAAGAGATAAGGTGATAAGGGATCTCTCTGGCGTAGTCCCCGTTCAGGCTGAACAGAACCAATTTTTTCCCCGGAGAGAGAAAGTTAAGGCTAATCGATTCTATACATTTCATAAAAAGATGGACCCATTCCTGGAAAAAACCCATTTTCAACAAAACAAGTTTCAGAAAATCCTATTCAACACGATCATAGGCCTTGCTCATATCCATTTTGAGTGCAAATTCATATTTGTTGCCAGTTTTCTTTCTGCGTAAATAATGATAGACTTCATGGGCAATAATTATATTATCGTGTATGACTCGCCCTAGTAGAAAGGCACTCTGATTATGGGGAACACAAACATCCAGCCACAGTTTCATTCGATTAGCTAAGATCTTAGAAATAATCTTGTATGAAACATTGCAAAGACCAATTGGACGAAAATGAGAAACATGCTCCGACTTCTTAATCTTGGGAATTAATATAATGTTTTTTCATTAATCCCATGAAGAGAAGATTGCCCAGCAAAGAAATCCAGTACCATAGAACATATATCATCACTAATTTCAGCCCATGAGGAATGATAGAAAATGCCGGAGAAGCCATCGGGCCCAGGTGCTTTGGTACCTCCCAAACTAAAAGCTGCTAATTTTTAGTTTGGGAGGTACCATAGAACATACATCATCACCAATTTCAGCCCATGAGGAATGATAGAAAATGCCAGAGAAGCCATCAGGCCTAGGTGCTTTGGTACCTCCCAAACTAAAAGCTGCTAACCGAATTTCTTCCCTAGTCACAAGCATCATTAACTGAGAATTAGCTTGGTCAGAAATTCGGGTGTCTACAAAGCTCAACACCTCATCCATTGCCCTTAGTCCTGAAGACTGAAATAATTTCTGGAAGAAAGATGAGATATTAGCTGAAATGGAGGGTTGTTCAGTTAGCCATACGCCAGCGTCATCCTTAAGCCTGAGGATACTATTACACCTTCTTCTTTTAATAGTGGATAAATGGAAAAATCGGGAGTTCCAATCACCTGCCTTAAGCCAAGAAATTCTAGAACACTGCCACCAATACTGCTCTTCGGGATCCAGAATAATCTCGATGGAGTGAGTAAGTTCATTTGCCCACTGCTTACTTTGGTGAGATATCGGGTTCTGAAGACACTCAGCCAGCTGCAATTTTAGCGATTCCAAGAGTGTTCTATTATTCTGAAATTCGCAACCACTCCATTTAACCAGCTCCCTTCTGCATGACGTTAGGCGAGTAGTAAACATATTAAGCAAGGAAATTTGAAATTAGGATGATTAGTCCAATATGCTTCAAATTAGGATGATTAACCAGCTCACTTCTGCACCGTGGTGGAATAATTAGGATGATAAGTCCAATATGCTTCAAATTTGAAATTTTCCCTTGACGTCGTTTTTTGAAACAACAGTTAATTAGGAGCAAGTGATGGTCTGATCCCAACGGGTCTAAGTGGAATACCTCCAAATGGGGAAAAGCTTCTCGTAAATAAATATTACCCAATGCTCTATCAATTCTTTCTCTAACAGTGTTCTCGCCCTCTCGTTTATTACACCATGTATATCTATATCCATTAAAACCCAAATCAATCAATTCACAATCAGAAATAAAACTCTGAAAATTGAGCATTTTACGCATTGCTCTGGGGCAGCCTCCATGTTTTTCATCCACGGATATTATGTCATTGAAATCACCAACACAGAGCCAAGAAGTATTAATATTACGGGCAATTCTCTTAACTTCTTCCCAGCACAAGAGCCTGTCACGCTCATTTGGAGGACCATAAATAAACGAAATATATTCTGGGGTTTCAACCGAAGCAGCTGAGACACTGGTATGGATAATATTAGCTGAAGAGAATAAGATATTAACCACCACATCATCCTTCCACTATAAAGCAAGTCCTCCACTCCTACCAACTGGGTTAACTAACCACTCTTCTGAAAAACCACATTGCCTCATTGTTTTCCTAACAACCTTGTGTTTCTGTTTAGTTTCCATCAAAAACACAATATGGGGTTTATTCTTCATACATTCATCCTTCAAGTTCTTAACTGTCAAGGATGACCCCAAACCTTGATAGTTCCATGCTAGCAGATTCATTGTGAACCGGTGGTTGGTCCCATCCAACCACCGGCATTTTGAGGATAAGTAGAAGACACACCATTATCTTCTATATTTATTGGGGAGAGCCAGCTACTAGGAAAGTCAATATCATCATGAACTTGTGGGAGGTCAGATGGAGCAGGTTTAAGCATCTTTCTTTGGCTTCGAATTTTCTGTTTAAGAGCTCGACACGACCTCCTTTTAGCTAAGCCATTCCCAGACAAGGACTGAGGGGGAGGCTGCACAGTAGCTTCTTCTACAAAGGCCAGTTTCTTCCATCTCTTCGGATCCATAAAGTACACCTCATCATCCCCCGCGGCCTTTTTAACTGAATCCCATGCAGCCCAGCAACTATCGAAGACATTGGTGAGAGGTTATTAAATGGAACAATTGCTTTTGACTCCATCTCCTCATCACTAACCAATTCGACACGATAAGAGCATGGTAGCTTAGAAGGTGGACTTGTTAGGCCCAAGCCCAACTCCCGTACCTATGTGGGATTATTATTATCCACAGATACTGACAACTCACAATGTGGATTCTTTTTAAAGCAGTGCCATCCCTTAGGCCCACCAATTCGAGATACTTGCATGGCCACATCATTAGGAGATCCTGCATTCAAATCATCATTTAAAGGAATTACCAAGGATTCCTCTGTCTTTTTTGGGTCTGTCAGTCCATCATCATCAAGATCCCCACTTCCACGGTTCTTATCACGTGCATTAACCTCCTTAATTCTGACATTATGAGCCATTATTTCCTGACCCATAATCACGGGATTGGTTCCCTGTAACAGCTGCGAATCAGAATTGCCTAAATGAGCATCCTCGTCTGGCTCTACCGATCACCGGGGCTTGGCACCGACAGTTGGGTAAGACTTTTTCCCCGTCGGCACCTCGACCCAGTCAGCAACACATATCTCCAAGCACCCATCCATCGTTCTGACGCCAGGAGTGCTCATCCAACTTCCAAACCCGTGATCCATTTCCTTGTTCTCTTCTGTATCCATAGGTTCCTTGCATGACTTACTATCATGGCCGATACAGCCACAACGGTAGCAAAAACTTTGAAGCCTTTCATAACGTACTGTAACCCACGCCAGATCCTTACCTGCTCGAGGAACCCAGAACCCCGGTAGCAGTAGATCAGTAAGATCCACTAAAACACGGACTCGAATAAAACTTCTAGTAAGCTAACCATCAACTTCTGGTTTTTCCAACATCATCACCTTCCCAGTAGCCATGCCCAACATTGTTGCATTTTCTATATCAAAAGCAGCCAATGGAAGACCATGAAACTAGACCCAGAAAGGCGAGGTATTAAAGTTAACATCTTTTAAGATCATAAACTCCTCCCATGGTTGGAGACTAAGCAGATGGCCCTGGATCGACCAAGGACGCCCCAGTAAGACGCGCTTATAATCCTCCTCTCGTTCAAACCTAAATAAGAAGATGGACTTATTCTTATCTAGATCATGGATCTCAACCTTCTCACCCAGTTGCCAGCCCTTCTTAATCATGGATACCACAGTAGGCTGGTTCTAATGTTTCCCCGTCATGAGTTTACCCACTAGGGCTCCACCTCCGGTGTTCTTCGCCTTACCCAAGTTGAGGACCACCTCCTTTGCTTTTTTCTTCGTACACTTCAGACTAACCTCCATACTTCCAAACACCAAATAGTATCTGGGCACCCACACACACACACAGAGACACACTCACACCGCTCGCAAGGAAGAAACTAAGAAAAAAAGGAGAAAGAAAGAAAGGGAACTAGCGTCGTTCAAATAACAACATTAGCCTCTGCCACTCACCGGACCTCACCGGAAAAGAAGGGGAACTAGCGTCGTTCAAATAACGACGTTAGCAGAGGTCACTCACCGGACCTTACCGGAAACTCTCACGGAGGAGAGAAACGAGCTCTCACCAGGGAGAGAAAATATTCCCTTTAATCATTCTTGCTTTTAGGAGCCACCCGCAACTATTCAAATTACTAATACTACAAAATCACACATATATAATGATTATTATCTCAAATTACCAATATTATATATATAATGGTTATTATCGACCATATATGAAGATGATATATATATTCCATACTGATAAATAATAGTTCCGAATCATAATATATTAAGAACATATATAATGGTTATTAACCGTAATGTATTGACTTTATTTTTTATTGTATATAGTTATTTTTATTGTTTGTTTTTATTTATTTTATTATTAATATTTATTATATAAGACATAACATAATCATTGATAATAATATTAAATAAAAATCTTATTCTTATATTTATAGTATTGAAAATTCAATACATTATAGGTAAACATCATAATTTAAAAGAAATTAAAACTTAAACACTCTCACTATAAAACATTATACTCCCTCCGGTCCTAATTGTAAGATAAGGTTGACTTTTTTTGGAGAAATTAAGGAAGCCAATTAAATTACTTTAGAGTATTTATATTTTTATTTTTTCTCTCCAAACTAATTAATTTGACTAGTAAACTAATATATAATCTAAGGATACTAAAACTATAAACACTCTAAAGTAATTTAATTGGCTTCCTTAATTTCTCCAAAAAAGTCAACTTTGTCTTATAATTAGGACCAGAGGGAGTAATTTTTTTGACTTATTCTAAAACAAAATCAATTAATAAAAAATTTCACAATATTCTCCAATGTATTTGTTGTAGATTTTCCATAGATCACATGTCAGAGTGCTCCAAGAGTTCCCGTCACATATCCTTTAACTACAAAGGGATAATATAAACATAAAAATAAGAATATATATATATATATATATAATAAAAGTAAGCAAATATAAAAACTTAAAAAAATCTTGAAATGTAACTTTGAAAATCAGAATATAGTAAAAATTGGCAAATATAAAAACATTAGCAAATCTTGAAACCCGATTCAACAAACTTGATTTCAACCTATAGTTTGGATCGCTAAAGTTTAGGAACATAAGATGCTCAATAATAAAAGATTCAGCATATTGCCTCTTTGTTTTTTTTTTTTTTTGTGTTCTCTACTTTTCTCTTGCGGCCTCTCTCTCTCTCTCTCTCTCTCTCTCTCTCTCTCTAAATCGTCAAACCAATAGTCATAATCATATTAGATATCATAATTCCGATCGATGACATTGAGCATCAACTAGTGATCTTTCGTTATATAAAAAAGTAAAATGAAAATAAAAATGTTAATTGAAAAAATGAAAGCTCATATGAGGAAGAATCATGAGAGGAAAAAGTTGCATATTGAAGACCCATGGTAATGGTGGAGAAAAAACCTGCACTGCCAAAACAAAACATATGGAAAAAAAGTTGCGTCGAATAAAATTTTTTCAGAATCTCACTCCTTAGATTTGATACTTTTCAGAATCCCACCTTTTTATTAAAGAATACTTAATGGTTCTTAGTGAAGAACCGTAATGTATTGTCAATTTTTTTTTCTCAAAATCATGTCTTCTTATATTTGATATCTTTTAGAATCCTGCCTTTGTTTATACTAAAGAATACTTAACGGTTCTTAGTGAAAAACCATAATATATTATTAAAATACTTAAACGATTCTTAGTGAAGAACCATAATATATTGTTAAAATACTTAACGGTTCTTAGTGAAGAACTGTAATGTATTGTTAAACATTTCTTTTCAGATAGCACATTCTTATATTTAATATCTTTTAGAATCCCACATTTATTTATATTAAAGAATACTTAACGGTTCTTTGTAAAAATCTATATAATGTATTGTCAAATTTTTTTTAGGATCTTGTCAACACCCGTTTCCATTTCGATATTCACAGAGTAATAGAGACCAAGTTCCACAGACATACAGAAATTACATATATACTGATAAAAATATTTATTTACATTCTAAAGTTAAGATACAAAAGGTGACAATATTTACAACATAAGCTATCTATAACCACATACTTTAACTTCGCCTCAAGACACGTGCCAGTCACTTTCCTTTATCCACGTCTTTGCCTTTTGATCCACTAGCACCCACTGAGATGTTTGGTTTAGAAAAAGGGGTGAGATTCCAAGGAATCTCAGTAGAAATATACGATCAACACATAAAATGCGAAAATTAAATATGCAATACACCGTACCAAGTAAAATGAAAACTCATATCATCCGTGTGTGTACACAAAATTCAGGGCCAACTAACCCGTTGAAACCCCTACATGTACCTCAGTTGAGTCCTTGACTACAGCTAGGTAAGACTAGTGTACCTCAGCTAGGTCCTAGACCACAACTAGGTAATTTGCCTCTAGCACGTGTTCAGATCACAAAATATAGTAACACACATCATACAAATAGTCACATAGTATATGAGAGATAGTAGTCCCTACCTTAACCTCTTTCCTGTCTCAAAGGGTCTGCCTCATAAAACGTGTCAACTATAGGCGTCCAACTCGGTTTTAAAATATCGAATGTACAAAAAATAGGTTATAACCTAACCAAGTATCATTTTAGACACTTCTATAGTGTTTCTTGTGGTTATATTAGCCTATGGTGAAAATTACCAAAATGCCCTCGGGACCCCGGCCCGGCCTCGTGTACCCAGCCCGATGGCACGTTTTTCCAAATTTTTGATTAGGGCTATCTTGACGTATTTTTGTCCAAGGAATCCATTTCCAGACTCCAAATTACCAAATTCAATATAAGATTATGAAATTGCCCTTGGCAGCCCTACTTTTAGTGTTTTAGGGGCGCTTCCGTAATTATGCTTTCTCGACCTTTTCTGAAAAAGTGCCCGACTGTAACCCCACCTAATTTTCCCTCCTAAACCCAACAGAACCATAAAATCATTGAAAACCCAACTCTAAGGCCCTCAAACATCCTTGGCCAAAATTATGGTGTTCTCCGGGAAAAATTGGGGTTTTACGATTTCGGCTTCGTAAACACATTCATTTCTACTCCTAACCACTTTATTAACCATCTAATTGAGTTATAACAACCATTTAAACTAAAATTGGGCAGCATAACCCTTAGGCACACACTTTTCCAAAATTTAAAACCAATGGCAATCCGGCGAAATTTCACCGATTAACTTGCCCACAGCAGCCATAATAGTTAATATACGGAGGTTTGAAAGTTACCTCAAGCTCCCACTAGCTTTTCTTGCTCTTGGCTAAAAACCGTAACCTTAGAACACCAAATTTGAGATTTCCAAACCTTGAATAACATAGTAGAGTAGTTTAGGAACAGAATTATACGTATTAGGAACCGATTTATCGAAGAAGTCATTTACCTTTGCAAGTTTTTCTTCTCTCTCTCTCTAGAATTTCACACTTTCTCTCACTAGTTCAGATCTGGTTGGGCACGAAAATGAGTTGAGGAAGATGATGGTAAAGTGTTTTTATTATATTATATGATTTTTTTAATGATTTATGAAATTTCCAAAAATTCCAAAATCAATTTTATGTACATAAACTCTATGTACTTGTACCTAAGCTCATTAAGCCCAACCAATATTTCCTTCCTCTTGCAACATGTAAGAGACACCAAGGGGTCCCTCCCTATGGTCTCAATTGGTTTCACAACATGTTCCGGTTACGTATACACGTAAAGTCTCAATTTTGGTCAAAATTGCACTTTTTGCTCAAATTTTCCATAAATTCATATTAAATTGACCAAAATATTCTAAATATATTTTTAAAATTTATTTTCATTAATTAATTGAAATTAAATTCAATTAATTGGAAAATAATTTATTTTGTGCTATTTGGTAAAATTACGATTTTGCCATTACCTTTCTAAACCAATTTCTTTTCTTATTTTTCTTTTGCCAATTTCCATCTATTTTTGGACCAAATATTTTCTTGAATATTCCTTCATTTTAGGACCTTAGTATTGGGATTTTTAAATTACCCAAATTAATTCCATAATTATTTTTGCCCAATTTCCCATGAAATTGAACATTTATGAAATTCATAAATTCCAAATTCATGAATATTCACAATTTTATTGAATTTCCCAAATAATTACAATACATTTGGTGAATATAAAATTTGGTGTGTTACAGTTCTCCCCCACTTAAATAAATTTCGTCCCCCGAAATTTGCTATACTTACACATTCATTGTAACACCCCAATTTTCGATTAAGGGCTAATGGTAATTATTGAGGATAATTATCGAATTAAAGTGGAATAATTATATGTTATGTTGCTATATTAATTAATATGCCATAATTGTTGGGAAAATTGAAAGAATGACTCTAAATTAGTGATTAATGGAAGAGATTAATTACTAATTAAGATGGCATGAGATGTGAAATTAAAATGGCTAATAGAGGGATTAGAGTAGCTAATTGGTGGATTATTGTATGAAGAGCCAATGGGAATGTGACAAGTGGCAAGCTCACATGTTAAAGAGGGTGAGAGAAAAGTCAAATGGGATAAAATATGGTATTTTCTCTCTCTTCTTCCCTCTCTTTTCGCTGAAACTGATGGGAGGGAGTATGATGATCATTTCTTTCATCTTCCCCATCACTCAACCTCTCATATCTCTCTCCTCTCTCCATATTTTTCGTTCTCCATTGTTGGCCAAGAGAGAGAAAGGAAAAGCTGGATTTTGAGGTAAGCAAATGGCCTCAAATACCAAAATGCTCTTCATTAATATTGTTCCTTGAGCTAAGAGCTTTCATCCTATGGTTGTAGTTTCTCCATTGGTGGTGATTTGAGGAATCACAAAAATGTACAAGTGGAGAATCATGAAGTGCCTTTGAAAAAGTTGTTGAGGTAAGTGAAAGCTTCATTTTCATATAAGTTTTGTGGCCATTGGTTAGGCCTTGAATTTCTGAAGTTTTAGCCCTAATTTTCGTGATTTAGGGTCTTGGGGATTATAATATGTTGTTGTCATGAAAATGGTGCCTTGTTTAGTGTTTTGAATTGATAGAATGACATTGAAGCTTAAATGTGAAGTTTGGCACCTTTTGTGTTGGTTTTGTGCTTTGGTCAAAACAGGGCATGCAAATGGGTTGTGATTTTGGTCATTTTGAGGTTACCATTGTGTTCCTTGTGAGAAATTGTATGGGAATAGGTTTGGCTATTGATTTTGGAGTCATTGAACACTTTGGTAGAAAAGTTGGAAAATGCTGTCAATGTGAACTTTGTTCTGGGTAGTTTATTTTAGCAGATGTTTTGAATGACCAAATGATTTCATAAAATTGTAAAACTTTCCAGTCTTAAAGTTCACATCCCAAGATTCAAAATGGACATATATTTTGTGTCATTTCGTTTAGTATTCTGTGAGATATGGTTGTCCAAAGTTTGGGATTGAAACTGAACTCTGTTTTGGGGCAGTGATGAGTTTTGTGTAATTCTGGAATTTTTTGGTGATTTCCAGTAATGGTACATATTTTTCCTAGAAAGAGTACTTAATTACCTTTCATTTGGCTTTGGCATCACCTCGTTTCAATTTTTCTAGATTTAATTATGAATTTTGGAAGTTCAGCCAAGAATCAGGGAATTTCTTGGCCGCGGCCCAAGGTGGCTGACCTCGGCCCAAACCTTTCTGGCCTGATTCTGGCCGCGGCCCATGGGTGGCTGGCCGCGGCCAGTGACCTGCTGACCATATTTTGGCCGCCGCTCAAGGAAGGGCTGGCCGCGGCCAACCCCTGTGTTCCAGCACTTTGAGTTTTCAAAAGGAGATCTCTAATATATTGTTTCTCGACCTTTTAGGGCTTTTATTAGAGGCATTTGTGGCCTCTTAAGGGTCAATTATGATAACCAAATTTAAGTGTTATGAAAATGAGAATTTGGAAAAGAGAATGATCCTATGTCCTTGATTTGGTTATAGGGTTGGGTATTCACCCTGATTATGGTTCGATATCCGCTTGGATCGCGAGTAGCCAATGCTGGAGCATATGTGGAAAGAATAAGGGTAGGGAACTTACCTCTCCTGCATGTATTGATATTAGTGTTTGTGTATTGATGCATGTTATTGCTTTGCTTGATTATGTGAAACATATATGAATGATTGAAGCTCTGTTTCTATTTATGCTATGGCCATTGTAACCCCCTGCGTAATTATATCCGAAATACACGATTAAAATGAAATAGAGACCAATAATAATCAAATAACATTTACTAACCCATCACATGATGGGGTTTTCAAAAATACCTTTCGAAATCATTTATAAACTTGGTCTCATATTCACATTTCGAATACAATTACTACACGAAGATAAATCACATTCATATAAATATCAGAGTGCACAACATAATCATCCTGGAAATCCCGGGTACATACCTTTGCTAATGATACACAGGGTACAATTGCCCATTACAATTCTTCAAATGAGGATTACACAATATCATCTCGAAGGAGTCCTAGTTGCTTCCTCCACTAGCCACTTGCCCTGTCTAAATTGTTGGTAGGGGAGGGTGAGATTCGAGAGAATCTCAGTAGGAAACACATACCATAATGCATGCATGATAGATGCTATGTGTATGACATGTTAGCTTTATCTAGATGCATGCCCCATAATGACATTTTTGTATGCTCAATGTTTCAAGTAACAAAACTATGGCCACAGTAAAACAGAAACAGAGCTTCATTTGTTCAAATATGCTCTACACAATCAAGTAAAGCAATCACATACATCACTACACAAGCAAAGATATCAAATACAAGCAAGAAGGTAAGTCCCCTACCTCCAGTCTTTTCTCCTCGATTTGCGTGCCAGCAACTCGGGGCTTCACATTCGTTCCTACAATGTCAAATGTACCATTTAGACACTTCCATAGTGTTTCTGGGGGTTATATGAGGCTATATTGAAAATTTACTAAAATACCCCCGGGGACCCGGCCCGGCCCCGCCATACCCGGTCCGGCTGTACTTTTCTTGAAACTTTGACATGGGCTATTCTTACATATTTTCGCCCAAGGAATCCATTTCTTGACTTAGAATTATCAAATTCAATGTCAATTTACAAATTTACCCTTGGCAGCCCCACTTTAAGGGTTTCAGGGGCGTTTTCGTAATTATGCTTTTTCGGCCTTTTCCGAAAAAGTGACAAATTGTAACCCCACCTAATTTTCACTCCTGAACTCAATGGAATCATCAAATTATTGAAAATCCATCTCTAACCCCTCCAAACTATGCTTGGCCGAAATTCTCAATTCCCCGGGAAAAATTGGGGTTTTTCGGTTTCGGCTCCGTAAACGCGTTCCTTTCTACTCCTAACCACTTTATTGACTATTCCATTAGGTTACAACTACCATTTAGTACCAATTTGGGCAGCATAACAACCCCACATACCCATTTTTCATTTTTGAAACCAATGACAATCCGGCGAAATTTCACCGATTAAATTGTCCACAGCAGCCAGAATAGTCAATACACAAGAGTTTGGAAGTTACCACAAGCTCCCACTAGCTTTTCCTTGTCTTGGCTGAAACCCTAGCTTTTTTAACACCAAAGGAGGAGCTTCCAAACCTTAAAGAACATAAAGGAGTAGCTTAGGATCGGAGTTATACGCGTTAGGAGCTAGATCGTCAGAGAAATAGGCTTACCTTGCAAGATTTCTCCTCTTTCTCTCTCTAAGAGCTCTCAAATTTCTCTCACTAGTTTCAGCTGGTTCATCATGACAGAAAATGAGAGCTGAAGAAGATGAAAAGATATTTAATTCCATGTTGATGTCATCTTTTAATGAGATGATGTCATAATTCCCATTTTCGGATTTTCTGGCAGATTTTCTGCCCAAACTTTGAAAAATCATAACTAATTCTAGAAAAATTTAAATGAGGTGATTCCAAAGCCAAATGAAATTTATTTAAGTCCTATTCATTGGAAAAATATGAGCCATTACCAGAAATCACCACAAAATTCCAGAATCACACAAATTTCATCACTGCCCCAAAACAGAGTCCATTTCCGACCTCAAACTTTGGACAGTCATATCTCCCAGTTCTCAAAACAAAATGGCACAAATTATATGTCTATTTTGAAGCTTGGGATGTGAAATTTAAGACTGGAAAGTTTCATAATTTTATGAAATCATTTACCTAGCCAAAACATCCACACGAGAATACTTCCCAGAATAGAGTTTCACTGGACAGAATTTCAAATTTTGCATCTTTGCTTCCAATGGTTCCATTTTCATACCAAACTTCATTCCCACATAAATTTTCATAAGGAATCCATTGGAAACACCAAATCAATCAAATTCACATCTCATTGACATGTTTTCACAACAATCTCAACATGTCAACACAATTCACATTTCAAAACCTAACATTGCAACATTTCTATTCCAAAGTTCCAAACCAATTTCAATGACATCAAAACACACTATGACACCATTTCCAACACAATAACCCATTCAATTCTTCCCTCTATTTTAATTCAATTTAAATATTAATCCATAATTGAACTTAAATATTGGGTTTTGCAGCTGCTCACAATGTATACGCATTACAGTTCACATCATAATCTCCAAAAGGGTCCATTTATCACTAATCACGTCTGCTTTTGGAGTCATCAGCACTTAATCACAATTTGGGATCTTGCTAAACCGGGGCTTAGCAATCCACTAATCTCAGGCTTATTCTTTAGCCTCGAGTCTCAAAATTTGGGGTATTACAGCCATGAGTATGTTGTTGAAACATTGAGCATGCTGATATATCATTATGTGAGCACGAGTTATTGTGATGCAAGCATGTCATACATTAAACACTTATCTTGCATGCATATTGGTATCTGTTTTCTACTGGGATTCTCTAGAATCTCACCCTCCCCTACCAACATTTTAGGCAGGACAAGAGGCTCGAGGAAGGAGCAAGCAACTAGGGGCGGCGAGAATCCCTTATGGGCATTTGGACTTGGTAGTGGTTATCATTGCTATTTTGGATAATGGTAGTTGACTTGGATGTATTTAGAGTTGTATATGTTAGAATGGATATATGGTTGTATATGTTATGGAGGTGTATTTGGATATATATTTGGAATGGAATTTGTGTAATCCCCGTTGAGGAATTGTAAAGGGCGTATGTGCCTTATGAACCTTTAGTGAAGATATGAACCCGGGATTGCCGGGATTGTTATTGTGCACTCTGATATATTATAAATGTTAATTATCTTCGCAATGTAATTGTATTCGAAATGTGAATGTAAGACCAGGTTAAAGTGTTTGTTAAATGTATTTGTGGAAACCCTATCTTAAGGATGGGGAATGTAAATGAATTTTGATTATTATTGGTCTCTATTTCACTCTAATGTCTTATTTCGGATATAATTATGAAGGGGGTTACATTCATGAATTCCGGGTAACGCTTCTTCATACTGTCCTCTGTTTCCCACGTAGCGTCTCTGGGCGACAACCCTCTCCAGACGACCTTGACAAACAGGATTCTCTTGTTCTTGAGCTGCTTCTCCTGCCGATCAATGATTCGGTCAGGCATGACTTCATAAGTCAAATCGTCGCGCATTTCCATGTCTTCATACTCTATTACATGTTTTGGATCAGGTTGGTACTTTTTCAGCTGGGAAACATGAAAAACATCATGTAGTCTACTCAGATTCGGTGGTAAAGCGATACGATATGCTACAGGCCCAATCTTTTATAAGATCTCAAATGGACCAATGTATCTTGATTGTAGCTTCTTTGCTTTCTTATTTTTCTTTGGCCAATTTCCATCTATTTTTTGACCAAATATTTTCTCGAATATTCCTTCATTTTTGGACCTTAGTATTGGGATTTTTAAATTACCCAAATTAATTCCATAATTATTTTTTCCTAATTTCCCATGAAATTGAACATTTATGAAATTCATAAATTCCAAATTCATGAATATTCACAATTTTATTGAATTTTCCAAATAATTACAATACATTTGGTGAATATAAAATTTGGTCTGTTACAGTTCTCCCCCACTTAAATAAATTTCGTCCTCCGAAATTTGCTATACTTACACATTCATGAATTCCGGGTAACGCTTCTTCATACTGTCCTCTGTTTCCCACGTAGCGTCTCTAGGTGACAACCCTCTCCAGACGACCTTGACAAACAGGATTCTCTTGTTCCTGAGCTGCTTCTCCTGCCGATCAATGATTCGGTCAGGCATGACTTCATAAGTCAAATCATCGCGCATTTCCATGTCTTCATACTCTATTACATGTTTTGGATCAGGTTGGTACTTTTTCAGCTGGGAAACATGAAAAACATCATGTAGTCTACTTAGATTCGGTGGTAAAGCGATACGATATGCTATAGGCCCAATCTTCTCTAAGATCTCAAATGGACCAATGTATCTTGATTGTAGCTTCTTTGCTTTCTTATTTTTCTTTGGCCAATTTCCATCTATTTTTGGACCAAATATTTTCTCTAATATTCCTTCATTTTTTGACCTTAATATTGGGCTTTTTAAATTACCCAAATTAATTCCATAATTATTTTTTCCCAATTTCCCATGAAATTGAACATTTATGAAATTTATAAATTCCAAATTCATGAATATTCACAATTTTATTGAATTTCCCAAATAATTACAATATATTTGGTGAATATAAAATTTTGGGTGTTACAAATCCCACCTCTTTATATATGAAATCTTTCAGAATTTCACTTTTATTTATTTTAAAAATACTTGGCGGTTCTATGTGAATAACCATAATATATTGTCAAATTATATTTTTCAGGATCCCCCCTCCTTATATATGATATCTTTCATAATCCTACCGATATTTATATTAAATAATACTTAAAACGTATTTGTGAAGAACTGTAATGTATTGTCAAATGAATATTTTTGTTAAGTATTCTTGAAGAATATATAACAATTCATCATGAAAAAATGTTAAATATTATCAAATAAATTTTGTTTAGAATCTTGACTTCTTATATATGATGATTATCATTTTTAACCGTTAAGTATCCTTCAAAAGGACAAGTATTTAGGATTCATATTTTATGGTTAATTATTATAATCATTATATATTTGTTTTTGCTAATATATAGTTGTGAAGACAAATCATTTGAAAATATTTCATGATGGTTATTTTGTTAGAACCGTCATTTTTGTCAATAAATGCACGATAGTTAATAATTACAACCATTATATTTTTTGTTTTAGTGAATTCCACCTCTCAATGCTTGACAGTACGTATATAACTGTTAGGTTTTAGCGTTATATATTCTTTTATGAATTCCACCTCAACATATTTGATGTCTATTTGCTGTAACCGTTTTATTAAGCTTTATGTATGTGCAAATCTTTAGTAATATACGTAGATTAAAATGTTGGCTAAATTATTTAAAAGTAACAAATGTGTGAGGAATGTATTTTTTTATTGCAATTATGCCCTTATTTATGAAAATTATGAGTAAGGGAGAATGAGTGGACAAATATTAGAGAGAATAAGTGATAAAAAGAGATGAAAGAGACACATAATTAATTAAGGATAAAAATAAATAAAGTACAATAATTTTTTAGACAAATAAATATGGTTTCTTATTTTAAAACTAGTCATATGTGAGAGAATGTTACCTATAAATAGGACAAGACGAGTAGTTAATTGGAAATTAATGGTGAGGACATGGTTGTTGTTTCATAGGTTCTATTTTTGGATAGAAAATTATCAAATCAATATATTCCTTTGTTGTAAAATCCCTCAAAAATACAAAATTCAAAATCAAAGTCTTAGATCTGACTAACGTAATTCAGCTCACAGCTACTGAAATGGAATTTCAAAATGATGTCAAACAACTTTTATGTCCTTGAGTCAAAATAAATGAACGAGCCCCCTCCTTTCACTCGTTTACAACTTTTGGTTAACAATTCATTACACCTGCTTAGTTATTTAGCAGAGCAGCTTAGCAATTAACAACTACTTTCTCCAAAATTTCAAACTGATCGTAAAAATAAAACGAACATTGGGTCTCTCCTTCGGGATATTTACAATTTTGTTGTAGTGAAACAATACGAGACAGGTCTGGGACATCCTAGTAAAAAAACATTATTCATCTCAAAGAAGTAGATGAGAAAAAAAAAGAAAAAAAGAAAACATCCTATTAAAAGTAATAAATGTGTGAGAAATCTATTATCCATTTCAATTATAACCTCATTATTTATTAAAATTATGAGTAAGAGAGAATGAGTGATAAAAAGATGAGAGAGACATGTAATTAATTAAGGGTAAAAATAGATAAAGTACACTAATATTTTAGACAAATAAATATGGCTTCTTATTTTAAAACTAGTCATATGTGAGAGCATGTTACTTCTAAATACAACCGGATGTGTATACAATTAGAAATAAATGACGAGGACAAGGGTGTAGTTTCATATATAGGTGTTATTTTCATATAGAAAATTGACAAATGGATATTTTTCTTGGAAAATTCCACACAGATACCATCAAAATAAAAGATTCAAAATCAGCTTCTTGAGTTGACAAACGACAATTCAGCTCACAACGACTAAAATGGAATTTCAAAATGCTGTCAAATGACTTCTATGTCCTTGAATCAAAATAAATGATCCCTCCTTTAACTCATTTACACCTTTTGTTGAACAATTTATTTTTTTACCAGGTATAATGATATCTTCATTACTATAAAGATAGGGAAGTACAAAATCCAACAAAAAAATAAAAAGGCCAACAAACTAAAGGCCTATAACATAAACCCTAAGCGTAGCAACAATATTAACCCTAATAATATTAGACAAACAATTTTTTTTGTTGAACAATTCACTACACCTGGTTAGTTATTTATCAAAATAGTTTAGCAATTAACAATTAATTACTTTTTTCACATTTCAAACTTGTAAAAATAAATGAACATTGGGCCCCTCCTTTGGGATATTTACAACTTTTTTGCAGTGAAACAATATAGGACGGGTCTGGGACATCCTATTAAAAAAATATTATTGATCCCAAAGAAGTAGAAGAGTGAAAAAAATTAAAAGAAAACATTCTATAAATAAATGTGTGGAAAATGTATTATTTATTACAATTATAACCTTATTATTTATTAAAATAACGGGTAAGAGAGAATGAGTGGGCAAATATATGATAGAGAATGAGTTATAAAAAAGATATGAGAGAGACATACAATTAATTAAGGGTAAAATTGGATAAAGGACAATAATATTTTAGCCAAATAAATATGGTTTCTTATTTTAAAACTAGTAATATGTGAGGGAATGTTACTTATAAATAGGACCGAATATGTATTTAATTAGAAATGAATGACAAGGACAAAGATGTTGTTTCATAGGTGCTATTTTCGGACAGAAAATTGACAAATGGATATTTTTTTAGGAAACATTCCACGAAATACATTCAAAAATACAAAATTCAAAATGAGCCAAAATAAATGAATGAGTCCTTTAACTCTTTTGCAACTTTTGTTGGACAATTCACGGCACCTGATTAGTTATTTACCAGAGTAGTTTAGCAATTAACAACTACTTCTTTAAAATTTCAAACTTGTAAAAATAAAATGAACATTGGGCCCCTCTATTGTAATATTTCAAATTTCAGTCACCAAGATTCCTTATACCTTTGTGGTATAAAAAAGAAATAAAATGGTGAATATTGACATACTTGGAATGACCAAACAGTGTAATTAGTGAACACACGAATTTTGAACTAATATAAGACATAAAGCCCAATTTGTGTCTACATAAAGGCCTATATATTCTTGAAGGCCAAAAATAGATAATAGAAGAGCACAACCTTGGGCCAAGAACATATGCATTTTCGTCCAACAATAAAGAGAAAGAAGAAAGCCTAGTTGAATTACAAAAATGTAAGGACCTCAGTCATTTAGCTAAATAAAATTAAAAGCCCATATTTTTCCCTTTTAATTATGGATTTGGACGTCCAACAAGGAAAGGCAAGAAGGGAAATATACATTTGGTTCAATTAAAAGTAATAAGATGGAGCATTTATGGCCAAATAAAAAGCAAGAGGAAAAAAGTTAATTTTTCACATGCTTAATTACAATTAAATATAATATTTGAGGAGGTGGAAATAGCTTCTTTAAGAAGCCAATTTTGCTCTTCCAAAGGGCCATGTTTCGTCCAAATAAGAGGAAGGAAAGAGGGAATAAATACTTGACTATAATTGGTGCTTTTGAAAGTCATTAAAGTCAAGTGGAAAAAGATGAGAAGAAAAGTAAAAAATTGTAGGCAAATAACTACAATTAAAATTAATATTGGAGGAGGCAAAGTTGTGATAATTCGAGAAGCCTTTTTGGTTGTTTCCAGGGGCCATATTCTTATATCATAAATGGAGAAAGAGAAAAGATGATGACATGAATTCAATTGGCATGTGATGAAAGTAATTAAATATTATATTTTGAAGGAGGTAGAAGGGATATTTTAAAGGCTCTTCATCTCTTTCCTAAGCCACATATTTTGGCCACACAAGAACATATATATAGAGAGAGAGAGAGAGAGAGAGAGTCATACGAAAATACAAAAAGAGCAAGAGGGAGCTCAAGTGTTCAAGAAGCAAGATCAAGGTGAGTTATTAGTGATTTCACTTGTTCTTGTCTTCTAATTCATGACAACTCTCTCTAATCTCTATGTCTTCTTGAAATACACATGTAGCAAGCACAAATCAAGAGAAAGAACAAGAAGGGAGGCCACGGTTTTGGTGGTTTAGAGAGAGAATCAAAAGGTAAGCCATAAAACCTTATAATCTTGGTTGATTCAAGGTGATTATTATTATTTTGGTTGTTTAGTGGCTTGCTTTGTTTGATTTATGATTTTGGCATGCACAAACCTTAAGGGGAGGTGCTGTCCAATTTTCCATTAAACATGTGGGAAGTGTGGTTAAGTGATTAAACATGGGATTATAAGTGACAAGGTGTTTTGTAGATTGAAAACAAGAAACATCATTATTCCCTAAAAATCTAGATTTTCAGCCAAGGACTGTTCATGGTGTTTGGGCTGGAATTTCATGGATTTGATGATTTCATTGTGTTTAGAATGGAAAATTGTGTAGGGAACATGTATGATATGGAGTGTAAACGCTTTAGGGTGTGAATTGCCAATTTTACCCCTAAAGCCCTAACTATGTGCTGCCAAGGATAAATCTGTAATTTGGGCATGAATTTGACAAAACCGAGGTTAAATGGATTCTTTAGGTGAGATTTTGTTGGATTAGCCCGGGTCATGATTTTTGGGAAAGTATAGTTGGACGGGGTACAAAGGGGCTTGATTAGGTTCCCAAGGGTAAAATGGTCATTCTAAATTTTAAAGTAAAGATAAACAACACCATAAGTTTAGAATGAGTTAAATGAGTAATAACTCATTTATTATAAATTTAGAATTTTAGGAGTTGTCAGTAGCCGGAACCGGATCACGGATTGTGGATCGATAGTTAAGCAGGAAAGCTCAATTTCAGGTAGTAACTCTATCTCTCATACAATATGTGGTAGTATATATGTTGTATGTTTGCCATGTGCTGTGATATGAATAATGAACACACAATATCTAGCTGTGATGCGGAAGAGTATATGTACCATTCGGCCTAGTAGGGACCCAACTATGATACACAATAGTGCTTGGGGCACATTACCTAGTTGGTGGTCTGGGACTCAACTAAGGTACATAGACAAGTAGGGGGTTTGGCCCTGAATTATGTGCGCATATGGTTTTATTGTGTTATTGTTGTGTTGCATTATATGGTGCATAATATATTTATTTATCGCATTTTATATGATTGATAGCCTGTTACTATTGAGATCTTTTTGAATCTCACCCTTTCCACAAATGTGTAAAGTTTTCAGTGGGTAAAAGCGTAATTATCGGCAACTGGAAGTTCAGGACAAGATCCATCAAGACCGTTAGTTATCTAAAGAACTTTTACTATTTTAAGGTATGTAATTATTATGTATATAACCCTTATGAGAATTCCTATAATATAATCAAGCATATTGTATCAATAATATCAGTATATCTATGTTTTCCCAATGTGCCCACCAAATTGTGCAATGTTATAAGAGGTAGTACATCCTTCGAGATATTTACAACTTTTTTTGTAGTGAAACATTTTGGGACAGGCTTGGGACATCCTATTAAAAAACATGATTCATGCCAAAGAAGTAGAAGAGTGAAAAAAATTTAAAAAATCCTATTAGAAGTAATAAATGTGTGAGAAATATATTATTTATTGTAATGATAACCTTATTATTTATGAAAATTATGAGTAAGAGAGAATGAGTGGACAAATATATGAGAGGGAATGAGTAATAAAAAGAGATAAAAGAGAAGGTAAAAATGGATAAAGTATGATAACTTTTTAGACAAATAAATATGGTTTAAAACTAGTCATATGTGAGAGAATGTTACTT
Organism: Inga laurina; assembly: GCA_963855925.1. Classification (NCBI taxonomy): domain Eukaryota; kingdom Viridiplantae; phylum Streptophyta; class Magnoliopsida; order Fabales; family Fabaceae; genus Inga; species Inga laurina. The sequence goes on from OY979703.1 coordinate 41,045,394, forward strand.
ATAATAGGACCGGATTTGTATTTAATAAGAAATAAAATGATGAGGACATGGGTGTTGTTTCATAGGTGCTATTTTCGGAAGAAAAATGACAAATGGATATTTTTGTTTGGAAAATTCCACAAAAATACCTTCAAAAATACAAAATTTAAAATCGGCATCTTGAATTTGACAAACAACATTTCACTTCAAAACTACTAAAATGGAATTTCAAAATGTTGTGAAATGAATTTTATGTCCTTGAGTCAAATAAATGAACGAGACCCCTCCTTTAACTTGTTTACAACCTTTGTTGAACAATTCTTTACACCTGGTTAGTTGTTTACTAGAGTAGGTGAGCAATTAACATTTACTATTTTCAAATTTCAAACTTGTAAAAATAAAATGAACATTGGGCCCCTCCTTCAGAATGTTTACAACTTTTTCGTAGTGAAACAAAATGGGACGGGTTTGGGATATCCCATTAAAAAAACATTATTCATCTCAAAGAAGTAGAAGAGTGAAAAAAAAATTATAAGAAACTAGCTAGCACACAAATTTCATTTTCCCAATCAACATAAACACATCAATAAGAAATTAAAGAAATATAAATTATATAAAGTTATAAAATATAAAATAAACTAGATAAATTTAATAAAAATAAACATTCTAGGACGGGACAGGCTTGTTTGGGTTACAATTTGGTCAAAGTTCCAAATTGTTTTAAGACTGACCTATCCCGTCTCAACATGACTAGGATTGAAATCGGACGGCTAGAGCATAACGAGAATGGACTCCCCTTTTTCATTGATTTTACACTCTTGATCATAATCTCTACTAGCATGGAGGAAAACAGGGGAGTTGAAATTTGACTTAATGTGGTTGGTTCTCATGGTCCGATATTGTTATTTTGGCTTAATGTAATGTCCCAAATTTTGATTAAGGGCTAATGATGATTATTGAGAATAATTTGTGAATTGAAGTTGAATTATTATATATTATGTGGCAATTTTAATTAATATGCCATAATCAGTGAGAAATTGAAAGAATAGCCATAAGTTTGTGATTAATGAAAGAAATTAATTACTAACTAAGAGAAAAATGAGATGGGTAACTAAATGGCTAATGGAGTGGTTAGAGTAACTAACTAGTTACTTACTTTATGAGAACCAATGAGGGTTGGACATGTGTCAAGGTGAGATGATGGGAGAGTGGTTAGAAAAGTCAAAATTGGAATTAAAAATTATTTTCCCTCTCTCTCTCCCCTATTTGGTTTCAGCTGAAATGGTATAGGGAAGAGAAGCACTATCATTTCTCCATCTTCAAGCTCTCTTCTCTCTCATTTCCTTTCTCTTGTGCAAGCAGTCATGGAAGCTTGAGAAGGAGGAAGAAAAGCTTGACTTTAAGGTAAGTTAATGACCTCTAATGCCAAAACTCTCTTCTACAATCTTGTTCCTTGTGTTTAGAGCTTCAATTTCATGGTTTTAGATTTCCCATTTGGTGGTGTTTGAGAACTCAAGGAATTTTGGAGTTTGGAGAACCAAGGAACTCCTTTGGAAAAATTGTAGAGGTGAGTAAGACAAACCTTTCTATGTAGGTTTTGTAGCCATTGATTGAGTTTGGAATTTTTGGGATTTTGGCTTGATTTTCAAAAATGAGGATCATGATGTGTATGGCATGTTGTGGTCATGGATTTAGTGTCTTATGATATGTTTTGGATTGATAGAATAGATTTGATATTGAATCATGAAATTTGGAGTTTTTTGAAATTGGCATTATGTTGTTGTCTTAGGTTATATCTTGGAAAGTAATGTGAAATTGGTAAATTTGGTGTTTCCATTGGCTTCCTTGGGAAATTTTGTGTAGGAATGAGTTTTGGAATGAATTTTGGAACCATTGGAGACATAGTTGCAAAATTGGGAATTTTGGATAAATGCTAAGTGTAAATTGCTGTGCAAGTGGCCAACTTTGTATGATAATTTGAAATAGCAAATAAGTTCTAAATGAGGTGAAACTTTCCAATTTTGTAGTTCACATTTCAAGCTTTTTATTGATATAAAGTTTGGCCAATTTTGAGTTTTGTTCTGAGAGTTATGGTCAGTTGAAAATAGCCAAGAATCAGGACAATTCTTGGCCGCGGCTCGCCCCTATAACCTTCCGTTCATTTCTTGGCCGCAGCCTAAGATGGTTGGTCACGACCCATAACTTTCTGACCATATTTTGACCATGGCCCAAGGGTGGGTTGGCCGCAGCCAATCCCTGTTTTTTCAGCACTTGTGGTTTTCAAAAAGTGGTTTTCAACCCATTGTTTCCCAACCCTTTATGGCTTTTATTAGAGGCATTTGTAGCTTCTTAATGGTCATTAATGATAACAAAATCTAAGTGTTGAGAAGTCCATTAAGTATTAGAATAGAGATTAACACTTCATCCATAATTATGAATTTTAGGATACGATAATTGCCCTACTTGAGAGAGACCGGTGCCAGAGCATGCCTGGAAGGACCAAGGTAGTGAATTTTCTCTCATGTTATGTATGATGCTTGGTATGCATGACTTATCATTGTGTGTTGTGAAAATTGAGGGCATGAGGCTATTTGTGAAAATGTGAATGTGTTTTCTACCATAGGGCATGACAGCGTGAGTAGTCTAGGGGGTGATGGTTATGACACCTACCCCAGCCGTTGTATCTGTCATTGTAATTACTGAGGCTGCGTTGTGGAATCATGGATTCTTGTTTTGAGAATATGCCAGTGTGGCTTTGATGTGTTGTGAAATGCTTTATATGAAACCCAGCTATGGTGAATTATATTGTTGTGAATCATGTTGTAATGCAATACAGTGTGAGCACTTCAACGTAAGTAGGCATAAGGGTAATATAAGTCATACCTGCCTCTGCCGCTGTAACTGCCGTTATGATTGCCGTGTGTGTGATGATTTGCTTTCATGCTTTGTGGTTGTACATACTATGAGTGATTTGACACTACGGGGATTCCTTAGAATCTCACTCTCCCAAAATAAATTTTAGACAGGGCTGGGGGTTCAAAAGAAAAGTAGGTGACGAAGGGTGGATAGAGCTCCCGGCAAGGAGTTTATTTTGGATATTGGTTAGCATAGTTTTATGTATTTTGGATATTTTGTTGGGAAACAATTGTATATATTGGAATTGTGGTATAGCTTTGTGTAGTCCTCTAGCTAAGGGAAATGGATTATGGGCATTGGTGCCTTGTAAAACCCTTAGTTGATTAATGGAACCCGAGTGTGTTGGGAATTTACATTGTACTCTGATATTTATGAATGGAATCGAACTGCACAGGCCAATTTTGTATTGAAATATGAATATGAGACCATTGTTGAACATGTTTGTAAACATTGTGAAAATCCTGTGTCGGGAAAAAGAAAATTTTAATAAGTCTTAAATTGTATTATGGTCTCTAATTCTACTTAACCATGTTTTTATGAACTTAATCTTGGCCTTTGGTATGAAGGGGGTTACATTTATGGTATCAGAGCTGTAGTTCCTGGCAAAGGTAGTTTTGATAGGATAGTTGTGGTAGTTCTCTATCATAAAATAGGAAGTTAACCCATGATCGTTGTTGTATACATGGAAATGTTCCTATGGATAGTTGGTGTGTGAGTTTTAAGGAACATGGGTATATACCTAGTGTGATAATGATGCTATGAATCAATTATGTTAGAGAGAAAAGAACACAATGATTTGACCAGAGAATGGATGGGTATAATCGAAAGTGGAAGAAATAAGCCACATTCCACCTGATCTAATATGGCAGAGGATTGACGTATGGATTGAGGAAATGATTTTTAATGTATATGATATGGAGGTTCTAGATTTCGTGAAGAACTTGAATGTTGGGTTAGAGACCCTAGGCTATATGATAGTATATGCTAGTAATGTTATAGTGGATTGGTATGTCCAAAGGCCCTAAGACCTATGGGACCAGTGTTCCTTTAGGCTGGTAGACATACTTAAACTTGTGTTGAGCTAATAATGATCGGTGGAGTTGAGGGAAAGTGAATTCCCAGCTCAGTTAATATTGATGTCCTAAGAGTTAAATTATGATCCAAGGATTTGTTCAATAGTTGAACTGATTCTTGGGAATCTGATTTGACCTGGATGGTTTGAGGTACTAGAACATGATACTGGAATATATTGAAATGTGTATGAGGTTTCTTAAAGATGCTAGTTGCTATTCTAGCACAAGGAAAGAGGTATTCTACGGAGGATTCAGATAGGAGTGGGCTATCTACGGAGAGTTCTGATAAGAGAGGGCTACCTACGGTGAAATCTAATAGGAAAGAGCTACTTACGGAGAAGTCTGACCGAAGGGGCTGACCAGTCAATTGATGGAGTGAAGCATCGGGTACAGTAACGTAGTATGGAGCCGCTATGAAGACAAACCTTAGTGTGTAACCACCTTGATGAAGAACCATGGAGTGCAACCACCGTGATGTTGAATCATAGATTAGCACTACGAAATTGTTGGCTCTCAGTGATGGTGTATTGTAATGAATCCCATAGTGAATGGGTTTTCTTAAGATAAGAAGCTACATGGCTTTGAATGATTCAAGTTGAATTGGGCCAAGGTCTGGTACAGACAAATACAGATTGTGAGTGTTGTCAGTTGTAATGGGAAATTCCTATGGGACTCTTGTTAAATCAACCTGACATTGTTAAAGCACAGATGAGGAAGTAGACCTCAGAGTGCGTAGGGGAAGCATGGTGAATGTGATGTGTTTGAGAACTGCACTGAGTAGAAGCTCAAGGCAGTAAGAACAATGTGTTATTGTGTATTGTGAGTTGGGGCTTCTGGAGGTAAAACTTCGAGACTAAGTTATTTGTGAGAAGGGGTCTTGGAAGATCCCAGTATAGTAAAAAGAGTTCACGATGCCAAAGGTGAAGTTGCTAGAGGCATCGTTGATGAATATATACCCGGTTCCCGCTTGATGTGATTATGTATTGTGAGTCTTTCACCTCCAGCCTATCAGTGGTTCTGGTGGGAGGACCGTGCCTGCGGGGCGGTGGGGTTACGGGGGATTGGCTATTTATGATTCTTTCACCAATAGCCGCATGGGGGTTTCCATGGTGAAGGATCGTCCTATTGGGGTGGTAGTTTATGGGGGGTTGACTATGTGAAGTCGGAAAGGCTATGTGAATAAGCTAGGATTGAGTAAGGTTATGTAGCAGAGCAGAGTTAGTTCAGCTGATGGCGAATTTGACTTCGTGATCGAGGGTTCTCACTTGTGAGGGTACTACCCCAGCATGACCAGCATGGCTAGCCACTAGGCTAGTTGCACTGGTGTTGACCCCAGGCTGAAAGGCAGTGCTTAAAATTAGAATATGTGATGTGTGTTGCTATGGAAGTTATGTTAATTATAATGTGCGCATGTCAGCGTGAGCCATTGTAGGGAGTGATGCTGGTCATCTCTACCCCAGCCGTTGATATACCATTGTAAATGTGAATGCTGTGAAGGCAATGTGTATATGTGACCATGCTAATAGTCCTATGGTAGCTAACAACAGCCGTGGTGACGGCGGGTGAAAGAGGATGATGATGGGGTGTGGAGATTGAGGCTCCCGGCTGGCCACCTGGATAGAAGAGACTGAGACTTCAGGTGGGCCGTTATGGTAGGGTGCTTCAGATAGAAGAGATTGAGATTCCGGAGTGGCCCGATATTGTTGTTAATGCCCAAAAGGTCCCGGCCACCACTAGCGGAGTCATTGGTGGGTCTACGGGTAAGGGTAATGTTGTGAAAGTGCAAACAACAGAAGCTGAGGTATACATGAATACAGCAAAAGCTGTCGATTGAGTGTAATAATTGAGGATTGCCGAGATTTAAGTTTCTCAAAACATATTGTATGTGTTGAATATAGTGTACCCTAAGGGGAGGAAAGTGACTTAATGATTGAAAGTAAAGAGGCTTAAATCCAGGATGTATGAGTGCAGTATGACCGAATTATTATCGAATAAGGTGAAGACCTCTAGTGTTTGAAAACGGAGATCACACGCTTGTGAGAGTGTCTCCAGGTACGGGAATTGATAAAGTAATTAAGAGAAAGAAACTGAGCCATGAAGTATTAGTCCATTTAACATTCTTGTGAGAATCAGACCTGTAGCATGCCATTTATACAAGTGGTCAAGAAGGGACTGTCCTAACGGGAAACAAGTTGAGAAACAGAAGCCGTCATGAAGAGGCGTCCGAGGTTTATGTCCCTATGAGTGTAATAAATTTTGAGGGTGGAATTTATTGAACGGGGGGAGAATTGTAATGCCCCAAATCTTGATTAAGGACTAATGATGATAATTGAGAATAATTTGTGAATTAAAGTTGAATTATTATGTATTATGTGGAAATTTTAATTAATATGCCATAATCAGTGAGAAATTGAAAGAAGAGCCATAAGTTAGTGACTAATGAAAGATATTCATTACTAACTAAGAGGGAAATGAGATGGGTAATTAAATGGCTAATGGAGTGGTTAGAGTAACTTACTAGTTACTTACTTTATGAGAACCAATGAGGGTTGAACATGTGTCAAGGTGAGATGATGGGAGAGTGGTTAGAAAGGTCAAAATTGAAATTAAAAACTATTTTCCCCCTCTCTCTCCTCCTTGGTTTCGGCTGAAATGGTATGGGGAAGAGAAGCACCATCATTTCTCCATCTTCAAGCTCTCTTCTATCTCATTTCCTCTCTCTTGTACGAGCAGCCATGGAAGCTTGAGAAGGAGGAAGAAAAGCTTGACTTTAAGGTAAGTTAATGGCCTCTTGTAACCTCCTCCGTAATTATATCCGAAATACGTGATTAAAATGAAATAGAGACCAATAATAATCAAATAACATTTACTAACCCATCACATGACGGGGTTTTCACGAATACTTTTTGAAATCATTTATAAGCTTGGTCTCATATTCACATTTCGAATACAATTACTACGCGAAGATAAATCACATTCATATAAATATCAGAGTGCACAACTTAATCATCCCGGCAATCCCGGGTACATACCTTCACTAAAGATACACAGGGTACAATTGCCCATTACAGTTCTTCAAATGGGGATTACACAATCTCATCTCGAAGGAGTCCTAGCCGCTCCCTCTACGAGCCACTTGCCCTGTCTAAATTGTTGGTAGGGGAGAGTGAGATTTGAGAGAATCTCAGTAGGAAACAGATACCATAATGCATGCATGATAGATGCTAGGTGTATGACATGTTAGCTTTATCTAGATGCATACCCCATAATGATATTTCTGCATGCTCAATGTTTCATACAACAAGACTATGGCCACAGTGAAAACAGAAACAGAGCTTCATTTATTCAAATATGCTATACACAATCAAGTAAAACAATCACATACATCACTACACAAGCAAATATATCGAATACATGCAAGTAAGGTAAGTCCTCTACCTCCAGTCTTTTCTCCTCGATTTGCGTGCCAGCAACTCGGGGCTTCACATTCGATCCTACAATGTCAAATATACCATTCAGACACTTCCATAGTGTTTCTGGGGGTTATATGAGGCTATATTGAAAATTTACTAAAATACCCCCGGGGACCCGGCCCGGCCCCGCCGTACCCCGTCCGGCTGTACTTTTATTGAAATTTTGACATGGGCTATTCTGACATATTTTCACCCAAGGAATCCATTTCCGGACTCGGATTATCAAATTCAATGTCAATTTACAAATTTACCCTTGGCAGCCTCACTTTAAGGGTTTCAAGGGCGTTTTCGTAATTATGCTTTTTCGGCCTTTTTCGAAAAAGTGCCCAACTGTAACCCCACCTAATTTTCGCTCCTGAACTTAATGGAATCATCAAATCATTGAAAATCCAACTCTAAGACCCATTTATAGCTCAGACCGAAATATATGGGTTTTCCAGGGAAAAACGAGGTGTTTCGGTTTCGGCTGCGTAAACGCGTTCCTTTCTACTCCTAACCACTTTATTGACTATTCCATTAGGTTAGAACTACCATTTGGTATCAATTTGGGCAGCATAACATCCCCACAAACCCATTTTCCATTTTTAGAACCAAAGACAATCCGGCGAAATTTCACCGATTAAATTGTCTATAATAGCCAGAATAGTCAATATGCAAGAGTTTGGAAGTTACCTCAAGCTCCCACTAGCTTTTCCTTCTTGTGGCTAAAACCCCTAACTTCAAAACACCAAAAGAGGAGCTTCCAAACCTTAAAGAACATAAAGGAGTAGCTTAGGATCGGAGTTATACGCGTTAGGAGCTAGATGTCGGAGAAATCGGCTTATCTTGCGAGATTTCTTTCTCTTTCTCTCTCTAAAGATCCCATATGCTCTCTCTCTATTTCAGCTGTTCTCAGCGTCAGAAATGAGGAGGAAGAAGGAAAAAATCGTTTAATAACATATCCCATGCTTATGTCATCAATTTAACATGATGATGTCATAATTCTCAATTTTCGGATTTTTGGCAGATTTCTGACCAAACTTTGCAAAATCATAACTAATTCTAGAAAATTAAAAATGAGGTGATTCAAAAGTCAAATGAAAGGTATTTAAGTCCTCTTCATTGGAAAAATATGATCCATTACCAGAAATCACCACAAAATTCCAGAATTACACAAATTTCATCATTGCCCCAAAACAGAGTCCATTTTCGACCTCAAACTCTAGACAGTCATATCTCCCAGTTCCCAAAACGAAATGGCACAAATTATATGTCGATTTTAAAGCTTGGGATGTGAAATTTAAGACTGGAAAGTTTCATAATTTGCTGACATCATTTGCCTAGTCAAAACATTCACACGAGAAGACTGGCCATACAGAATTCACACTGGACAGCATTTCCAGTTTTGCAACCAATGTGTCCAATTCAATTTAAATCAATTCCAATGATTAAATACCACAACATGACACCATTTCCATCACAATAATCCATTCAATTCTTCCCTCTATTCTAAGTCAATTTGGATGTTGATCCACAATTGAACTCAAATACAGGGTTTTGGCGTTGCTCATAACACAAGTGACTACAATCCACTTTATATTCTCTAAAAGGGTTCATTAATCACTAACCATGTCCACTTTTTGTAGTCATTAACCCCTAATCACAATTTGGGATCTTGCTAAACCGGGGCTTAGCAATCCACTAATCTTAGGCTTATTCTCTAGCCTCGAGTCTCGAAATTCAGGGTATTACACCTCTAATGCCAAAAATCTCTTCTACAATCTTGTTCCTTGTGTTTAGAGCTTCGATTTCATGGTTTTAGATTTCCCATTTGGTGGTGTTTGAGCACTCAAGGAATTTTGGAGTTTGGAGAACCAAGGAACTCCTTTGGAAAAGTTGCAGAGGTGAGTAAGACAAACCTTTCTATGTAAGTTTTGTAGCCATTGATTGAGTTTGGAATTTTTGGGATTTTGGCTTGATTTTCAAAAATGAGGATCATGGTGTGTATGCCATGTTGTGGTTGTAATATCCTAATTTTTGATTAAGGGCAAATCATGATTATTGTGGATAATTATGAATTTAAATTGAATTATTATGTGTTTTATGGTAATATTAATTAATATGTCATAATTATGGAAAAATTGGAAGAATGGAATTATTGGCCATGAGTTGGTAATTAATAGAGAAACTAATTACTAACTATGAGAGAAATGAGAAATGTAATTAGAATGGCTAATGGATGGATTAGAGAAGCTAATTGGGGATTTAGTGAGTGAGAGCCAATGAGGAGTGGACACATGGCAAGCTCACATGTGGGGAGGAATATGAGAAAAGTCAAAAGTATTTTAAAATGTGTTTTCTCTCTCTTCTTCCCTCTTTTTCTGCTGCACAAGCATGGGAGGGGGAAACATAATCATTTTCTCTCTTTCTTCACTCCTCCTCCCTCTCATCTCTCTCGTCCTCTCTCTCCTTCTCCTTCTTGGCGCCATTGTTGCAGAAATAAGGGGGGGAGCTTGCAAAAAGGTAAGGCAAATGATCTCTATTGCTCAAACTCACTTCATGAATGTTGTTCCTTGGAGTGAGAGCTTCATTTTGATGTTTATAGTGTGTCCATTGGTGCTGATTTGTGACCACACGAAATTTTGGGAAGTGGTGAATCAAGAACTCCCTTTGAGAAAGTTGATAAGGTGAGCGAGACCTATCTATCTATCTATGTTTTATGCCAAATGTATTAACTTGGAATTTCTGGAATTTTGGGCCCATTTTCGAAAATGAGGGCCATTGGGAGTTTGGTATGTGTTTGGTATGGAATTGGTATGTTTGGAATGCATTTTGGATAGATAGAATTGATTGGGTTTGAAATTATTAAGTTTGGAGATTTTGAGAGTTTAGTGTTTAATGTTACCCAAAACCAAAGCATGATAATGGAATAGGATTTTGGTGATTTTGACATTCCCATTTGATTCCTTGAGTGATTTTGTGTGGGAATAAGCTTGGTTATTGATTTTGAAGTCATTGAACACTTTGATAGAAAATTGGAAAATCTGTCTTGTGTAAACTCTGTCTGGGCAGTCCGTTTGCACGAGCATTTTAAATGACCAAATGGTGTTGGAAAATTCTCAAACTTTTCAGTCTTAAATTTCACATCCCAAGCTTCAAAATGGATATATATTTTGTGTCATTTCATTTAGTATTCTGGGAGATATGATTGTCCAAAGTTTGGGATGGAAACATAACTCTGTTTTGGAGTAGTGTTTAGTTTTTGGTGATTCTGTATTTGTGTAGTGATTTCCAGTGATGGGCCATATTTTTCCTTGAAATAGGACTTATAAACCTTTCATTTGGCTTTGGAATCACCTCGTTTTGATTTTTCTAGGATTAGTTATGAATTTTGGAAGTTCAGTCAAGAATCAGGGGATTTCTTGGTTGCGGCCCAAGGTGGCTGGCTGCGGCCCATGAGCGGCTGGCTGTAGCCAGTGGCCTTCTGACCATATTTTGGCCATGGCCCAAGGAAGGGCTGGCCGCGGCCAACCCCTATGTTCCAGCACTTTGAGTTTTCTAAAGGAGATCTCTAACCTATTGTTTCCCAACCTTTTAGGGCTTTTGTTAGAGACATTTGTGGCCTCTTAAGGGTCAATTACGATAACCAAATTTAAGTGTTTCAAGTTAATTAAGTCTTGGAATAGAATATAACACTTCGTCCCTAATAATGATTCTAGGATACGACATTTGCCATAGGCGGGAGAGACCGGTGCCAAAGTACGCCCGGAAGGATCAAGGTAGTGACTCTTCTCTCATATTGTGAATGATGTTTTGGTATGCATAACTTATCATTGAACTGTGAATTGTGAATGTGCCATGGTCCATTACAGCATGAGCAGGTCAGTGCGAGCCGTGTAGGGATTGACGCTGGTTATCTCTAGGTCGGTCGATGAACTGCCGTTGTAATCGACATGGAACTTTGTGAATCCGACCCGTAGGGCGGCGTTTGTTAATCTAGCCGTGGGCTGTGAGTTTTGAATCTTGCATGTATGGCTTGTGTGATGAAATGCTTTATATGAATCCCAGCTGTGGTGAAATATATCGTGTGGATTGTTGTGATGCAATACAGCGTGAGCAATCGTAAGGGATGACATGTGTCATACTAACCATTGCCGTTGTAACTGCCATTGTAGTTGCTTTGTGTGGATAATGATTTGATTTCATGCCTTATTGTTGTACATATTATGATTGATTTGACACTACGGGATTCCTTAGAATCTCACTCTCCCAAAAACCATGTTTTAGACAGGGCAGAAGGATCAAAGGGAAAGCAGGCGATGAAGAGCGGATAGAGCTCTGATTTAGATGTATATTTTGGGTTATTGATTATCATGTATATCAATTGGATGTTTTTGGGAAACAATTGTATATAATGGGATTGGTAGTATAGTTTTGTGTAATCCCCAAGTTAAGGGTAATGAATTGTGGGCTTTGTGCCTTTGTAAAACCCTTATTAATGAATGGAACCTGAGTGTGTTGGGAATTTGCTTTATACTCTAATATTTGTGAATGAAATCAACTTGTACAGGACATTTAGTATTGAAATGTGAATATGAGACCGTCATGAACAGATTTTGTAAAAGTTTTTGTAAGTCATGATTTTGGGAAGTTTGATTTTGTTTAAGTCCCAAAATCATCTAAAGTCTCTAATTCTACATCAATTACATGTTTATGAACTAAATCTTGGCCTTAATCATGAAGGGGGTTACAGTGGTCATGGATTTAGTGTCTTGTGATGTGTTTTAAATTGATAGAATAGATTTGAGATTGAATCATGAAATTTGGAGTTTTTGGAAATTGGCATTGTGTTGTTTTCTTGGGTTATATTTTGGAAAGTAATGTGAAATTGGTAAATTTGGTGTCTCTATTGACTTCCTTGGGAAATTTTGTGTGGGAATGAGTTTTGGAATGAATTTTGGAACCATTAGAGATAGTTGCAAAATTGGGAATTTTGGAAAAATTCAAAGTGTAAATTGCTGTGCAAGTGGCCAACTTTGCATGGTAATTTGAATTAGCAAATGATTTCTAAATGAGGTCAAACTTTCCTGTTTTGTAGTTCACATTTCAAGCTTTCTATTGATTGAAAGTTTGGCCAATTTTGATTTTTGTGCTGAGAGTTATGGTCAGTTGAAAATAGCAAAAAATTAGGGCAATTCTTGGCTGCAGCCCGCCCCTATAACCTTTTGTCCATTTCTTGGCCGCGGCCCAATATGGCTGGCTGCAACCTATAACTTTCTGACCATATCTTGGCCGCAACCCAAGGGTGGGTTGACTGCCTATTTTTCAGCACTGTGGTTTTCAACCCATTGTTTCCTAACCCTTTAGGGCTTTTATTAGAGGCATTTGTAGCTTCTTAATGGTCATTAATGATAACAAAATCTAAGTGTTGAGAAGTTAATTGAGTATTGGAATATAGAATAACACTTCATCTCTAATTATGAATTTTAGGATACGATGATTGCCCTACTCGGGAGAGACCTATGCTAGAGCATACCCTGAAGTACCAAGGTAGTGAATTTTCTCTCATGTTGTGTATGATGCTTGGTATGCATGACTTATCATTGTGTGTTGTGAAAATTGTGGGCATGAGGCCATTATGAACATGTGAATGTGTTATCTGCCGTAGGGCATTACAACGTGAGCAGTCGTAAGCGGTAATGGCTATCATACCTACCTTTGCTATTATACTTGCTGAGGTTGCGTTGTGGAATCGTGGATTCTTGTTTTGAGAATATGCCAGTGTGGCTTTGATGTGTTGTGAAATGCTTTATATGAAACTTAGCTGTGGTGAATTATATTGTTGTGAACCATATTTTGGTGCAATACAGCTTGATCAGAAGTAAGGGTGATATAAGTTATACCTGCCCCTGCCGTTGTAATTGCCATTGTGATTGCCGTGTGTGTGATGACATTAGTGGAAAAACACTTTTAAGACCAATTAAAAAAGATATTTTAGACCAGTTCTGGATCTGGTCTTGATATAGCCATTCTTAAAAGTCTGCCACATTTTCGACTGGTTATTTATAAAATCGGTCTAAAAATAAATACTTTTAGACGGGTTATCAGAGAAACCGGTCTAAAAGGTTATAATTTTAAGATCGGTTTTCTACCAAACCGGTTTTAAAGTAATACTTTTAAGACCGATTTTTTCGGAAACCGGTCTTAAAGTAATAGTTTAAAAACTGGTCTTAAAATTATTACTTGAAGACTGATTCTCTCCAAAACCGGTTTTAATGTACTTTTAAGATCAGTTTTGAAGAGAACCGGTCTTAAAAGTAGTGTTTTTTAAAAAAATTTCGTTTAAAACATTTACCCAGCAAGCCATTTCTCCTGTTAAAACATTTTACTCAGCAAGCAGCAGCCATTTCAACGACATTCAAATAAATTTTTCTCTTATAGATTATAACTAACATCTTATACACATGTGAGAGACTCAAAACTCATTGGAACAAATTAAAACTCAACTCCCTTGTGCTTAAATAGTGCTGGCTGAAACAAAAGCAAGGAAAACAACCATGAATAAACTCACAATCATAGAGAGAATCATAATGTAAGGAAATCATACAACCATGACAATACTGTTTTGACCAAGTTCCTTGTCTTTTCACTTACATACATACATACATCAAAGATTAAATTACATTAATGACAATGATGTTATTCATTATGGCCAAAATACTTTATACACACTCTTTTCTGGCTGATGATCACTAGTTGGCTTCGGAGAATCTACACTAAGATGTACACCTCATATCCTTTATTTTCTTGTGACGACAACAAAAAGGTAGTTTTATATATACACCAATAACAATATACATAATTGAAATATAGTTCATGATAATTATTTTAGCTAACTAACCTTCAATGTAGTTTTATAAAGGGATATCCTCCTATATCCCTTCATGATGATCGTTTCTTGTGCCGTGTCCATTGTCTGCTTCATCTTCTTCATTCGATTCTGGTAGACACCTAGAAAAAGGAGTCTCAAGAAGATCATTCATTGAATGACTTTCTTGATTAATATCAATGACCCTTTTTCCTTGGAGAGCTACATACCACATTTTATTTGCCTGATCAGTAACATAAAATACTTGTGTTGCTTGATATGCCATAATAAAAGGTTCATCTCCAAAACTTCTACTAATCAAATCAACCAATGTAAATCCCAACTGATCAATCATCACACCATTGTTGACATCAACCCACTTGCATTTGAAAGGGGAAGTTTAACTTTAACATAATCAACCACCCAAATGTCTTCAATAACCCCATAATAAGGTATTGCTGCCAATCTAGGATTCTGATCTTTCGAACTAGAGAAGTGCATAGATTCAACCACTAATATAACCCCACTGTTCTGGACAGTGCTCCTATCATCAAGGGATTTCGCGTCAAACGTATAACCATTGATCATAAATGAAGTCCAACTTATGACATCAGCCTCAGGACCACATGCTAACAATTTAATTGTATCAGAAACACATTCTTCTCCGTCAACCTTTTATATGAACCAATGTATAAAAGTTTTGTTATGCTCCCTAATTAACCTTTGTTCAGTCATTCAACTATTTCCTTTCTGTACAATTTCTTTATGAGCATTAATGTAATCTTGAACTTCATCAACATTATTCAAGATGTACAAGTGGACTTGTTGCAATTCATCAGGATCCACACTCTTTACTAAAGCCCTGCGTCTACCGCCTTCTTCGTCATGATGTTCAGGAAGTCCAATGTGTCCTATATTTGACAAGTAATCTTGACAAAACTCCATGGCTTCTTCAGAAACATATTTTTGAACAATAGATGCTTCAGGCTGGTTAGGGTTCTTCATATACCCTTTTAGGATTTTCACAGTTCTTTCAATTGGGTACATCCATCATAAATAGATAGGGCCACACAACTTGATCTCCCTGACTAGATGAACAATTAGATGTACAATGATGTCAAAAAAAGAAGGAAGAAAAAGCTTTTCAAGCTGGCACAAGATCAGATATCCTTCATTTTCTAGTTCATCCAATTTTTCTTTCTCAATGACTTTACTACAAATAGCATTAAAGAAAAAACAAAGTCTAGTCAAAATATGTTAAAGATCATATTCGGCAATGCCATGAATAGCTACTGGGAGTAGTTGTTGCATTAAGACATGACAATCATGAGACTTTAGCCCTACTAACTTCAAATCTTTCATCGACACAAGCTTCCTTAAATTTGAAGAATACCCTGAAGGAACTTTCATGCCATGTAAACACTCACAAAAGCTTCTTTTCTCAACCTTAGATAAAGTATGAGCAGCTGGGGGACAAAACGTTCTCTTACCATATGACTTTGGATGTAAGTTTTCTCGTATCCCCATTTCTTACAAATCTAATATTGCCTTTACGCCATCCTTAGAACTACCTTGTATGTTAAGCAGTGTCCCAACAATACTATCACAATCGTTTTTCTCCACATGCATGAAATCAATACAGTATCCCAACAATACCTTGTATTGTTAAGCAGTGTCCCAACAATACCATGCATGAAATCACAATCATGCATGAATTCACACTACCTTGTATGTTAAGCAGTGTCCCAACAATACTATCATAAATGTTTTTCTCCACATGCATGAAATCAATATAGTGTCTCACATCAAGATTCGGCTGATGAACCCATGTCGTGTGAATTCACAAAATAAAACTAAGTTTGAAAATGTAGCGTAGTAGCTCAACCTAGGTCGTTCTTATGAGGAGATTAATTTCCAAGTTTCTAAGTAGTAAAGTGATAAAAAGCCTTAAAGTTGTGAGAAATCATTTTGAGAATTTGAGTTTAAAACTATGAAGTAATCTAAGCTAAAACAATATTTCTGTATTTTTCAGTTTTTAAAACAAAGAAGCAAATGGAATTGAATTTAACACTAGTAACAAAGTAAATTTAATAAACTAGAATAATGATGAAATGAGATTCCCTTGAGTTGAGGTTTTAGTCTTCCTTGCTTACTAATAATATGAATTCCATAATGAGTCAAGAGGATGGAACTAAGATACCACTAGCTCTATACTTGCAATAATCATTTAATTCATTCTACCGAAGCAATTAAATGAATATCACCAAATAATTCAGACTTAAGGAGATGAATAATCAACTTCCAATTCTAGCTTGTAATTACCATTACAAAAGTTCAAAGCATTCAGTTTAATCATTTAATTCCACTTAACCAAGTTGGAATAAACAATTCAACATACTCTTAATATGAATCATACAAATCTTAATTAATCAACTCCTAGCTCAACCACTAAGTTTATTCACTTGGCATAGAACAATCTAGATCACAATTACATACTTAACCAAGCTACATAATCATGAACTAAAAAGAGAGCTTAAAGGAATTCCATTGAAGTTTAGAAGCTCAAACCATTACCCAACTCAAGGAAATCACCAACACTTTAGCTACTCATGGAAGAAGAGAAGGATGAAGCTTGATGAAGGAAGAAAGAATCAGCCATGGATGCAGCAACAGCCTTCACGTCTTCCTCCTCTTTAAGTGGCGGCCCCCTCATGTTTTTTCCTTGATTTTGGATCTCTCCATTCCCATTTGCTGCTGCTTTCCAGTCGCGGCCCCTTCTCACACCTCTCCCATCCCTTCCTTTATTTATTTCGGTGGTATATCTTTCTTCACAAAGCCGCCTTTGCTTTTTTCACTTTGGTCCATCCTTGATATCCCTTTTCACATTCGGTTCACTCCTCATTCGGCCCTTCTTTTCTCTTGTTCCTTCATTTATTCCCTCTTGGTTCAGCGGTTCCTTTCCTTCCATTCATGCCTTTAATTTAGTCAACAATTTCGGCTCAACACTTCCTTCAATTTCTCCAGCTTGCTTCTCACCCAATTGGTCAACAATTTCGGCTAGGCTTCTTCTCTATTTCTTCAATCCGGTTTAGTACTTCCCATATTCGACAATTTTGGCTCTCTCTTCTATTCTTCCAACAACTGCCTCCTCCTTTCTTTTAATTATCTTTAGGTTAAAAGTGTGTTGTGCCTTGTTTGGATAAGAGATAAAAAATTTGTTTTGGTATTAGACATAAAATTAGAACTACCAAACAAGGCCCTTACTCATTTAACCTCTTCTTAGAAAAAAAATGTGAAAATAAATTCTGCACTTGTGATGTTCCGCTTTTGTCCTTCATTAAGCTCCAAAATAACATCTTTGACCTTAACCACTCAAGTTGTGCCACATCATCACCTGCAAAATTAAATTCACAAAGGTAATACCTTTTGCTCACAATTAAATAACAATGGGAATAACAAATATTAATTAAAAATATAACAATTTAACCACTTTAATTCCAAAATTATTCTTTCACTAAAGTTTCACTTTAACACTTGATTATGCCCAAAATATTCAATAAATCCCATAAAAGCCTAAGATTAATTAATAAAAATATATATAAATATTGAGCTCTATCAATTCCCCTACACTTAAGCTTTTGCACTCCTGAGCAAAACATTAAACTCAACATAGGCAAAGAGGGATTAAATTTGGAAGGATAAGCAAGATCAAGCTTCAAGAATTACACTTAGTCAAATAACAAGGTATCCTCTTATCCAAATTCAATGAACATGCCAAAAATTGAAGTAGCTAAAGCGATGCAAAGTTTAATTACAATGAGCTTAATTGGAAACCTTAACTGTAACAAGTGTTTGCACTCTTCTCTCATAGAGGGTAGTTTTTCACTCACATCCACTTTGACCATACTCTACCATAGGCTTGTAGAATTTCTAGGCTCTCCACTACTTGCAACAATGGCATAAATAAATCCAAAGGACTTTGTAGGGTTGTAATGTTGAATAGGCCAAATGATGGAAAATGTAATAAACACTATGCTTGCACCATATATTTGCTAGATCTCTTAGCACTATAAAACTAAACTTAATTCACATATTTCACCATTGTGACTTTATTTCTTTCTTTGAATTTTTCTCTCTCTTTTTTTTATTCACACTTTTTCTCTTCTTTTCTATTTTTCTTTCTTTTGACTATTCACATGACATTTTTTTCTTTCTTTTCCTTTTCTAATATATAATAGTACTCTTTTTTTTTCTTTTTTTCTTTTCTTTTTTTTAATAGTGCCAGGAAGAACTTGATAAAGGATGCAAACATAGCATTTGTATAATGAAATATCAATGAAAAGGAAAGGCTCAAAGGGGTAAACAAAGGTAAATGATGAATGGTTTGTGTTTGGGTGAATGGGTGATGAAATGAATGCCAATGTCATATCTATCCATACCATTGCAAAATGTAGCTTCAAGCAAGAAACAAAACAAGTTCTAGAGAGCAATAATCTAAGTAGATGAATCACACAATGAAATGAACAATTAGGCCCAAAATACCTTCCAACTAGGCTTTTTGTTTCCTAACAAACTCATCAAAATTAAACCATGCATCATTAAAAACACTTGAATTTTATGGCAATTCACTAATTCAAAGCAAGTTTCAACCATGAATCCAACTAAGAGTAATCAAGATACTTGATCATGACCAAAGGCTTCAAAAATCTCAGTGAATTGGACAAAAAACAACAGAGGACACAAGCAAGAGACAGAGGCATATGATATCACAGTGAATTCTCATGAGAATAACACGCACTCCCCCACACTCAATCCTTACATTACCCTCAATGTAATGCACAAAAACAAAGAACCTAGACGCACTTATCTCTTAGGTGAAGTGAAGTTGTGAAGTCCAATTCAAGATTAAGGCACAACATATCATCGTCACAAGGAGAGAGAAGATAAGACATAAGTGGAAATAGTTCTCAGAAATTAGGCAGAAGGATATAGAGAAAAGGGTAGTGTAGGATAAGGTTAAGCACAAGAGTATGATTCAAAATGGAGTGTATTCAATTGAAAAATGCAATCTAACAAACTACTTTTTACTACTGGTTAGTCCCTCCCCCACACTCGTTCAATAGCACATATCATCAAATAAAACAAGGAACAAGGTAAGGAAAGAGACTACCGTATGCATTATGGTGGTTGATGACAAGCATGGTAGTGCTTCAACAAGTGACCATTTACTTGAAACTTTGCACCACTTGCAAGATCTTCGAGCTTTATTAATCCAAAGCTATGCACCTTGACCAGTTTGTAGGGACCTTGCCATTTGGTTTTAAGCTTCCCATTTTTGAGCTTGAATCTTACCTTGAACATAAGCACTTGCTCTCCTTGATCATGAATCAATTTGGATTTTTCCTTATAGATACGAGAACTTTCATATACATCCAACCTCAACTCTTCTAGCTCTTGTATCTCAAGTATCCTTTCCTCAGCAGAACCTTGAAGATCCATATTACAAGTCTTTACAGCATAATAAGCTCTATGCTCTAGATCAACAAGTAGATGGCAACCCTTACCAAAGACTAACCGAAAAGGAGACATGCCAATGGGAGTTTTAAAACCTGTACAATATGCCCAAAGAGCATCATCCAACCGGAGACTCCAATCTTTCCTACTTGGCTTGACAATTCACTCCAAGATATACTTGATTTCCCTATTAGACACCTCAGCTTGCCCATTGTCTGTGGATGGTATGGGGTAGAAGTCTTGTGGAGAACACCATATTTGGATAGCAAGTTGTCCATCAATTTGTTGAAAAAATGTGAGCCACAATCACTCACAATTGCTCTTGGCACACCAAACCTACAAAAGATATGATTACATAGGAATTTTATAACAGTAGAGGCATCATCTTTCCTTGTAGGAATGGCCTCAATCCACCTTGAAAGGCAATTAACAGCCAACAAAATGTACAAATATCTATAAGATACAGGAAATGGAATCATAAAATCAATGCCCCAAACATCAAAAACTTGACAAAACAACATGGGTTGTTGCGGCATTTCATGCTTTATAGATAAACCCCCAAAACGCTGGCATGCATCACAAGTTTTACAAAAAGCATAACAATCCTTAAAGAGGCTAGGCCAATATAAACCATAATCTAAGAGTTTCTTAGCAATTCTCTTTGCCCCAAAGTGACCACCACACAACAAAGAATGACAAGATGTTATAACAGAAGAAATTTCATCATCTAGCACACATCTCCTAATGACTTGATCACTACAATGCCACCACAAGTAAGGAGGATCCCATAAATAGTATTGAGAGTCATGTTTCAACTTCTGTTTCTGAAAACGAGACAAAGAATCAAGTAATACCCCAGCAGCAAGATAATTCACAATATGAGCAAACCATGGGACATGAAGTGTAATAGTAAGGAGATGGGCATAAGGAAAACCATCACAATTAACTTCAGCATCAACTACTCCTTGTGTAGCAAGAGGCAAGCGGCTTAGATGGTTAGCAACAAGATTTTCTGCACCTGCCTTGTCCCTAAACTCTGTGTTAAATTCTTGAAGTAGTAGCATCCACCTTAGTAACCGAGGCTTAGTATGAGTCTTCCTAGATAAGAACTTGACAGCAGAATGATCAGAATAGATAATCACTTTAGAATTCACTAGATAAGACCTAAACTTCTCAAGTGCAAAAACAATGGAAAAGAGCTCTTTCTCAGTGGTAGTGTAATTGATTTGAGCCTTATCCAATATTTTAGAAGCATAAGCAATAACACAAGAAGTCTTACCAATTTTTTGACCTAGAACTGCACCAACAGCACTATTGGAAGCATCACAACAAAGCTCAAAATCAAGATCTCAATTAGGAGCAATGAGTATAGGTGGAGAAATGAGTCTAGACTTAATTTCATCAAAAGCCAATTTGCATGCATCATCAAATATGAAATCGACATCCTTTTGGAGAAGCTTAGATAGGGGACAAGCTATTTTACTAAAATCCTTAATGAATCTTCTATAAAACCTAGCATACCCTAAGAAAGATCTAAGTTCTCTTAAGTTAGAGGGATAAGGAAGAGATGAAATAACTTCAATTTTAGATTTGTCAACTTCTATACCCCTCTTACTTATCAAGTGGCCTAAGACTATTCCTTGATCTACCATGAAGTGGCATTTCTCAAAATTTAGCACAAGGTTCTTTTGCACACATTTTTCTAATGCTTTCTCCAAATTCAGCAAACATTTTTCAAAAGAATTCCCATAAATAGAAAAATCATCCATGAATACCTCAATACCTTGTTCAAGTAAGTCACTAAAAATGGAGAGCATGCATCTTTGAAATGTCCTAGGAGCGTTGCATAACCCAAAAGGCATCCTTCGGTATGTAAACGTCCCAAATGGGCAAGTAAATGTTGTCTTTTCCTGATCCTCCGGTGTAATAGGAACCTGAAAATAACCAGAAAAACCATCAAGGAAACAATAATGAGATTTGCATGCCAATCTTTCTAGCATCTGATCTATAAAGGGGAGGGGAAAGTGGTCCTTTCTAGTAGCTTCATACAAACTCTCCAAGAGTTTTGGACTCTTGTTGGAATGAGTTCATTCTTCTCATTTCGCACAACAGTTATGCCACTCTTTTTTGGAACAACTTGGACGGGACTGACCCACTCACTATCTGAAATAGAATATATGATCCCTACACTTAAGAGTTTGTTGACCTCCTTCTTAACTACATCTAAGATGAGAGGGTTGAGTCTATGTTAGGGCTATCTCACAGGTTTAGAACCCTCATTCAAAAGTATTTTGTGGGTGCACATAGTTGGGTTAATACCTGGAATGTCACCTAAAGTCCACCCTATTGCCCTCTTGTGTTTCTTCAACATATGGAGTAAACTTAACTCCTCAGATGTACTTAAGGAACTAGAGATAATGACAGGTAATTGATCATGTTTAGCAAGAAAAGCATACTTCAAGTTAGGGGGAAGGGGTTTTAAGTCAAGCTCAGGGGGTTGCACAATTGAAGGTAAAAGTTCTTTCAACTCAAGTGCACCAAGAAACTTCCCTTTCTTATGAGAATCCCCAATAATTGTTGAATTGAAGGTATGTCCCTTTTGTTCATATGTAGATTGAGATTGTGGCTCATTCACACAGCAACCTTGACTACCACCTACATCATTCAAAGAGTGAAATATATGAGAAGTAACATCATGAAATGGTATGCAACATTATAGTAATTGATTAGAATTGAGTTTCTCCCCTATTACAGTCTTGACATGTGGTTGTCCATTATTTCCAAAATTTTTAGCAAAAAAATTTATGACTTTTAACCTGCTAAGTTCATCACCAAAAGGAGAATGTAAGTATTTCAATAATTGGAAAGAAGTGACATTACCCACACAATCATCCTTGAGGGTAAGAGAAGTCTGAAACTTGTAAGATGGAGGAATGTGAAGCTTAGACCCATGAATTGCAATCGTGCCACCAATAGCACATTGATTTCTTTCCTCATCTTCAACAATAACTCCACTTGTGTCCATAGGAGCAGATTCAGTGCTAATGGATGTTGCTTCACTTCCAAAAGTGGAATCCACTTCACTAACATTCTCAAATTCTGCAAAGCTACATAATAATTCTTTCCCAACACCATGATAACTATCAAATGAAGATATAGTACTAACAAGGTTAGAAAAATAAAAAATAAAAGGATTGAAAGTGGAAAGTGAGCTATCAATTACATGCAATCAATACTACACACATCATCATCACAATCAATAGAGGGAGAAGAATTTGAACCAATGGTAGCACATACATCATCATGACAATCATTTTTCACACACAATGAGAAAGCAGGCTCATCAATTGCCTCTTCCAAGGGCAAATCAATCTCATTCAAGCCAAGAAGGGAGTAGTCCTCAAATAGGTTATTCATAGCTTCATAAACATTGAACCGAATAACATGATCACCTACTTCCATAGTTATGTACCCATCCTTTATGCTAATGATAGTATTAGCTGTGCGCATGAAAGGCCTACCCAAAATCAATAGTTCCTCAACTAAGACCTTAATAGACATGTCTACTACATAAAAATCAGTAGGAAACACTAAGTCTTTGACCTTGACTAAGATGGCTTCCAATAAGCCATGAGGTTTCCTAGTGGTGCGATCAGCTACTTGTTTACTAAGATGTCTTCCAATCATAGCCTTTATCATCACCTGGTCAAAAGTGACTTTTGCTAGTTCAAAGCTTAACAACTCTCATGTAGGAATCCATGATGACCTCAAGTCTATAGGCATTGTGACGTGGTTATACATGAGAAAAGCTTATGACGTGATCTATGTAGCTTTCTCATAGTGGGTTGGTCCAACACCTTGTACTCTTACAACTGCCTAAGACTTTGATTTATATCTCCATATCTTATCAAAGTTATACTGGTCTTGTTTCATCTCTGCTCCCGTATAGATGATCGACCAGGGACATTTTAGGACAATCTTCATGAATTATCCAAGGATACAATTATTATAGTTAACATGCAAATAATATGATAACAGAATGGAGAAATTTTATTAAAATAATAATGTTCAAAGTACAATGATTGACCCTTAGGGCACAATTTCCGACATAATCACCAACTTACGGCCAATAATTCCATTCTTTAAATTTTCCATCAATTATGACATATTAATTAATATTGTCACAAAACACATAATAAATCCAATTTAACTTCACAAATCTCTACAATAATCCTCATTAGCCCTTAATCAAATTTTGGGGCGTTACACTGGTTGTAGAAATAACAGGTCTTAAAATTTACTTTAAGACCGTTTGTAGGCACAACCGGTCTTAAAGATGTGACTTTTAAGATCTATTGTTTTCATATCATGCAAGAAAACTTACGAGTTCATGGTCTTTTTCAAATCGCTCCCTTGTTTGAAGTGGAGGGAGCATAAGAGGATGACAGTGTAACTACTCTTGCATAGAAGAACCAACTGCCAATGATAACTCAAAAATAGAGAAGAATATTAAGCAAATATAAAACATTATATATATTTTAAAATATAAGTTTATTTCTTACCCATGCATATATGGAGCCAAGAAACACTCAGTTTCGGTTTCACTAAGCCTCTATGATAAGTATGTATGTCTAATAGTAGTAGTGGTCCCTTTCTCTTGGATTTGAGCTGGGCATAAGAATCCAAATTTATCGCTTTTGCCAGAGGAGACCAACCTACGATGCATGTACCTACAATAATGCAAGCACACAAATCAAAGGTAAACAATGAAATTTTTAAACTACTTACTTTGAATTGAATAAGATACTTACATTAAGAACAGTTGGATAATCCCAATCATAAGATTTTGTCTAGAAGCTACCAGGGACATCAAATCAACCCTTTCAAGATAGCATGTCACCCCTGACTTGCCAACAACTAAATCCGTAGGCCAATCTCTTGTTTTAAAGGATGTATCATATGCCATCAGAATAGCTTGTTGTATGATATTCAATGGAGGCTGTGAAACTTCTTGAGTGAAGGGAGCTGGACTTGGTGGGGCTTTGATTGGAGTTTCCTCAGCTTGAATAGAAACAAGGTTCTTTAGCCACAAGATGAACGTACCCAGGACATCGCTTTTAATCTTGAAATCATTAGAAGGGATAGGGACATATGCATCTGCAATGATCACCTCTTCAACTGACACTCTGACTTAATCAGCTTTCATTTGTTGGTGTTGGACAGTTGATCCTAGGTTATGTAACTAACCGTCTCAGAGAATCCTCAACAAAAATATCACAAGGCTTAGTAATTTCTCCTGCAGAAGCCTCTGGTGACTGCCCAATGTTGAAACAACTCCCTTTAGTGCTCTACTTATTGGGATCAAGCGATTGTGCCTGAGGAGTACCAGTATCTTGTCTTGAGCTTAAAACACTATCATTTCCTCTTTCATCTTGATCATCCGAGTTTCTAGTAGTGCATCAAATGATGCTTCAGCCTTGGCCCTTGCTTTTGCTCTTACAGTGGCCAACATAGTCTCCAATTCCTCCCTAGTCATGATGCTTGAGGAATGGTGTATGGGGGCTCTAAAGTAATCTCGCATTCTTACCCCTCCTCTAACTCCTCTGATATGGCCTGGATATTCATGTTTGCCAGTAGCAACAGTCAGAATATCATTCCTGTTATGAGTGTGAATGGTCTATTAGAAAGTGTAAGTGTACACTATCGTAAACAAGTAATATAGAAGTAAGTATAGTATCATTTCCTCGAGGATTGATCAATAAGTACCAAAATGATTAATTTCAACTCTATTTAGTCGGTCGATTAGTTAGTGATTGAGAGTACAAAATAAAAGATGAGTAAATATGAATGCAAATTATATGAAATAACTATGAGAAAATGTCCTAGGGGTCAGATTTCACTTAACAAATTTTGGATTGAATCACCTATCTATTCTAGCCTAATTTAATCCACATGTTGATAGTTAAGTTTCCCTAATTTACTTACTAGCGTCTTCCAAGGTCAAGTAATTCTATAATTAAATTTTAATCCAATATATTCCTATATGAATTTAAGCAATTAATTATACAATAAGAATTATGGAACTCAGTAAGACTACATACTACACAACTCATATGAATATATTCCTATTTCATATCAAGTCATGGTTTTAATTATAGGATCTATACACATACATCTCATTCCAGTCTCAACATACATATTGAAATCATTCAAAAGTTGGCCAATCAATCAAAACTCAATCATGAAGGAGAAATTCAAACTAGATTTAATAAGTTAAGATTCAATCCGTCATTAGTAAGCTATGTCATCACCCTAGGAAAATGAAAATGAGCTCGTGATGGAATTAAAAAAAAATAAAATAAATTGAAAACTTCATAAACATTACAATAAACTAAATTATTCAATAAAAATACAACCACAAGATGCATGAAAATAGGAAAATCTAGCCTTCTATGTACGAGGTAAAATCGTCCATGTAGGAGGCATGCAAGAAACAAATACAATGCATAAAATTAATTCTCAGATGATGGTATGTAAGTAGAGAAGAGAAGAAGGTAATGGATATGAACATGGTTGTGTGTGGAGAAGAGAAGAGAAGAGAGTAATAGATATGAATTGGTTGTGTAAAATGTAAAGGAGAGGATGGCTATATATAGGGAAGAATGGAGTAGGGTAGATGAAGTAGTAGGTGAAAAGGAAGATGAGGTGGTAGATGAAATGTGATAGATGAAGTAGTTGGGGAAAAGGAAGATGAGGTGGTAGATGAAATGTAGTAGATGAAGTAGTAGATGAAATGTGGTAGATGGAATGGTTGGTGGAATGGTAGATGATTCCCGCTTTCAACTTCCAAGCAAAAATTGAAACCCTTGGAGATAGAACTAGGTCTTGGTCTTAGCATAAAAGTTGTAGAGCTCTTTCTTAGCTTTTTGTCCATATAAAGAATGTTCCAATCCGACATCTAGAGCTCCAGATATTGCCTGAAAACTGAAAGAGGGTCTAATTTAGTATTTTTTTTAAAGAAAATCTATTTCATTCCAAAATCATTATTTATTTATTAGTTACACCCAAATTCATTAAATTGAGCTCAAATATCATCCTTAAAATCATCATATAAGGGAAAATAAATATGCAAAGATTTTACTTATCAAATTCCCCTACACTTAGCTCTTGGACGTCCTCAGACAAGGAGTGACGATTAAGTGCTTCCAACAATATCAGAAGTGTCAAGTCATAAGCAAGAACACAATTGAAAAATAAAGAGATCATAATATTTATGAATCAATGAAAATATAAACTAGTAACTTTATTTGAAAATGAATAAACCGAGTTCGTAATTACTACTCATTTTCTCAAACTCTCAAGTGTTTAGGGTAAGTGTTTTGCTCAAATTCATCCAAAAAAATTGCATTACTATAGGCTTGCTAAAAATCTCAATCTCCACTACCTAATTCACATGAATAATTCAAATCAAAAGTGTTAGTGCAAGCGTTTCACCCAAGAGGGGGGGTGAATTGGGTGATCATAAAAATTTCGTTGCAAATATAAAATTTGACGTTGAAATTAAAACATGAAAGAGTAAGGAGAAATATCACCGAAGTGTACACCGTGAGTTATACTGGTTTGGTCACAACCACTTTGACCTACGTCCAGTCCTCAGAGCTTTTCTGAGAGTTTCACTATAACTTCCAAGATTCAGTGGGTTCTTGGCACCTCAGTACAAGCAAGTTCCTACACCTGGACACTCGCTCCCCCTTACAAGTTGTAATCCAATCCCAACTCAAGGTTCCACAACCTTAAGTTACCTCAATAACAAATATTGAGTTTGAATGAAATATCTCTCTCAAGAGTGAATAAGAATCACTGAAGCATAGAGTTTCTAATACAACGTAAGAACAGAGTAATGATACGTTTGAGTGTAATCTTGTTGTTGTATGTGTTTTTCTTATTTTTCTCTGTTTGAATGTTCCCATATATATAGATATGTTGGTGATGACTGTTGGAACATTTTCTTCTCGTCCGTTGGAAAGTGCGTAGCCACTATTGACTTTTCCAGTTTTTGAAAAATATCCGTTGGCGGTGGTTGGCATATGAACGTTTCATTTGACTTCCATTACTTGATATGATTTCTTCATTGTTTATCTGTAAATAGACTAAGAATGCTAATACAATGAAATATTAATCATATAGGAAATAAATCAATGAACGTTTGAATGATTTCTAAAATTCTGGGTTTGCTTACTCGAGTAGCTACTCGAGTATCCCTTGAAGTTTACTCGAGTATCATCAGGAAATCTTTGATTACCTGCAAGTCAATGAATAAATACAAGATTACTCGGGTAGTGCATGGAATAACCAATTCTTAAACCTTTGAAAATATATGTTTACTCGGGTACTTACTCAAGTGATGCACTCACAACTTTATGAGTTACTCGGGTACCAACTCGAGTAAATGTTTACAAAAAATTTTGGTTACTTGATGCTTTACTCCAGTAATGTTGCAGGATTTCAAGGCCGAGAGCACTTACCTTGTTACTCGGATACTGACTCGAGTAATGCATTCATTTTTGCATAGGTTACTCGGGTACCACCTCGAGTAAATATACTTTTTGTGCTTGACTTACCCGGGTAATGACTTGAGGTTTACCTTCAAAATATCTCTGTATACTCGGGTACCTACTCGAGGAGTCCACTTAAAATAGATCATTAAATACTTGCATATCATAGGAATGACTCGAGGAAATTCAGATAGAACTATATCAAGTTAATCGGGTACCACCTTCAAGTTTTCACTAACTTCAGTGTGTTACTCGAGTACCTACTCGAGTAATATTGGCAGTAGTACAAAGTGCCGAGAGCAACACATTTTCAGAAATAGAGTTACTCGAGTACTTACTCGAGTATCATTGGCAACTTGAAATCAACTGGAAGTTTTTCACATGGTTACTCGAGTAGCGCCTCGAGTAACATTGGCAGGCCGAGAGCAACTCCAAGTTTTTACCTGGTTACTCGAGTAGCTCCTCGAGTAACATTGGCAGGCCGAGAGCAACTTAAAAATACTTACACTATTACTCGAGTACCTACTCGAGTAACGTTGGCAGGTTACTGGAAGGTGCTTCTGGTTACTTCAAGTTTTGGTTCATTATTCGAGTACCGCCTCGAGTAATGCCTTAGAAAACCTGCTTCTGATCAAGTTTCTCAGCTTTTTTCTCTTGGCCTTTCTTCATTACTCCAATGCTTATCTCAAGTGATACTTATCCCTGTTATTCCTTAGTTCAAACTTGTTTATTAATCATTTCCTTTTCAAACCATTCTTTTGTTATCATCAAAACATGAGATCTAACAAAAAGGACTTATTAAGGGTTGTAATGTGGTTAAGGTAAAAGGAATATAAAGTGTGATATTAAGGGCTAAATTTAAGAAATTAATAGAAAAATTCAAAAATGCTCTACTAATCCTCCGAATTAGGTAAAAATACTTGATATATCATTAAAGCATATGTTAATGGGTTGAGAACAAAGAAACAGTCAATTAGGCTTAAAGGGGCTTATCAACGGTATAATTGCAAGGTTGGCTATTTGGCACTGGATAAATAAAATGAATGCCTTTATCATTTTTGAATGTGCATATGAGATGTAATTTCAACCATATTTAAAGCAAGTTCTAGAGTGACAACTTAATAGGTGAATATCACATACAAGAGAAATAATCATTATAGGCTCAAAAGCTCATGGTTAGGGGTTTTCAAACTCAGCTTATTCAATCTCAAAATTCATCACCAATTGTAACAATCAGTTGTTCATTCATGCTATGAAATCTCTAAATTTAATTGATCAATACTAAAACTTATATACTTCTTAAGATCATTACAAAGCACTTTAAACAGGATGATTTTTTTACTCCTTTTTTTCTAAGAAGGAACAAAAACATGCAACTAATAAAATGTGTCTCAGGAGTTAAGAATAACTCCTTACTCTGCCATTTTTTTACACCCCATGCATATAATGGTTTTACTAATTAACTAAACAATTTTTTTTCTTTTCTCCCCCTAACCTAAATCAGACATTGTCCCCAATGTCTTCTAGAGCTAAGAGATGTTTTTTAAACATAAACATACAATAAAGCAAAACCAAAATGCTAAGAGTAAAACCAAGAGATTAAGGAAAGTTACAATTGAAGAATGGAATCTGGATCCTAATTCTGACTGCTATATGAAGATTGCTCACCTATTTGATTGGCTAGTATATCTAGTTTAGGTACATAGGTTTGCAATTGATCAAGCAGCTGATCAGCAGTTGGGGCAGAAATTATGGAATGGCGAGTCGCTTGGGGTATGAATCTTGTTTCCATATCTTGATAAAAAAAAACACAATAGATCATTATAAAAACCATTAACATTTAATAAACCTAATGGCTTTTTGTGAAAGTAACTTATATGCGATGCTGGAAATCCTATCCAATGTTTCCAAACCACCAGGTAGAGCGATGAAAACTTTAGCATGGTAGAGCATTAGTCCCATTCGTTTAGGTAAGCTCGAAACATATAACTCTTGTGTTAAGGAAAAGGTGTGACCTTCCAACTCCTTCACCCTTACACTTAAACCCTTGCTTCCATTCATGGATGCAGAAATGGCCACACTTCCCCTTAGGCCCTAGATACCTCCTCCATATAAAAAGTTAATCTTTATGGTAGCTAATGCAATTCCAAGTTCGTTTGCTGCTATGACAAACTCTCCATTCTTGCCTGAATAAGTTTCACAAAAAATGCAAATAGATGTAAATTTATATTTTTGTGTGATACCCTTTTTCTCTTTCTTTCTCTCAGACCATTTGTGTTTACAAGTAGAAGAATGCATATTTACAAGTGAAGAGTGCATATTTACAAGTGAAAGAGTACATATATATAACACTAAAACAGTGATAACAAAATCATACAAATCATGCATTTTTCAAAAAAATTTGAAAAACTTCTGACACAAATGACCGGTGTAATTTGCGTGAAGAAAAAGGGGAAAGAAAGTCAAAAGTTATTGAGAAGATAAGACATTAGATAAAAGTTACTAAAAAGATAAGATAGATTAGTCAAAAGCTACAGAAAAGATAAGATGATTAGACAAAAGCATGATTATGTACAGTAGTTGTGATATTAGCTCACATCTTCCTCTGGTTTTACGTCCAGTAACAGCTTAAACGCTTTCTATGAATTGAGAATTTACTTCCCATCCAGTTTTCTTATAAACTAGTAAATAGGGTCTTTTAATGTTAGATTCCCATGACAATATCACTCTTTTTCTTTGTTGAATATGCCCGCTAAATCAAGAAGAATATGATGAACATCACCACTTGGATGTATCTCAAGAGTTTGAATGATATCATCCAGTAACTCCATACTCAGTCCATCCTTTATAAATTTAATTTTATCTTCTCGATTTATAGAAACCATACCTTTACTCTTACAATGCTGATCACAATTCCACCTTGCACATTTATAGCAGACATTCATTCTTTTAGCTCTTTTCTTTTTGGAGTAAGAACTTCTTGCTATTCCTTACAAAAACAAATGATTTATGAATCTCATATGCTAAATGTACCATAGCTTCAATGATCCAGCGTATGTCCACAGGAAAGCCCAAACGCTTGAATATCTTCATCCTTTCAAGTCAACAGTTATAGATCTTCCTGAGCACATCTTTGGGAAGAGTGAGAAACCTGTTCTTAAGCTTTACAAGAGATTCTTCCATGGTAACTTAAAATGAAACTGATGAAAACTAAAATTCTTAACTCAGTGCAGTGTGTTTCAGTGAGTAGGAAAGAAAAATGAGAGAGTAGGAAAGAAGTTTTAAGTTGCCTCCTAAATAGCCACCCTTCTTTAATGTCTTTAGCTAGACAAAGATTAAACCAATTTTTTTTAAAAAAAATTACTAGATTGAGGACTTACCTGTTGGTTCCTCAAACATGGTGACAGATTTCAAAGTGTTGAGTACACCTTCATTGTATTCTTTGAGCCTTTGGCCATTCACTTTGAATTTTCGATTACCATCTTGAATTTCCGTAGTTCCATTTAGCCATACTTGAATCATAGTAAAAGGACCTGACCACCTGGATCTCAGCTTTCCTGGAAAGTGCTTTTAACTTGAGTTGTATAAAAGCACTTTTTGTCCCGATGTGAACTCTCTCCTTAAAATTCTACTGTCATGCCATTGTTGTCTAAATTCTTCAAGCTTATTGAGTTGGAGAAGCCTTTTCTCACCAGCTGCCTTTAAGTCAAAATTTAAGGCTTTTACTGCCCAATATACTTTGTGCTCCATTTCTACTAGAAGATGGCATGCTTTTTCGTAGACCAATTGATATGGAGATGTACTAATTGGTGTCTTGTAGGCAGTTCCCCAAAGTGCTTCTTCTAATATCTATGCCCAGTCCTTTCGATTGGAATTCACCGTCTTCTCTAAGATCTACTTTAGTTCTTTGTTTGAGATTTCCACTTGCCCACTAGTTTGTGGATGATATGGAGTTGCAACCTTATGAGTTACTCCATATTTAGCTAATATTGACTGAAGCTGCTGATTGCAAAAATGCCTTCATCTATCAGTGATAATAGCTCTAAGCACTAAAAAAAATAATCTTCCTCAAGAACTTCACAACCACTCGAGAATCATTTGTAGGAAAGGCAGCTGCTTCAACCCACTTGGAGACATAGTCAACAGCTACTAAAATGAACTAGTTGCTAAATAAGGATGGAAAAGGCCCCATAAAATCAATCCCCCACACATCAAAGAGCTCAACTTCTAAGATGTTAGTTAAAGGGGCTTCGTGTCTCCTTAAGATATTTCCCATTATTTGACATCTGTCACAAGTTGCCATAATTCTTTGAGCGTCCTTGAAGAGCATAGGCTAATAAAATCCTAATTGATGGACTTTAGTAGCTATTCTATTTTCTCCAAAATAACCACCATATGGGATAAATGGCAATAATTTAAGATGTTGTTTATTTCTTCTTGAGGAACACATCGCATGATAATTCAGTCTGGGCCTTATTTGTACAAGAACGGATCCTCCCAAAAGTAATGCCTTACATCAGCCAAAAACTTCTTTTTTTGTACTTTAGAAAGTTCATAAGGCATTACTCCAGTTGCCAAATAATTTACAAAATCATCATACTATAGGGTAGGTTGTGACTACATGATGAAAAGTTGCTCATCTGGGAAATTCTCCTTGATTGGTAATTCTCTCTTTCGTTTAGGTGGTTCTAACTGAGAAAGATTATCTACAATAAGATTCTCGGTCCCCTTTTTGTCTTTGATCTCCAAGTCAAATTCGTGTAACAGAAGCACCCATCCGATCAGTCTAGGCTTAGTGTCTTTCTTCTCAATCAAGTATTTGATTGTTGAGTCGTCCATCCAGACAATGACCTTTGACCCAATCAAGTAGGCTCTGAATTTGTCAAATGCCAACACAATTGCTAATAGCTCCTTTTTTGTTGTTGCATAATTCAGTTGTGTATCTGAGAGTGTCTTGCTAGCATAAAAGATGGCATGAAAGACCTTTTCTTTTCTTTGGCTTAAAACAACTCCAACTGTATAAAAACTTGCATCGCACATCATTTCGAATAGAAGGTTCCAATCTGGAGCTATGATGATTGGTGCAGAAGTCAAGGCACTTTTCAAAGTTTGGAAGGCTGATAAGCACTCCTCATTAAACATAAAGGGAGTGTTTTTCTCTAACAGCATGCAAAGTGGCTTTGTGATTTTAGAGAAGTCATTGATGAATCTTTTATAAAAGCCAGCATGTCCTAAAAACTCTGAATACCCTTGATTGAGGAAGGAGATGGTAACTTTTTAATTGTTTCAATCTTAGCTCGGTCCATTTCAATGCCTTGATCAGATACCATGCTACTTAGCATAATTCCTTCTTTCACCATGAGATGGAATTTCTCCCAATTTAGAACCAAATTTGTCTCCATACAACGTTGCAGAACTTTTGCAAGATTTGAAAGACAATGATCAAATGATTCTCCAAATACTGAAAAATCATCCATGAACACTTTAATGAACCTTTCCACCATGTCTGAGAAGATCGCCATCATACTCATTTGAAATGTTGTTGGTGCATTACTTAGACCAAATGGCATCTTTTTTAAGGCAAAGGTACCATATGAACATGTAAAGGTTGTTTTTTCTTGATCCTCTAGTGCAATTATAATTTGATTATATCCTGTGTACCCATTCAGGAAACAATAATAGGCTTTGTCAGCTAGTCTATCAAGCATCTGGTTTATAAATGGCAGAGGGAAGTGATCTTTTCTAATGGAAAGCTCACATGTGGAGAGAGTATTGGGAAAAGTCAAATGGAATTTTAAATTATTTCTCTCTCCTCCCCTCTCCTTGTTTTCAACTAAGCTTGGAGGGAGTATGATTATCATCATTTCTCATCTTCTCTCACACTCCATCTCTCTCTTCTCTTCCCTATTTCTGGCGGCCATTGTTGAAGTTAAAGGAAAGAAGAAAAGCATGTGATTTGGGTAAGCAAAAGGCTTCCTTTGCTCAAACTCTCTTCTCTAAATTTGTTCCTTGAGATAAGAGATTCATTTTGATGTTTTTAGTGTGGCCATTGGTGTTGATTTATGGCCACAAGGAATTGTGAAGGTTGGAGAATCAAGAAGTGTCTTTGAGAAAGTTGATAAGGTAAGTAAAACCAATCCTTCTATCTATGTTATGTGCCAAATGGTTTGGTTTGGAATTTTTGTGATTTTTAGCCTGATTTTCAAAATTGAGGATCATGGTGTTTTTGGTATGTTATTGGCATAAAAATGGTATCTTGTAGTGATTTTGGGATAGATAGAACATATTTGGGATTGAAATGTCTTTTTTGGAT
This sequence comes from Inga laurina, assembly GCA_963855925.1. Taxonomy (NCBI): domain Eukaryota; kingdom Viridiplantae; phylum Streptophyta; class Magnoliopsida; order Fabales; family Fabaceae; genus Inga; species Inga laurina. The sequence continues at coordinate 41,080,064 of OY979703.1, forward strand.
GATTTTGGAATTTGGACGTTTATGTTGCCCAAAACCAAAGCATGATAATGGAATTGGATTTTGGTAATTCTGATGGTTCCATTGAATTCCTTGCGTGTTTTTGTGTAGGAGTAGCCTTCAGTAAGAGTTTGGGACCATTAGAATCAATTGGGCAATTATTGTGATGTGTGGTCTATTTCGCTGCGTTTTCTGGTTCTGATAAGCTTCACTTGAGTGTTGAGGGGTTCACCCAAGTGCGGGATGAACATCACTCAAGTGGGGGTGAGTTCACTCGAGTGTGTTGTGTATTTTCACTTTTGGCTTCCAGTTTCATGTTGCACTTCCGTGTGTAGAGGCAAGAGTGTTGCCACACTTGAGAGTGTTGTGGGTTCTTACTTGAGTGAGCCTCCTCTCACTCGAGTGTGGGTGTATTTGACACCATGAACTCTCATCTCGAGTTGTCACTCATGTCCAAGATTTAAGAGTGCGCTTTAACACTTGCGAGTATTAAGCTATCACTTGAGTGCTTCGTTCCTCTAAAAGTCTCTTGTGCTCTCAGGCAAACACTTTCTACACCACACTTTCTAGCACTTGAGGGGAGACCATACCATCACTCGATGAGGTCTTCTTTACTCGAGTGTCCGTTCCATCACTCAAGTGAGGCCTTCTTCACTTGAGTGTAACAATGAAAAATCATGTCTTGTGCTTCCAAAAGGGGATCTTTGGGATAGTTCTTCTAAACCCTTTAAGGCTTGTGTTAGAGGTGTTTATGGGTACTTAAAGTGCAATAATGATAACCAATTCAAGTGTTAAGAAGTTGTTGAACGATGGAATAGTTAATAACTCTTCGTCACTTATTATAATTATAGGATACGATATTTGCCCTACTTGGGAGAGATCTGCGGCAGAGCACGCACGGAACGAACTTGGTAGTGACTTTTCTCTCATGTTGTATATGATGCTTGGTGTGCATGACTTATCATTTTTTGTTGTATCTTTGGCATAAGGCTATTGTGTTATCTCTCGTAGTGTATTACAACATGAGCATTCAGCGTGAGCAGTCGTAGGGGGTGATGGTTATCACACTTACCCTTACCGTTGTAATTGCCAGGGTGCGTTATGGAATCGTGGATTCTTGTTTGAGTATCCGGCCAGTGTGGCTGTATGTGTATGTGAAATATTTTATATGGATCCCAGCTGTGGTGATATATGTGATATGATCATGTGATAGAGCAATACTGGGTGAGGAAATGTAAGGGTGACATCAGTTATACCAGCCTTTGCAGTTGTAACTACCGTTGTAGTTGCTGTGTGTTGTGTGATGATTTGCTTTCATGCTTTGTTGTTGTGCATATTATGAGTGACTTATTACTACGGGGATTCCTTAGAATCTCACTCTACCAAAAACAATTTTAGACAGGGCCGAAGGATATAAAGAAAAGCGGGTGACAAAGAGTAGTTAGAGCTCCGCACAAGGAGTTTTACTTTTGGAATATTTGGTTATCATGTATAAATTATTTGGATGTTTTCAGAAACAATTGTATATATTGGGATTCATAGTATAGTTTTGTGTAAACCCCAAGTAAAAGGAAAAAAGTTTATGGGCTTTGTGCCTCTATAGACTTATTTATTTAATGGAACTAGAGTGTGTCAGGAATTTGCATTATACTCTGATATGTATGAATGGAATCAACGCTTACAGGCCATTTATGTTTGAAATGTGAGTATGAGACCATTGGGGAACAGGTGTTGTAAAATTTTTTGAAAACCCTGATTTTGGGAAGTTTAATTTTGAATAAGTCTGAAATCATACGTAGTCTCTAATTCAAACTTAATTACGTTTTTATGAACTAAATTCTGCCTTGATCATGGAGGGGGTTACATTTGTGGTATCAGAGTTGTAGTTCCTGGCAAGGGTAGAATTTACTAGGGTAGTTGTAATAGCTTGTTGCCTTAGTCATTGATGATGACTTAGGATTGGTCATTATATACACATAAGTTTTTCTACTAACTGTGGATATATATGAATGTTATGGACTATGTGTATACATTGCTATGGTATTGACATAGTGAATAATTTATAGAATTAAAGGACAAAATGGTTCGCCCTAGACCTAGACTGAACCAGAGGTGGAGGAGTTGAATGACAATCCTCCTGATCCAATGCGAGAAATGATGGATCTCATACGGGAGCAACGAGACATGATAGCTGAGCTGAGGGAAGAGCTCAGAGAGGAAAGGGCCAAACGTAATGAGGAAAAGGTCCAGACTACACAGGAAGAGACTCATGCTAAGACTCGTCATGAGGAGACAGTTGAGGAGTTAAATGGATCCCATGAATCCTCACCTCACACGATGCCCAATCAAGAGTCACAAAGGGTACCGGTTTGTGAGGGAAGAGGCTTAAAATACTAGGTCTCTAAGTTTTGCAAGCATATGCCTCCAGTGTTCAAGGGGAAGTTCGAACCCCAAGTTGCTAAGGATTGGATAAACCAGTTAGAGAAAATCTTTGAAGTCCTCGTGTGTTCATCGGAGGTAAAGGCAAAGCTGGTAGTGTACAAGCTAGAGGGAGATATAGATCGGTGGTGGCGGAATATCGCTATGTCATTGAAGAACCGGAACATGCCATTGACTTGGGAGGTATTTCAAGAGCAATTTAACAAGAAGTACTTCCCTAAGTCAGTGAGACTTGAGAAGGAATCCGAGTTCCTGGCCATCTAGCAGGGTGATATGGAGAGCTTTGACGAGTATCTTTCCTGTTTCATCCGGCTCTCACGATACTCTTCCTACCTCTAAAGTAAGGATACTGAGGAGTGGAGCTCTGATATGCTTACCTGAGGCTTGAGGCGTAAGCTAAAGAAGAGGTTAGCCACCCAACTATTCACTAACTTCAACAAGGCGGTGGAGCAGTGTAGAATTGTTGAGAATAACTTGAGGGAATTGTACCCATCTAAGGGTAGTGGTAGCCAGAATGAGCCTAGCAAGACAAATACTTCCCAGAAATGGAAGGGGCAAGGATCCTCATATGGGGGTGGTAACAAAAGCCCTATCAATCTGGGGGTTATGGTGATTAGAGACCTCCAGCGGGACCAGTATGTAATCAGTGTAGAAAGTACTATCCAGGCAAAACCTATGCTGGGGAGGTGATTTGCTTCAACTATAAACAAGTGGGTCACATCTCTACTAAGTGCCCATGACAGCCTGTAGAGCAAAGGCCTAGAAATTAGGGTCAAGTGTTTGTAATGACACATGAGGAGGCTCGAAAGTCCCCATGATGCGCTCCGCAAGTATACGCGTCGCGCCAAGTAATAAAGTGATAAGTAGATTATTGTCCCGCGAGGAATCAATCAATTAATGTTTAGATATTAAAATCTCAATTTCTTTTAAGTTAAACGAAACTAATTATGAGTAAATTCAAAGGAAATTAATTAAAGAAAACTATCAATATCAAACACAACCTAGAGTCACTAATCCCTCACTAGCTCTCCAAATCTCAAATCCATTTACTTAGTTAATCTCAAATGTTACTTTTGTTAATCTTGAGTATAAATAGTTATAAGTGCTTGTCGGTTCACTCACAACCCTTTCTTAAGTATAATTGTTATGTCTAACCAAATTACTCAAGAGGTAAAATAATTCAAACATACTCTTCAACAATTATATGGGGCTATTAGGTATATATCTATCCTAATCGTAAATTAAATCGTAATTTAATCCCATATCACTTAATCTCAGAGTCTAATTAAAATTTCCTTCGTCAAGGTAAATCCTAATACTCAAATTCACATCTAATGGTGGCCAATCATCAAACGGACATAATAAAACAAGATTAAGTAATCAAAATTAACATAAATCATAACTAAATAATCATAGAAATAAAATTTAATTCACTAGTGAGTTCATAGTTTCCCTAGGTCTAAAAAGAAAATTAGCCACACATGGCTAAATAAAATCCATAATAAAACAAAGAAATTCAGATTCAAAGAATAAAGAGAAAGAAAAAGAAGGCAAATCTGTTGAAGACTCCCTCTATTCCTCGCTCGATCTCCATTGTCCTATGTTTCTCATTCTGCTCTAATGTGTTGTGATATGCACGTTGCTGCCCTTTTATAGATACAAGTTCGGCTATTTTCCTTCTGGCTCGGGTTGCGTACATTCTTTAGGGATCTTTTATGCAGATATTATCCTATCCTTTCTCATCAAAATATAAGATAAGATATTATAGTATCTTTATCTTTGCAAAATAGCTGGACATGGGTATTGATTTTTATTTATTACTTTCTTGCTTTAAGTGGGGTCTGCATCTATATTTTTCTCATCCAAGTTAATATCTCGTTTCTTATCTATCTTGTAATATCATATATATATATATTTCTTTTCATGTTGGCCCACGCATACATTTTTAAATCTGGAGATGGATTATGTAATGTTATTATTCTTCTTTTCCCTTTGTATATATATCTTCACAAGGCTTCACAATGTATATATCTTTTCTTCATATTTTTGCCCTCCTCAATATCATCATATTTCCTACAAAATAAAAATAGGATATGGGTAAATTTTATATCAAAATTTCTTTTTATCCTCAGCTTAATTAAAAGATAAAAAAATATATAGAAGATAATTAAAGAGGTATAAAATATTAATAAATTTAATCAATTATGTCCTAAAATCTGTACCTATTTAATTATAAAATATATATTTATCACCCCAGAACTGATCTAAGGTAAAATCCTTCTCGGTGATAATGAGTTGAATGCTTTATTTGATTCGGGTACAAGTCATTCATTTATAGGTTATGACTGTGTAAAGCACCTAGGATTGCATGTCCAAAAATTGCCATTTGATTTAGTCGTGTCGACGCCTATGGGTGTCAAGGCTGTGATGGATGAAGCTTGCTTAAATTGTGTGATAGTTGTTGAGGGTCGAGAGTCTATAGTTGATTTGATCTGTTTGCTACTTCAACACTAGAAGTCATTTTGGGTTTCGAATGGTTGACAGCAAATGATATACTACTTAACTGTAGCAATAAGAGGATAACCTTCTATAATGCACGATAGGAGAACAATGTGAATGCCAGTTTGAATTTACTTTCAACGTCTAAAGTAGACAGATATCTTGAGAAGGGATGCCAAGGGTACATGATTTTCTTCTTTGTTCAAGGAGAATCATGTGAAGCTCTTAAAAGTATACCTGTTGTGAGAGAATTCCTTGAAGTATTTCTGGAAGATCTTAGTGGATTGCCTTCGGAAAGGGAAGTGCAGTTACCAATTAAGATTGTGCCTAGAGCTGGTTCAATATCCAAAGGCCCATACCGTATGGCCCCTAACGAGATGGCAGAGTTGAAGAAGCAAATTGAAGAATTGCTTGAAAAAGGGTTCATCCGACCTAGTATATCACCCATGGGGAGCTCCAGTACTGTTTGTGAAAAAGAAAGATGGAAGCTTGAGGCTTTGTGTCTATTATAGAGAACTTAACAAGGTCACTGTTAAGAACAAGTATCCTCTCCCGAGAATCGATGACCTGTTAGATCAATTGTCTGGCTTGTGTGTATTCTTTAAAATTGATTTAAGGTTAGGATATCATCAGTTACGTGTGAAGGCATCGAATGTTCCGAAGACTGCTTTTAGAATAAGGTATGGGCACTATGAGCTCCTTATGATGCCCTTTGGGTTGATGAAAGCACCAGTGGTATTCATGGACTATATGAATCGCATCTTCCTACAGTATCTTAACCGGTTTATGGTTGTGTTTATCGACAACATTTTGATTTACTCCAAGAGTAGGGGAAACATGAGCAATATTAGAGAATCATGTTAAGAATTCTGTGGGAAAAGCAACTCTATGCCAACTTGAGCAAGTGTGAGTTTTGGCTTATAGAAATGAAGTTCCTTGGCCATTTGATCTCATGAGATGGGGTATCAATGGATCTCAGTAAGGTGGAAGCAGTACTTGATTGGAAAAGGCGAGAATCTATTTCTGAGACTCGTAGCTTTCTGGGTCTTGCTGGTTATTACCGGAGGTTCATTCATAACTTCTCACGTATTGCATTGTCGATGACCAAGCTCACGAGGAAGGATCAATCATTTTTGTGGGATGAACATTGTGAGCAGAGTTTCACTGAGCTGAATGAGAGATTGACTACAGCACCAGGGTTGATTATACCTGATCCCAGTAAGGCTTATGTTGTGTATAGTTATGCGAGTAAGCAGGGGTTAGGGTGTGTCCTGATATAGTAGGGAAGAGTGGTGGCCTATGCCTCTCGACAACTGAAACCGCATGAGATAAACTACCCCACTCATGATCTGGAGCTTGCAGCAATAGTGTTTGCATTGAAAATTTGGCATCATTACATGTATGGTGTGACAGTGGAACTGTATTGCGACCACAAGAGTCTTAAATATCTATATGATCAGGAAGAGTTGAACATGAGACAGCGTCGGTGGATGGAGTTGCTGAAAGATTATAACCTGGAGATCAAGTATTATCCAGGTAAGGCTAATGTCATCACGGATACTTTGAGTCAGAAGGTAGTGCTAGTGGCAACGATGATGATCTAAGAGGAGCAATTGATAGAGGATTTTTGTGATTTGAATCTCTCGAATGATATCCTGTGTGCCAGTTATGGGGTAGGCCAAGGGGAGAATGACCTGAGGACTGAAATTGAAGAGGCTTAGATTCATGATGAGTGGGCCCAGTTTATCCGAGCTATGATTGAGTAAGGAGGGACAAGGGATTATGATTTGTCATCTAGTGGACTGGTATGTTACCAGAAGAGAATCTATGTTCCATTGAGGGTTGACTTGAGGCTGAGAATTCTTGATGAGGCTCATAAGAGTCAGTATACTCTTTACCCCAGTATGACCAAGATGTATCGCAACTTGAAATCTATGTATTGGTGGCTAGGGTTAAAGAGTGATGTGACTAAGTATGTGGTACGGTGTCTTACCTGTCAAAAGGTGAAGATTGAACACCAGAGACCGCTAGGATTGCTTCAGAGTCCAGAAATTCCAGAATGGAAGTGGGAGAGTATGACCATGGATCTAGTGGTGGGTTTGCCCAGGATCAAAAACTACGATGCGATCTGGGTGAATGTTGATAGACTCACGAAGTCAGCACACTTCATACCTATCAATGCTAGATATTCTCCTGATAACCTGGTTGAAATATATATCAAATAGATAGTGAGACTCCATGGTACATCGAAGAATATTATCTTTGACATGATCCTTGGTTTACTTCTAGATTCTGGAGGGCTCTATATGAAGCTATGGGTACTCAGTTGAGGTTTAGCATGGCTTACCATCCTCAGACAAACAGACAATAAAAAAGGATTGTTTAGATGTTGGAAGATATGTTGAGAGCGTGTGTCCTAGACTTCAAGGGAAAATGGGACTACTATCTTCCATTGGCGGAGTTTGCTTACAACAAAGGCCACCATGCGAGCATTCAAATGGCTCTGTGTGAAGCATTATATGGAAGGAAATGCCAGTCATCGTTGTGCTGGATAGAGTTATCTGAGAGGATGTTGTATAGGCCAGATCTTGTTGAGCAAACTTCTGAGCAGATCAGAACTATCAGGAAGAGGCTCCTTGTAGCACAGAGTTGACAGAAGAGCTATGCTGACAAAAGGAGAAAACTTCTAGAGTTTGAAGTAGGGCATCATGTTTTCTTGAGAGTATCTTCGGTCATAGGCATTGGGAGAGCAATCAAGCAGAGGAAACTGAGTTCAAGGTACATTAGTCTATTTGAGATTCTGGCGCAAATCGGACCTGTAGGGTATCGGATAGCACTACCCCCGAGTTTGAGCAGACTTCATCATGTGTCCCATGTCTCGCAGCTTAATAAGTACCAACCAGACCCTGAGCATGTCATTGAACATGAGGAGATTAAGTTGCATGATAACTTCACTTATGCGGTAGAGCTAGAGCGTATCATCGATCGAGAAAAGTGGTGACTCAGGCATTGAAGCCTACCATTTGTGAAGGTGGTCTAGAAGGGAATGTCTCCAAGAGAAGCAACTTGGGAGGCGAAAGCAGACATGAAGAAGCTATTTCCTGAGTTTATGGCTGATAATGTGTAATAAAATTTGACGGCAAAATTTATTGAACGGGGGGAGAATTGTAATGCCTCAAATTTTGATTAAGGGCCAAAGACAATTACTGAGAATGATTGTGAATTTAAATTGGAATTATTATGTGTTTTGTAGTAATTTTATCTAATATGCCATAATTAGTAAAAATTGAAAGAATGGAATTATTGAGCAGTTAGTTGGAGATTAATAGGAAAAATTAATTACTAACTAAGGGAAAATAAGAAGTGTAATTAATTGGCTAATGGAGGGATTAGAGAAGCTAATTGGGTGTTTACTTTATGAGGGCCAATAAGGAGGTGACACTTTGCAAGCTCACATGTGGAGAGGGTATTGGGAAAAGTCAAATGGAATTTTAAATTATTTCTCTCTCCTCCCCTCTCCTTGTTTTCAGCTAAGCTTGGAGGGAGTATGATTATCATCATTTCTCATCTTCTCTAACACTCCATCTCTTTCTTCTCTTCCTCATTTCCTGCGGCCATTGTTGAAGGAAAAGGGAAGAAGAAAAACATGTGATTTGGGTAAGCAAATGGCTTCCTTTGCTCAAACTCTCTTTTCTAAAGTTGTTCCTTGAGATAAGATCTTCATTTTGATGTTTTTATGTGGCCATTGGTGTTGATTTATGGCCACAAGGAATTGTGAAGGTTAAAGAATCAAGAAGTGTCTTTGAGAAAGTGTATAAGGTAAGTAAAACCAATCCTTCTATCTATGGTATGTGCCAAATGGTTTGGTTTGGAATTTTTGGGATTTTTGGCCTGATTTTTGAAATTAAGGATCATGGTGTTTTTAGTATGTCATTGGCATGAAAATTGTATCTTGTAGTAATTTTGGGACAGATAGAATGGATTTAGGATTGAAATGTCTTGTTTGGATGATTTTGGAATTTGGACATTTATGTTGCTCAAAACCAAAGCATGATAATGGAATTGGATTTTGGTAATTCTAATGGTTCTATTGAATTCCTTGGGTGTATTTGTGTGGGAGTAGCCTTAAGTAAGAGTTGTGACCATTAGAATCAATTGGGCAATTGTTGGGATGTGTGGTCTGTTTCGCTGCATTTTCTAGTTATGATAAGCTTCACTCGAGTGTTGAGGGGTTTACTCGAGTGTGGGCTGAACATCACTCGAGTAAGGATGAGTTTACTTGAATGTGTTAGTGTATTTTCCCTTTATGCTTCTAGTTTCATGTTGCACTTCCATGTATAGAGGCAAGAGTGTTGCCTTACTTGAGATTGTTGTGGGTTCTCACTCGAGTGAGCCTCCTCTTACTCGAGTACGGGTATATTTGATACCATGAACTCTCATCTTGGGTTGTCACTCGCATCCAAGATTCAAGAGTGCGCTTTAACATTTGCGATTGTTAAGCTGTCACTCGAGTGCTGGAGTATTCACTTGAGTGCTTCTTTCCTCTAAAAGTCTCTTGTGTTATTTGGCAAATACTTTCTACACCTCACTTTCTACCACTTGAGTGCAGATGGTACCTTCACTCGAGTGAGGTATTCTTCACTCGAGTGTCAATACCATCACTCGAGTGAGGCCTTCTTCACTCGAGTGTAACAGTGAAAAATCATGTCTTATGCTTCCAAAAGGGGATTTTTGGGATAGTTCTTCTAAACCCTTTAGGGCTTATGTTAGAGGTGTTTATGGGAACTTAAAGAGCAATAATGATAACCAATTCTAGTGTTAAGAAGTTGTTGAATGATGGAATAGTGAATAACTCTTCATCACTTATTATAATTATAGGATACGATATTTGCCCTACTCGGGAGAGATCTGCGGTAGAGCACGCACAGAATGAATTAGATAGTAACTTTTCTCTCATGCTGTGTATAATGCTTGGTATGCATGACTTATCATTGCTGGTTGTATCTTTGGCATAAGTGTAACCCCCTCGCCGTAATTACATCCGGATTACGAAACTTAAGTGAATTAGATACCAATAAGATAAAATCATAATTTATAATCCCACATCCCAGAGATGGGGCATTTCGAAATCAATTTCATAACGTAATTAACTCTTGGTCTCACGTTCACGTGCGGATATAACTACCAGAGAAGTCAGAGTACATTATAAATATCAAAGTGCGGAAACCAAAATCCCGGCAAACCCCGGGTTAATACATATAACTTGGGTTTAATATTTCCCAACAAGGGGATTACACCACCAAAATAATCATTTACATTCTTATATACAATTGTCAATCCCACATCCAAAAATACGATAACCAACTACCACTTAGATTTTTGGAGTAAGCCTAACTACTCCGGGTTGTCCGCTTCCCTTTCGAGCCACTCGCCCTGTCTGAAAAGGTTAGTCATATGGAAGGGGTGAGATTCTAAAGAATCCCAGTAGTAACTACAATTTCATACCACATGCAATCACAGAATATGCACACCAATCATCTCATACAGCAACACAAGTCACTCCACCCTCATCCCCTTTTACCGCCGAGAAGGCATACGACCTTAACCCGAACCGTTGTTAGCGACTCAGGGACTATTGGCGTGGCAGTGCATACAAATAGCCACACGGCTCAAATATAGCCTTTCGGCTTTCACAATGGCCCGTCGGCCTCCACAAATAGCCTTTCGGCCCACATATACACATATATCACACCCTAACCTCATCCCCTTTTACCGCCGGGAAGGCATACGACCTTCACCCGAACCGTTGTTAGTGACTCAGGGACTATTGGTATAGCGGTGCTTCCACCGTTTTCACAAACCTTGCAGCATACGATATTCATTTCAAAACAATGACATAATATACATACAATGTATCACACAAGGCATAAAGAAAGAGTCACTACCTGTATCCTTCCGGACTGGCTCTTGCACCTTAGCCTCACGAGGACGACAGATGTCAAATCCTATATCAATTAGGGACAACCAATCAATCTCTTTTCCAATGTATATTTCAATAATTCTCTAAGTTGGTTATCATTTAGGACTCATTAGGTGACTAAAATAGGCCTAAACATATGCCTAAAGGGTTGGAAGAACCTACCCAAAAGACCCCTTACTCGAAGGCAAAACACTGATTTTTGACAGTCTCACTCGAGCACAAATGCTCTCACTCGAGCACGAGTACGGACATCACTCGAGCACAGATTCTCTCACTCGAGCATTGGTACGGACAGCACCCGAGCACAAGAGAAAGTGAGACTGCGAGTGAGCACCCGAGAGCACAAGGACACTTCCAGGAACTGGCTCACTCGAGCACGCCGACCTCACTTCGAGCACAAGGCCAAAAGCCTCTCTCGAGCACCCGCGAGCACACGCTGCGAGTGACTACTCGAGAGCACCACCCTCACCCGAGGCACAGGCTCACTCGAGCACGACCCCAGTGCTCGAGCACACACACCACACCCGCGAGTGAGAAAGCACACTCGTGCAACTTTCCCGCGAGCATCAACCCGAAAGCACAACTCTCCCCTGAAGCACCATCTCACTCGAGCACGACCCTCAGTGCTTCGAGTGAAACAGCTATGCTTGCGAGTGTTAGAGCACACTCGTGGCATCAATCAGTGAGTGAGGTCCCGAAAGCAACCTCAACTCCGGACTTGCTTCTTCACTCGAGCAGAACCATGCTCACTTCGAGCATGTTCTTCGCTCACTCGAGCACAAGGAAATGCTCGCGAGCACAACCCGTAAAACCCAGGTAACTCGAAGCACAACAGGGAAAAACTTGCATATCACTCGAGCACGTTCTTCCTCTGCTCGAGTGATGTGCATCAGAGACCCAAAACGCAGCCAAAAACCAGAAACTCCAGATGGTCAAATTCACTCCCAAAGGTTCCCAAAACTCTTCCCAATGCTCATACACACTAAGCACTAACCAGGGAACACAAGGGCAACTCTAAAAGCACTCCAAAAACCCATTTGACCACAATCATTCCTTAAGGTCTCTAAGATACACAATGTCTAGTTTCCCCTTAACATCTTTTTAACATTCCAAACCATATCAAATGATCATATATCTTCAAACTAAATCATTTTCAATCATCAATCATAATGATCCTCACATTTCCAGAAATAGGCATATTTAGGGCAAAAATTCCAGATTTGACTAAACTTAGCCAAAAATCGCAAACAATATACCAAAATGCTCTAAATGCCTACCTCTTCTCTTTGCCCAATTCAGAACCTTGATTCCTCAACTTTCAATTTCGGCCAAAATCCCACTCAACACCATTCAAGGCTCTACAATCATCACAATGTAGCTCTCATTGAGATGAACAATATTAGAGAAGAGGATTGGAGCAAAGGAGAATCACAACTTACCAAGATTCAAGCTTTTCTTCCCCTCTCACTTGCTTGTCCAGCGCCAGAAATGGAGGAAGGAGAGGAGAGAGAAAATGAAGTGGAGGAGATGATGATGATGGTGTCACTCTTTCTCCCTACACACACACAACCGCACAAGAGAGAGAAGGGAGAGAGAAAAGTGGTATTTTGTCTTTTAGTGCCACATCCAATGGCTCACCCAATGCCACATGTCATCATCTACTCACTCCCTCTATGATCTCACCAACTCACAACACATAGGATTCCGACCCACGGTCAAGGAATCACAACCATTGATCTTAAATACCACATGTATTTATTCCCAAAATTTACATTACATTAATCATAATAGTGCTTAATTACACTAATTACAATGATTATCAGAGTTATCAGTCCTAATCACAAATCGGGATATTACAATAAGGCCATTGTGTTATCTCCGTAGTGCATTACAGCATGAGCAGTCGTAGGGGGTGATGGTTATCACACTTACCCCTGCCGTTTTTTCTGCCGTTGTAATTGCCATAGGTGAGTTGTGCAATCGTGGATTTCTATTTGAGTATATGGCCAGTGTGGCTGTGTGTGTGTGTGAAATATTTTATATGGATCCCAGTTGTGGTGATATATGTGATATGATCATGTGATAGAGCAATACAACGTGAGCAAACGTAAGGGTGACATGAGTCATACCTGCCCTTGCCGTTGTAACTGCCGTTGTAGTTTCTGTGTGTTGTGTGATGATTTGCTTTCATGCTTTGTTGTTGTGCATATTATGAGTGACTTGTTACTAACGGGAATCCTTAGAATTTCACTCTCCCAAAAAAAATTTTAGACAGGGCTGAATGATCTAAAGGAAAGCGGGTGATGAAGAGTAGTTAGAGCTCTAGGTAAGGAGTTTTACTTTTGGAATATTTGGTTATCATGTATAAATTATTTGGATGTTTTTGGAAATAATTGTATATATTGGGATTCATAGTATAGTTTTGTGCAATCCCCAAGTAAAAGGGAAAATGTTTATGGGCTTTGTGCCTCTGTAGAACCCTTATTTATTGAATAGAACCTGAGTGTGTCGGGAATTTGCATTATACTCTGATATGTATGATGGAATCAACGTGTATAGGTCATTTATATTTGAAATGTGAGTATGAGACCATTATGGAACAGACGTTGTAAAATTTTTAGAAAACCCTGATTTTGGGAAGTTTAATTTTGAATAAGTCTCAAATCATACGTGGTCTCTAATTCAAACTTAATTGCATTTTTATGAACTAATTTCGGCCTTTATCGTGAAAGGGGTTACACTCTCCATCCAGTCACCATTCGTTATGGAATCAGTTCATTTTTCTCATTAGGCATTACTGTCATTCCACCTTTCTTTGGCACAACTTGAACTGGACTTACCCATTGACTGTCAGAGATTGGGTAAATTATACTAGCATTTAGCCACATTATTACCTCCTTTCTCACCACCTCCTTCATATTCGGATTGAGTCTTCTCTGGTGCTCAACTGATGGCTTTTAGTTGTCCTCTATCAACATCTTATGCATATAAATTAAAGGACTAATCCCTCTTCTATTAGCTATTGACCATCCAAATGTTGTTTTTTACTCACTTAGAACTCTTAATAACTTTTCTTCTTCATCAGGAGGAAGAACTATTGAGACGATTGCTGGTAGTACTGAATTTCCTCCCAGATAAGCATACTTTGAGTGAGATGGGAGTACTTTCAACTCCAGTACTGGTGGTTTCTCTATCGATGGCACCAGCTTACTCGGCTTTTCCCCCAAATCTTCAAATGGTTTCTTGATAAAAATTGGGGAATTTGCTTTCAGGTACCTAGTCTGCTCCAAGACTTTAGGATTAGTAGATTTTGATACATCTACCATTCCCATTGCTAATGGTTGACCCATGCAAATGTTGTTCATCATGTCTTTTGTGCAACTGGTCAATGTATCTACTCTGTAATAGGTGTCACCTTTTTTTGGAAAGGACAAAGCCTTGAAGATGTTGAAGGAGACTTGATTATCTTGAACTCGCAAAGTTAACTTCCCCTGTTACACATCTATCAATGTTCTACAAGTTACAAGAAATGGCCTCCCAAGAATGATAGGAATTTCTTCATCTTCTTCCATGTCAAGTATTATGAAATCAGCAGGGAATATGAGTTTGTCCACCTTCACCATAACATCTTCGAAGATACCCCTCAGATGTTTTATTATCGGTCAGCCAAAAGTAATGAAACTATGGTCGGCTTCACCTCTCCAAGACCGAGTTTGTTGTCAATAGATGAGGCATTAAGTTTACACTTGCTCCAAGGTCACAAAGTGCTCTTTCAAAGTGACATTGACCTATGGTGCAAAGTATGCAAAAGCTTCCTGGATCTTTTAGCTTTAGTGGTTATTTCTTTTGGAGAATAGCACTGCACTCCTTAGTAAGTGCAACTGTTTCAAATTCCTCAAGCTTACGCTTATTTGAAAGAATATCCTTCATGAATGTTGCATAACTGGGTATTTGGGAAAGAGCGTCTGCAAAAGGAATGTTGATATGTAGCTTTTTGAAAACCTCCAGAAACTTGCCAAACTGCTTGCCTAACTTTGATTTTGCCAGTCTCTAAGGATATGAAACTGGTGGTACATATGGAGGAGGAAAGCTGATTCTTCCTGTTATTACATCATTCTCTTTCTGTTCTTCTCCACTTTCTTTCTTTTCTCTATCATCCTTCTTCTTAATTATAGGATCTTTCAATTCTTTACCACTTCTTAGTGTAACGGCCTTCACATGTTCTCTTGGGTTTCTTTCAGTGTCACTTAGTAGAGTTTCTGGTTGCTTGGAATTCAGCATATTTGCAATTTGGCCCATCTGGATCTCCAATTTCTTTATTGAGGCGTCTTGGCTTTTGAGTGTTGCATCAGTCCTAGCTATGAATTGAGCTGGTGTATCTTCCATATTTACTTTTTGTTGTGGTGGATTTGGTTGTTGAAGAGCTTGTTGCTGGTAATTACCTTATGACTTGCATGCATTTTGATTATTCCTCCAACTAAAGTTTGGATGATTTCGCCAACCTAGATTGTAGGTGTTTGAGAATGGGTCATTCCTTTGATTTTCGATGAAATGAGCTTGCTCTGGTGTGAATGAGTGTCCTTCTTGACATTGCGTGCTCACATGAGGTCCTCCACATTGAACACAAGCTTCAGTAGGAGTGCTGATTACATTTGCTTGGGTTGTTAATGATCTTACTTGCTTCGATATAGATGCAACTTGAGAAGACAAAGTTGTAAGGACATCCAACTCATGCATTCTAAGTGCTTTCTTTGAATTGCTACATTCAGAAGGCCATTGATATGCATTGGTTGCCATTTCCTTAAGTAGATTGTAAGCATCATCTATATTTTTTCCCATTAAAGATTCTCCGGCTGTAGTATCTACAAGAATTCTAGTGATGTACGTCATCCCACTATAGAAAGTTTGCAGTTGCCGCCAATTTGGTAACCCATGATGAGGACATCTCCTTAGCAACTCCATGTATCTTTCCCATGCTTCATAGAGGCTTTCTTGTTCATGCTGGGTAAATGAGGCAATTTCATTCATCAATTTAGCAGTTTTTGCTGAAGGAAATTATTTCTCTAAATATTTCTGCACCATGAGATTCCATATAGTTATGCTTCCTACTAATAGTGATTGTAACCAGCTCTTAGTTAGCCTTATCCTTGAGTGAGAAAGGGAGAAGTCTAAGTCTAATGGCATTATCAGTAATACCATTATGCTTGAATGTGTCGCAGATTTCTAGGAAGTTGGCTATATGTGCATTAGGATCTTCTGTTGCTAAACCACTGAACTAATTTGCTTGCATCATCTAGATAATTGTAGGCTTAATTTCAAAGTTGTTAACTGCTACTGGTTGTCTTTTGATTCCAGAATTTGTCCCCATGATGTTGGTGTTGCATAGTCACAGAGTGTTTTGGTATCTGTTGTTTCTCCCTGCAGATTTGCCATCGAATTGCTTAGGATTGAAGAAGGTTGCTTTCGAACTTTTCGATTTCTTTGAAAAATTCTTTCGATCTCATAATCAAGAGGCTGTAGTTCAACCCCCTTTGATCTGGTCATACACTGAGCAAAAGCCTTAAAAGAAACACAAACCACTAAAATGAACAAATATAATATAAAGACCAAATTAGTGTTAAAATTACTTGGTATTGATGTTAGTGATAACAATCCTTGGCAACTGCGCCAAAAACTTGTTACGAGTGTGAAATCGTCCTGTAGGAGGCATGCAAGAAACTTCATAAACATTACAATACAATAAACTTAATTATTCAATAAAACTACAACCACAAGATGCATAAAAATAGAAAAATCTAGCCTTCCATGTAGGAGGTAAAACAGTCTATGTAGGAGGCATGCAAGAAATAAATACAATGCATAAAATTAATTCTCAGATGATGGTATGCAAGTGGAGAAGAGAAGAGAGTAATAGATATGAGCATGGTTGTGTGTGGAGAAGAGAAGAGAGTAATAGATATGAGCATGGTTGTGTGTGGAGAAGAGAAGAGAGTAATGCATATGAATTAGTTGTGTAAAATGTGAAGGAGAGGATGGCTATATATAGGGAAGAATGGAGTAGGGTAGATGAAGTGGTAGGTGAAAAGGAAGATGAGGTGGTAGATGAAATGTGGTAGATGAAGTAGTTGATGAGATTTGGTAGATGGAATGGTTGGTGGAATTGTAGATGATTCCTGCTCTCAACTTCCAAGCAAGATTCGAAACCCTTGAAGAGAGAATTGGGTCTTTGTCTCAACATAAAGGTTGTAGAGCTCTTTCTTAGCTTTTTGATCTATATAAAGAACGTCCCAATCTGACATCTAGTGCTCCAAATAGTACTTAAAAACTGAAAGAGGGTCTAATTTAGTATTTTTTTACAGAAATTCTATTTCATGCAAAAAACATTATTTATTTATTAGTTACACCCAAATTCATTAAATTGAGCTCAAATATCATCCACAAAATCATCAACAAAATCATCATATAAGGGAAAATAAATATTCAAATATTTTACTTATCAAGTTCCTCAGCTTGTTTTTTTCTAAGTTCCTCTTATAAAATAATACAAAATAACAAACATAAGTAATGAAATATGTTTCTTATG
This sequence comes from Inga laurina, assembly GCA_963855925.1. NCBI lineage: Eukaryota > Viridiplantae > Streptophyta > Magnoliopsida > Fabales > Fabaceae > Inga > Inga laurina. The sequence goes on from OY979703.1 coordinate 41,097,562, forward strand.
TAATTAATAACAGCAACGATATATACTTACAATTTTTTCACCTACTATACGAGATTATTCACTCGTATAAGACCCACTCCTCTTTTAGTGAGCAAACAAACATTTTTCTTCGCGACAAATCGGATATGGTGGAGAAAGAAAAACAGAAGGATCAGATTGAGATGCTTCTTCCAATCACTTCTGTTTGGCCGTGAACAAGTCTTTTTCAGCCTTTGCATAAGCCCTACGAAACATTGTATGGGGGCAATCATTCTTTCAAAAGAAAAAGGTTCTTCTTCCAATGCTTCTTGTGCTTTTTGCCTTTTTACCTATGAATAAGAAATTAAACAAAAGAAAAAGGTTACAATCAATTAAGATAATTGATAAGTAAATAAAATGAAAAATAAGTCAACTAACCAAAGATTCTGGAGTAGTTTGAAGCCTAACAAATGGGTGCCAAGTTGCTTAATCAATAAATGTATACTTGTCGCACGGATTAGGACGAGGTTGACCATCTTTCACCTTGATATGAATGTAATTGATGGGCAAATTTGTCTTAAACTTGCTCCAGTGATAATAACAATACGTCATTGTCTTGTTATATAAGATCTCACTCTGAGGAACGTCGTAGGTGAGCTGAAATGCATGCATTGAAGGAGTACATGACAAATTTATAACATAGTTGATAATCATTACATGCAGAAGAGAATTGTATACCTGGATAGTGTCCCAAATATGTTGCCGCACCTTTTGATCGACATTTCTCCACTTCTCTATCAAGATGCTAGCCTTTTTGCATGCAAGGAGGCCGACAAAACTCTTATATCAGCTTGCATTAGGCCTGATTGATTTACAATATCTATCAAACTCAATCGGTATCTTTTGCCCTACACTCTAACTGAGGAAAATGTCTGTCAACTGTGTGCCACGTCTACCCCTCCATACAGACTAGCTACTAAGCTTACTATGATCCTAGCTCCGAACATTGCTAGGCTCGATCTAATTAACACTAGATGGATGACTCTAAGGTGTACTAGGTGGCTGACTCTGAGGTGTACTAGCTGGCTGACTCTGTTGAGAAGTGGTTGACTCTGAGGTGCAATAGGTGGCTAATCCTCTACACTAGGACCCCAGGGATCCATCATTTGCCTGTAATGACAACAAAGAAAGATAAATCGTTAAGCTATAACATGAGAATACTATAGCTATAAAAAACTATATACATTATTCAAATATAAATCATAGTCATAATTACTTTAGTTAGTTAACTTCAAAGTAGTATCATAGAGAGATATCCTCCCATATTCCCTCATGATGATCATTTTTTATGCCGAGCTCATTATCTGCTTCATGTTCTTCATTCAATTCTGGTAGACCCCTAGAAAAAGGAGTCTTAGGAAGATCATAATTTGAGCGACTTTTCACATCAATATCAACGACCCTTTTTCCTTAGAGAGCTACAGACCACATTTTATTTGCCTGATTAGTAATATAGAATACTTGTTACGCCTGATTTGCCATAATGAAAGGTTCATCCCCAAAACTTCTATTATTTAGATCTACTAATGTAAATCCTAACCTATTGATCTTCACACCATTATTAACATCAACCAGCTTGCATTTGAAAATGGGAAATCTAATTTTAGCATAGTCAACCACCCAAATCTCTTCAATAACCCCATAATAAGGTATGACAGCCAATTAAGGGTTCTTATCTTTCGAACTCGAGAAGTAAATAGATTCAGCCACTAATACAACACCACTCTTCTGGACGGTGCTCTTATCATCTAGAGACTTCGTGTAAAAGGTATAACTATTGATCACAAATGAAGTCCAACTGACATCAATTTCAGGACCACATGCTAACCAATTTATTGTATCAGAAAGACATTCTTCTTCTTCAACCTTTTGTTTGAACCAATGTGCAAAATTTCTGTCATACTCCCTCATTAACCTTTGTTCAGTCATTCGACTATTTTGTTTTTGTACAATTTCTTTATGGGCATTCATATAATATTGAACTTCATCAACATTATTCAAGATGTACAAGTGGACTTGTTGCAATTCATCAGCATCTACGCTCTTTACTGTTGCCCCGCATCTACCCCCTTCTTGATCATGACGTTTAGGAAGCCCAATATGTACTACATTTGACAAATAATGTTGACAAAATTCCATAGCTTCTTCAAAAACATATTTCTGAACAATAGATGCTTCAGGCCGGTTGGGGTTCTTCACATACCTTTTTAGGATTTCATAGTTCTTTCAATTAGGTATATCCATCAGAAAAATAGATAGGGTCACACAACTTTATCTCCCTCACTAGATGAACAATCAGGTGTACCATGATATCAAAAAAAAGAAGGAAGAAAAATCTTCTCAAGCTAGCACAAGATTATATATCCTTCATTTTCCAATTCCTCCAATCCTTTCATGTCAATGACTTTACTACAAATAGCATTGAAGAAGAAATAAAGTCTAGTCAATATTGTTTGAAGATCATATTCGACAATGCCTTGAATAGCTACTGGAAGTAGTTGTTGCATTAAGACATGACAATCATGAGACTTTAGCCTTATTAACTTCAAGTTTTTCATCGATACAAGCTTTTTAAAATTTGAAGAATACCCTAGGGAACTTTAGTGCCATGTAAACACTCACAAAAACTTCTTTGCTCATCCTTAGACAAAGTATGAGCAGATGAAGGACAAAAAATTCCATTACCAAATGGCCTTGGATGTAAGTCTTCTTGTAACCCCCTTCCAATCAAAGCCAGGACTAAGTTCATAAATACGTGATTATGTGGAATTAGAGAATGTAAGATGATTTGGGACTTGAATTTTTAACATTCCTTTTTCCCAAAACATGGTTTACAAAAACTTTACAAAAACCCGTTCAATAATAGTCTTATATTCACATTTCCAAATACAAAATTGGCCTGTACAAATTGATTCTATTCATAAATATCAGAGTACATAATAAATTCCCGACATACTCAGGTTCTATTAATCAAATAAGGGTTTACAGGGCACAAATGCCCATAATCAACTTCCCATTCTAGGGGATTACACAAAAAAAAATTCAATATCTCCAATATATACATGTAATTCTCAACAAAATATCCAAATGATTTCTACATGATAACCAAAAATCAAAATAAACTCTTAGCCCGGAGCTTTAACCACCCTTCAGCACCTGCTTCTCTTTAGAACCACAAGCCCTGTTTAAGATTTTGTTTGGGAGACTGAGATTCTAAGGAATCCCTATAGTAACAAATCACTCATAATATGCATAACCACAAAGCATGAAAGCAAATCATAACACAATACAAAGCAATTACAACGGTAGTTACAGCGGTAGGGGCATGTGTAACCTACATCATCCTTACATCTGCTAACGCTGAAGTGCTCACGCTATATTGCACAACCACATGTTCATATCACATACATCACTACAGTTGGGATCCATATAAAATATTTCACATACATCAAAGCCACACTGTCATATTCTCAAAGCAGGAATCCATGATTCCACAACACAGCCTCGACAATTACAATGACAGGGTTAAGTGTGATAAGCATCACCCCCTACGACTGCTCACATTGAACTGCTCCTGCTGTAATGCCCTACACTAGATACAATAATCACAAGATCATAAAGATAAGTCATGCATACCAAGAATCATACACAACATGAGAGAAAAGTCACTACTTTGGTATTTCCATGCATGCTCTAGCACTGGTCTCTCCCGAGTAGGGTAAATATCGAATCCTATAATTCACAATTAGGGACGAAGTGTCATTCTCTATTCTAATACTTAAATGACTTCACAATACTTAGATTGGTTATCATTAATGTCCTTTAGGAAGCTACAAATGCCTCTAATAAAAGCCTTAAAGGGTTGGAAGAATTACCCGAAAGATCCCCTTTTAGAAGTGAAAGTACAGTTTTTTCACTGTTACACTTGAGTGATAAGGAACTTTGCACTCTAGCATGAAAGCTCGCTCGTGCGAGTTCTTGGCAGAAAGCACATACTGAGACAAGAAATGCCCATAGCACTCGAGTTATGGAAGTAACACTCAAGTGATAGCCAAATGCTTACTCGAGTCCTACCAAGTCAGGTGCATAAAGTGCTCACCTGAGAGCAGAAAGGAATGATAGAACCCAGAAATGCTCGCTGCACTCGAGCATAAACCAAATCACTCAAGTGATAGCCTAATGCTCACCCGAGTTCCCCAAAGTGAGATTCAGGAAGTGCCCACCCGAGAGCACAAGAAACTTTCAGAGGAGAACATCACTCGAGCAGGGATATTGGCACTCGAGTGTTAGCTTAACACCCATGAGTGTTAAGACACACTCTTGAAAATTGACCGCGAGTGACAACCCAAGACGTGAGTTCATAGTGTCACACACACCTTCACTCAAGTGGGACGAGGCTCACTTGAGTGAGAACTCACAACACTCGCAAGTGAGACTATACACTTTTGATTTCTACATGGGAGTATAACAGAAAAACTGAAGGACAAAGGGAAAATATCTCACGTCACTCGAGTGACACTCAAGCACACTCGAGTGAGGCTTATTAGAAGCCAAAAATGCAGCAGAGTTAAATGCACTTTCCAAACTTTTACCATATGTTTCTAATGATCCCAGATTCTTAACCAAGGCTACTCCCACATAAATTTGCACAAGGAATCCAATGGAAACATTGAAACTACCAAATTCCTATTCTATTATCATGCTTAATTTTAGGCAACATCTAACACTATTTTCCCAAAATCTTCAAACTTAACATTTCAACCTCAAACCAATTCTATCTATTCAAAACACATATCAAAACACCCATTTCATGACAACAACATGCCAAACTCTCTAAGACCCGAATTGAACAAAAATAGGGCAATAATTCTAGAATTTCAAAGCTTAACCATTTGGCACAAAACATAGATAGAAATGCTCATTTTACTTCAATAACTTTCTCAAAGAGGTTCCTTGATTCACCAATCCTTAGTTTCCCTTGAGGGCACAAACCAACACCAATGGACAATCTATAACCATCAAAATGAAGCATTCAACCCAAGGAAAGATATTAAAAAAAAGAGTTTTGGCATTTGAGGTCATTTACTCACCTTAATTCTAAGCTTTTCTTCTTCTTGCTTCTTCAATAATAGCGCTGAAAATGGAGAGAGAGAATGAGATAGATGAGAGCTTGAAGGTGATGAAGAAATGATGGTTCTTCCCTATGCTTGCAAAGCCGAAATCAAGGGAAGGATGAGAGAGAAAATGATAAAATATTGCGTGTTTGAATTTTCTCCAATCTCTTTTCATCCCAACTTGCCAAGTGTCTCAATCTCATTGGTTCTCATCAAATTAGTAACTTATTAGTTACTCTAACCACTCCATTAGCCATTTAGTTACACATCTCATTTCTTCTTAGTTAGTAATTAATTTCTCCATTAATTAATGACTAATTAACCGAAAATTTTCCATTCTTTCTAATTTTTCCCTATGATTTTGGCACATTTACTGAAATTGCCACAAAACACATAATAACTTAGATTTAATTCACAAATCATTCTCAATAATCATCATTAGCCCTTAATCAAAATTTAAGGCATTACACTTCTCGTATTCCCATTTCTTGCAAATTTAATCTTGCCTTCACGTCATCCTTAGAACTTCCATGTATGTTGAGTAGTGTCCCAACAATACTATCACCTACGTTTTCTCCACATGCATGAAATCAATATGGTGTCTTACATCAAGATTGGGCCAATGTAGAAGATCAAAGAAGATAGACCTTTGTTTCCATATATTTTTCTCATTTATACTCTTTGATGATTTACTAAAGATAGTATTGATATTTTTCAGCTTTTCATAAATTTTCTCCCCAGTCAATGCCTCGGAGCATCTTTAAACTCTTGGCCACCAAAAAAAGCTTTTTTAATCAACGATATGGGTGGCTTCATCTAAGAAATCTCCTATGGCCAAGGTAAATCGTCTTTCTTCCATGTTGAAGTTGATGGTAGCATGTGCCTTCTTCACAAATCGAACATGCTTTGTGGCATTTAACGCTATATCCTGACAAGTTCCCATATGCAGGGAGTCATTTATATTACAAAAGATCATTACTCACATATTAAAAATCTCTTTCTTGTTCGCATAAAAAACATTGACACCTTCATCCCACAATACTTTCAAGTCTTCGATCAAGGGTTCTAGGTAAACATTTATGTCATTTTCGGGTTGCTTTGGTCCCGAAATCAACATAGACAACATAATGTACTTTTGTTTCATACATAACAAAGGAGATAAGTTGTAAATTAACAACATAAAAGGCTATGAACTATATATACTGCTTAGGCTACCATAAGGATTCATGCCATCTATGTTAAGCCCAAGCCTGAGATTCCTAGGTTCTTCACCGAAGCTAGGAAATAATTGATTGATTTTCTACTATTTAGAAGAATCAACTGGATGTCGAAGCTTTCCATCCGAAATCCTCTCATCTGCATGCCATCTCAAATTTTTGGCATCAATTTCATTAGCAAACAAGCACTTGAACCTTGGTATGATTGGAAGATATCACGACACTTTTACAGGGACCTTGTTTGATTTATACCTCAGAGTTTCACATATTGAACATTGCTCCTTCTTTTCATGCTCTTTTCTATTCAATATGCAATCATTAGCACATGCATGAATCTTTTTATACTTCATCCCTAGTGGACACAATATTTTCTTAGCATCATAGTATCGACAAGGCAACACATTATCATTAGAAAGCATGTCTTTGCAGGCCTCAAGCGTTTCTGAAAAACTCTTGTTGCTCCATCCATGTCGTGCTTTCAAGCTTACTAATTTCAACACAGCTTTCAGCAATTGGTATTTTTTACATGCTGGGTACAATGGCTTCTCAACATCACTGCACATATTACCATATGCATATGATTGTTCAAAAGCCTCTTCTTCTATATCTCGAATAATATCCTCTATCCGATCATCCATATTGGTGTCATTATCATCACAAGTCACTCCCCCTATTGAGATTCACTTAGCATTTCTAATTGTTCACCATGCTATGCCCATACTATATATGTCTTACAAAACCCTCACAAATTAAATATGTATATATATCTACAGCACTTAGTCGCTTCTCAATCAAACATTTTACACAAGGGCAATAAAACATCCCACTATCATCATGGGCATTTCTTTTTGCAAAGTCTTAAAAACCCCTCACCCCAATATCATATTCAATACTTGTCCATTCAGCTTGTATCCAACTACAATCTATATATTCCAACACCTTTTTTTTTATACTTTATTCCCTTGGAAAGGATAGGAGTATGATGAGAGCATGCAATCATTACACCCAAGTACCTAGTTTAACTACTACATAAAGAACAGGTAGAAGAGAGTAAAGAGATAGAGATAGAGAAGAGTAATTTGAATAGTACAAGTATCATTAACAATGCAAATCTGTCCAATACAATGGGTCGACTGCCCATATATATTGCTAGTACGAATAGTAGAAATAGAATAGTACCATAGGGATTAAGGGTTCAGTAATTAGAGACCTATTAGCAATTACACACGGTTAAAGCCATGTTTGGCTGATGCCGCTCTTAAACGGCTAGTGCCACTAATGGTTAATCCTGGTCTTCTAATTTACTAACCTAACTAACTTTCAAAATATTCCAATTACGATATCATATCATGTATATAGCAAAGATCAATTTTGGTTGGCATCATTTCAATTATTTAATGGCAAAGACTAATTGAATTACCTGTCAATCACTCAAACAAAGGCCTTGAAGACCGGAAACTACACAGGAAAGATGAGTTTCTCATGATGGGGTGGATTGCATGCTGGAAGAAAGGCTTTAAAGACTGTAAACTACAAGGCAATAACCAAAAGCAATAAAATAAGCCTCAGCAGCAATAATAGAAAAGGTGAACTTTAGCAATAATAAAATCAATATTCACATAAAATCATGATTGATTGAAGAGAAATCATCGTATATGTCTCATAATCATTCATGTTTCATGAAAAAGTTCTATGACTGGTGGGACTAAATGTATGTTAGGAACTCTTAATGAACAAGAACAATAACAATCAAGCTCATTATAAGATATTAGCCAAACATGTATAAGATACAAAGATATTGAGCGTAAGTTTATCAAACATATGATCAATTACCACTCATAAATATTTCCTACAATCATAAATGTAAGAGTTATGTAACTATAATTTCATTGAGAAGAAAGAATTAGTATTCTCACATTCCATCAACTTGTCTCCCCCTATTCCCTTGGCTTTCTAAGCTCTACAAGAGTATTATTAATCCCTTTGTTAAATGAAAGAAAAAAAATTCAGGTGCAAACGAACATGACATACAAGAACACAACAAAATAGCAAGCACAATTTCAATGATTCATGAAAGCATGAAATTGAATGAAATATGAAAATTTAGCAATGATTATGCCTGTAAAAATTCCAAATTCAATGGATAAATGAGTGTGGCAGTATTTTAGTTATACTAGTACCCTAAAAAGTAGAGTCAAGTACCAAGATTGTGACACAACATCTTAGCCTTTGGCAAAATGATTTCACTCCAAAAAAAACAAATGTCAATCATAGTGAAAGAACTACTTTATCCAAATTCATGATAAAGTAGTTATTAATATACTATTTTGTTTCTTTCCCTCAACACCAAAAGCTTGGCATCATGACAAAAGAATTCTTGTATTTTCATTTTCTTTTGGGTAAAGAAACCTTAAGAATTTAACAAATCAAAGGTTCAAACTTATATACAGGAACCAAGACTAGATTAGATATTATTGTTAAGACCCATAAATGCTAGGGCACCTTCCTATACTATACATAAACCCTTCCAATAAATGAATAGACTTAAAAAATTCAAATGATTTTTCTCTACACCACTAATAGCTAAATGAGATTCAAGTAGTGGAGGCATGATTGGATTAAGGTAATTAGGCTCTGTTAGCAAAAAGACATTGAATAGTAGAGGAAAAAGTCGGGAGAGCAAAGAGAAAAAAGGGGAGGAACACATAGATAGAGTGATGAAGGGAGATAGAACCAAAAGACTGACATTCAATTCACAGATCTGAAGGAATGCTACAGCTGGTAGAGTTGTCAATAAGGAGCTCATAATAAGAAACTAAAATGAATATTACTTATCTTTAATCCCTAATTTATATGCAACTAGAATATTTCACTGTGTTTCTTTTTAGTTAGTCTCATCTATTATCCCGGGGGGAATTTGGTTGTGTGATACATGCAAGTTATTAATGTAATCCCCTGACTTTAAACACGTAATTATAATTCGATAACACATATTTAAATCGGATTAGAGACCATTGGATGCTTTAAACTCGTTTTAAACTTTCTGTCTCACAGTAAAATTTTCACAAAACTTTCAAAACTCTTTTTCCCATCCTGGTCTCAATTTCAATATTCGAATATAATTACCTGTGCAGTTAATATACATTCAACCATATCAGAGTGTATAACCGCATCCCCGGCAACTCCCGGTTTCTATACATAAAAACCTGAAGGTTTATAAGTATACACTAGGGGATTACACAACCAAAATCGTATGTACTGTTCCTGATTCAAAATATACAGTAATCCCGAGTTCAAAAGACATAACCATAACCAACGTTTCCAATTCAACTATATACCCCCAAGGTCCTAATTGCTCTGGGTTGGTTGCTTCTCCTTTGAGCCACACGCCCTGTCTGAAATGTTAGTCATAGGAAAGAATGAGATTCGAGAGAATCTTAGTAGTAACAAACCACTCACACAATGCATAAACACAAAGCATGTACATAAATCACAAACAGCAACAGCAGCAGCAATTCACAGATACATGGTTTTCACCACAAACGACAGCACTCACGGATGTATACACAATACGACAGCTCTTGCTGTAATCAACATCACGACAGCTTACGCTGTAATCAGTAATCAACATCACGACAGCTTACGTTGTAATCACAATAACGACAGCTTGCGCTGTAAACGACAGCTATCACCATCTGTAACCGCAGCAGCATCAGAAATCATCATAAAATAGTGATACAACACACATACAGTGCATTACACAAAGTATAAGAGAGAGAGTCACTACCTTGTCCTTTCCTGGCGTCCTTCGGCGCAGTTAGCTCACGAGGGCGGCAAATATCAAAGCCTATAAACAAAATCAAGAATGGTGGATTAATTTCCTACCCCCAATTGCTACTTTCAAACACTTAGAATAGGTTCCATACGAGTCTATAATGAAAATTTACAAAAATGCCCCTGGGGACCCGGCCTGGGCCCGCCGTACCCGGTCCGGTTGCACTTTTCCCGAAATTCTAATCTGGGCTATCCTAACATATTTCCGCCCAAGGAATCCATCTACGTACTCGGAATTATCAAATTCAATGTTAAATTACAAATTTACCCTTGGCAGCCCCACTTTAAGGGTTTTAGGGGCGTTTTCGTAATTATGCTTTTTCGGCCTTTTCCGAAAAAGTGACCAACTGTAACCCCACCTAATTTTCGCCCCTAAACTCAATGGAACCATCAAATCATTGAAAATCCAACTCTAAGACCCATTTCTAGAGCTGGCCGAAATTTATAAGTTTTCCGGGAAAAATCGGGGTTTTACGATTTCGGCTCCGTAAACGCGTTCCTTTCTACTCCTAACCACTTTATTAACCATTACATTAGGTTACAACTAACATTAAGACCCAATTTGGGCAGCATAACCCTTAGGCCACCTCATTTCCAAACTTTAAAACCAATGGCAATCCGGCGAAATTTCACCGATTAAATTGCCCACAACAGCCAGAATAGACAATATACGAAGGTTTGGAAGTTACCTCAAGCTCCCACAAGTTTTTCCCAAATATTGCTGAAAACCCTAAGTGCTCAACAACAGATTTTGAGCTTCCAAACCTTAAAGAACAAAGAGGAGTAGCTTAGGATCGGAGTTACACGCGTTAGGAGCTAAATCGTCGGAGAAATCGGCTTACCTTGTGATTTTTCTTCTCCTTTCTCTCTCTACAAACCTCAACTTTCTCACTCCTCATTCAGCTGCTGTGTGCGACAGAAATGAGCTGAGGAAGATGATAACATATTTAAGTCTATGCTGATGTCATCTTTTATTGAGATGATGTCATAATTCCCATTTTCGGATTTTCTGGCAGATTTTCTGCCCAAACTTTGAAAAATCATAACTAATTTTAGAAAACTCAAAATGAGGTGATTCCAAATCCAAATGAAAGATATTTAAGTCCTCTTCATAGGAAAAATATTGGGCATTACTAAAAATCACCACACAATTCCAGAATTACATAAAACTCATCACTGCCCCAAAACAGAGTTCAGTTTCCATCCCAAACTTTGGACAGTTATATCTCCTAGTTCACAAAACGAAATGGAAAATTACATGTCCATTTTGAAGCTTGAGATGTGAACTACAAGACTGGAAAGTTTCAGAATTTTTAGATACCATTTAATCATTAAAAACGTTCACACAAACGGACTGCCCAGAATAGAATTTCACTGGACAGAATTTTAGATTTTGCATCTTTGCTTCCATTGGTTCCATTTTCATACCAAACATCATTCCCACATAAATTTTCACAAGGAATCCATTGGAATCATTAAAATATCCAAATTCCCATTACATATTCTCTAAAAGTGTTTATTCAACAATAATTACATCCACTTTTAGAGTCATTAGCCCTAAATCACTTTTTGGGATATTACAATTAACATTTGAGATAATATGTAATCGAATAAGATGGCAAGGTAAAATGTGGTAGACATAGCACAAATGTGATGTCTGAGAGTAAAGAAAATGAGAAGGAAAATGGGAGAGAATTGAAAACACCCTTCTTGGGGTAAGCTTTCAAGAGGCTCGGGCTCCCTTCTTATACAAAGCTTAATACTTCCTCATTCCCCTATGAACCTTTTCTTCCCTATATACATATCCAACCATAGATCTTTTCTCTCTTTTGGCACATACCTCATGGCATCTCAAGACACATGTGAGGTAATTAACATTACCACTTTCCCTTTTAGACACCTCACCAACTTTTTTGTATGTTTTAATGTGAAACCAAACACACTTTAAATCTATTTTCCCTAGGTCTATCATTCCCATATAGGACATAAGCATCCCATACTACTTTAGTCTCTATCAAAGATTCCTAAAAATAGAAAATAAAAAATTATAATAATTAATAAAATAATGAGCAAAGGAGTTCAACTACAGTTTGTTCGTTTCAACATTAAATAGCCAAAATATAAGGATTGGACTAAAGTAGGTTCCTACATATAAATGTGATTACAAAATCATAGTCTATAAATATCACTTAATAATTACTTCCTTGATGGGTGGTCATGGTAAACTCGTCTTGGAGTTTTGGTGGATTTATTACTCTCTCTATTGAGGAATCCTTTTAACATTCATATGTTCTTTCCATGTTCATGTTCTATCAGGTGATTAATTTTGAAACATGTTGACAGACCTTAATGCTTTAAACTTTTCATGACAGATAAGCAGAAAACCCTTGCTGGTGTAGCTCCATCTATTGAGAAAGCACGAGATTAATATAAACAGTGTAAATTCACTCTAAAATAATATTTTGTATCCTACCATACATGAAACAAATTCTATAATCTAGTTTTTTTAATCAATTCAATGGATATGAGGAAGAACTCTAGAGTTTGTCTAAAGATGTATGATTCAATGTAGTGACAAAATTCAAGAATTTATTTATTTTTAATTAATTTCAGTGGATATTTGTAGTTTTAGAAATCTCAAATCAAGAGAGCATATTCAGCAACAACAATTCTAGATCAAAGTGCAATTTCGCAAAACACTTTCAGAGAATAAGTATTTCAAATGAATTCAAATGTTTGAGATTCAGTGCACCATAACAGGTATTCAATCGAATAAGTTCTAAAAATTTTTTAGAACTAACAGAATTATGCATCAGCAGACATAACACAAAAAAATAGTTCTAGGACTTGACAAAATTCTCAAAGAAAAAAACAATAGATGAAGAAAGAAACTACCTAGAAGAGAGTTAGGGCTTCAACAAGTTTATTATCCAAATTTTGCATATTGACGATGCATAAAAATGAGAAGAGAGTGTGTTAAGCACCGTCACATCTCGACATTAAATGAAAATAAAGACGACCAGTACGCCCTAACACTGCGTAATGGCGATGCTAGCTCCAAGGCTAAACCTTCATTTTAGATTAGTTAGCTTGATCATGGACTTGTGGATGATGATTTCTTCTTTTAATTGCTTTAATATTGTATTTGTTGCTTTAATGGTATGCTCGATTATTCTAAAACAAGATACATCTAATCGGGACTATTTTGGTATGCTAAAGGATCCTAGACATAGGAAATTTTGACTAGACCTTCAATTGGATCATGCAGGATTAAATTTTAGGATTTAATTTGCTTATAGTATAGACATATACCTACCGGCCCTACATAATTTTATTAGGCTTATACTCAAATTAACTCAAATTAATCCAATTAAGCACAAATCAATTAAAAAAATTAGGGATTAACATACTTGAAATGTCTTTTAGTGGATCGAAAGACATTCTTAGGTAATTAAGAGTCATAGATTAGCAAATATAACTTTAAATGCAATTAAGGGGAGAAAATTAGAAACTAAGAAGTAATAAGATTATAGTAATCCAAGTCACTGCTTAAGATCTAAAATCACCCTTATCTTTAGTCTTAATTATAGTTAGATTTATTTTTTTCCTTTTTAGGTATGTAAGACCCCACCTTACATACCACTTATTACCAAAATTAATCAGAGTAGCAATTGTGCAGTTTGGTGGGTACACAAGAATAGCATAAATATACTGATAATATATACACGATTACATAAATTCCCCATAGGGGTTCGTAACTAATAATTACCTATAATGTAGCCGTGCAGGGCTATTAGGGTGTTTAAACCCATTCTAGTGAAACTCAAGCATCCTTCCGTCTTCGTTCCACTATAGCATTTCTCTACATGCATTCTTCTTTTATGATCTCAGCACGCCTCCTATGATCATCTATCTAAATGGCTAGCTGGGGGAGGGTGAGATTTGAGAGAATCTCAATAGTAAACAATACCAATATATATGTAAGATAAGTGCTTAATGCATGATATGTTTGCATTACATAAACTCATGCTAACACCATGACATATCTGAATGCTCAATGTTTCAAACAACATACTTATTACCATAAAACAAATAGAAACAAAGCTTTAATCATTCATATATGTTTCACATAATCAAGCAAAGCAATAATAGGCATCAATACACAAGCACAAATATCAAATACATATAGGAGAGGTAAGTTCACTACCTGGATTGTCGTTCCCTTTGTAACCCCCTCACCGTAATTACATCCGGATTACGAAATTTAAGTGAATTAGAGACCAATAAGATAAAATCATAATTTATAATCCCGCATCCTAGAGATGGGGCATTTCGAAATCGATTTCAAAACGTATTTAACTCTTGGTCTCACATTCATATGCGGATATAACTACCAGAGAAATCAGAGTACATAATAAATATCAAAGTGCGGAAACCAAATCCCGGCAAACCCCGGGTTAATACATATAACTTGGGTTTACAAGTTCCCAATAATGGGGATTACACAACCAAAATGATCATTTACATTCTTATGTACAATTGTCAATCCCACATCCAAAACTAAAACCAATATAAGCAACTTCCACTAATTCTCAGAGTAATTCTAATTACTCCTGGTTGTCCGCTTCCCTTTCGAGCCACTCGCCCTGTCTGAAAGGTTAGTCATATGGAAGGGGTGAGATTCTAAAGAATCCCAATAGTAACTACAATTTCATACCACACGCAATCACAGAATATGCACACCAATCATCTCATACAGCAACACAAGTCACTCCACCCTCATCCCCTTTTACCGCCGGGAAGGCATACGACCATAACCCGAACCGTTGTTAGCGACTCAGGGACTATTGGCGTGGCAGTGCATACAAATAGCCACACGGCTCAAATATAGCCTTTCGGCTTTCACAATGGCTCGTCGGCCTTCACAAATAGCCTTTCGGCTCACAATTAGCCTTTCGACCTACATATACACATATATCACACCCTAACCTCATCCCCTTTTACCGCCGGGAAGGCATTCGACCTTCACCCGAACCGTTGTTAGCGACTCAGGGACTATTGGTATAGCGGTGCTTCCACAGTTTTCACAAAACTTGCAGCATACGATTTTCATTTCAAAACAATGACATAATATACATACAATGTATCACACAAGGCATAAAGAAAGAGTCACTACCTATATCCTTCCTGACTGGCTCTGGCACCTTAGCCTCACGAGGACGACAGATGTCAAATCCTATATCAATTAGGGACAACCAATCAATCTCTTTTCCATATGTATATTTCAATAATACTCTAAGTTGGTTATCATTTAGGACTCTTTAGGTGACTATTAGAGGCCTAAACATATGCCTAAAGGGTTGGGAGACACTACCCAAAAGACCCCTTACTCGAAGGCAAAACACAGATTTTTGGTCATCTTACTCGAGCACAGATGCTCTCACTCGAGCACAAGTACGGACATCACTCGAGCACAGATGCTCTCACTCGAGCATTGGTACGGACATCACTCGAGCACAGATGCTCTCACTCGAGCATTGGTACGGACATCACTCGAGCACCAAAAGAAAGTGAGACTGCGAGTGAGCACCCGAGAGCACACACACAGCTCTCCAAGCACTGGATCACTCAAGCACAGCCATGTGTGCTCGAGCACACACCCCATACTCGCGAGTGAGAAAGCACACTCGTGCAACTTTCCCGCGAGCATCAACCCGAGAGCACCAACTCACACCAGAAGCACAAGCTCACTCGAGCACGACCCTCAGTGCTCGAGTGAAACGGCTATGCTCGCGAGTGTCAGAGCACACTCTCGGCATCCACCAGCGAGTGAGGTCCCGATAGCAACCTCAACTCCGGACTCGCACCTTCACTCGAGCAGAACCATGCTCACTCGAGCATGTTCTCCGCTCACTCGAGCACAAGGCGATGCTCTCGAGCACAACCCATAAAACCCAGATAACTCGAAGCACAACAAGGAAAAACTTGCATATCACTCGAGCACGTTCTTCCTCTGCTCGAGTGATGTGCATCAGAGACCCAAAACGCAGCCAAAAACCAGAAACTCCAGATGGTCAAATTCACTCCCAAAGGTTCCCCAAACTCTTCCCAATGCTCACACACACTAAGCACTAACTAGGGAACATATGGGCCACTTCAAAAACACCTCAAAAACCAATTTGACCACAATCATTCATTAAGGTCTCAATGACACACCATATCCAAATTCCCTTAACACCTTTTTAACATTCCAAATTACATCAAATGATCATATATCTCCAAACTAAATCATTTTCAATCATCAATCATAATGATCTTCACATTTCCAGAAATAGGCATATTTAGGGCAAAAATTCCAGATTTGACTAAACTTAGCCAAAAATCACAAACAATATACCAAAATGCTCTAAATGCCTACCTCTTCTCTTTGCCCAATTCAGAACCTTGATTCCTCAACTTTCAATTTCGGCCAAATTCCCAATCAACACCATTCAAGGCTCTACAATCATCACAATGTAGCTCTCATTGAGATGAACAATATTATAGAAGAGGTTTGGAGCAAAGGAGAATCACAACTTACCAAGATTCAAGCTTTTCTTCCCCTCTTTCTTGCTTGTCCAGCGAAAAATGGAGGAAGGAGAGGAGAGAGAGAATGAAGTGGAGGAGATGATGATGATGATAAAGTCACTCTTTCTCCCTACCCACACACAACCGCACAAGAGAGAGAAGGGAGAGAGAAAAGTGGTATTTTGTCTTCTAGTGCCACATCCAATGGCCACCCTCTTGCCACTGTCATCATCCACTCACTCCCTTATGAGCTCACCACATCACAACACATAGGATTCCGACCCACGGTCAAGGAATCACAACCATTGATCTTAAATACCACATGTATTTATTCCCAAAACTTACATTACATTAATCATAATAGTGCTTAATTACACTAATTACAATGATTATCAGAGTTATCAGTCCTAATCAAAAATCGGGATATTACACCCTTGCCTATCTATTGGTCCAATACTTTGTATCTGGCTTAGGCTACTGGTCGATCCTAAAATCCCAAATTTACAATAAATGAGTTATTACTCATTCATGTATTATTTTAAACTCTTCCAAATTACTTTTGTTGGTTATATTAGTTTAAAACTATCAAATTACCAAAATGCCCTTGGGGACCCCGTCCAGCCCCTTTTTGCCCATTCCGACCATACTTTTTCAGAAATTTTGACCCAGACTATTACCACACAGTTTTGCATACAAAATCCATGTTTGGCCTCAGTTTTCGTACAATCACGGCCAAATGACAATTTTGCCCTTGACAGCCCCTAATTAGGGTTTCTAGGGCATTTTGGTCATTTCACTTTCTAAGGCTTTTCTGAAAAAGTGTTCAGCATTAACCCCACCTAATTTTCCTCCTGAACACAATGGAATGATCATATTATTGAAAATCCAACTCCTTCCACCTATTTCCTTCTTGGCTAAAACCCTTGAATAAAAAGGGGAAAATGAAATATCTGACTTTCAACTTTAAATCCTTGTTCCTTTTTACTCTAAATCACTTGATTAACCATTTAAACACATAATACTCAAGATTTGAGGAAATTTGGCCAGCAAAAGCCCTTAGGGTTATCACTTCCTAAATGTACAAATCCAACCAAGATTCACAACAACAACAACAAGAACTACAAAGAATTTGAGGTTTAAGAAGTTAGCTCTTGAGTTCTTGGTCTTTCTCTCTGGGTCGAAACCTCTCCACTCAAACCATGAAGTTTTGCTTGCTAAACAAGTAGATTCATGGAGAAGAGGAGCTTAGAGAAGGAACTATACAAATTAGAACCTAAATCACAAGGAAAATCACAACCTACTTTTGATTTTCTCGTCCTTCTCTCCAAAACCCTTCAAGCCCACACACACTCTCTCTCTCTCTCTCTCTCTCTCTCTTGATTTGGGCATGAAATTGGAAATGAGAAAGATGAAGCAAGGCTTCAAGAAAATACCTACACCTTTCTCCTTTAATTAATATTAACATAAAATAGAATTTATGACACATTTACACTTTGACCTTGTCCCTTCCAAACTTGTTGTCATAATTCCCATTTGATATTGAACTAATTCTCTTCCCCTAATCAGCCGATGTTCATGCCATATGGGTCCATTAGATAAGCAAAATAAGGTGATGTGTTTTATCCCATAATTACAAGTTTTCCATAACATTTTTTTTTGCATTTTCGGAACAATTGGCAATTCTGGCAGATTTTCTTCCCAAACTTTGAAAAATCATAACTTTATTTGTAGACTTAAATTGGAGTGATTCCAAAGGCTATGAAACCCTTATTGAGTCTATTTTTAAGAAAAAATATAGGCTTTAGCTAATTGGAAGCTCAAACTTCCTAGAATTATTGTTTTTGGACACTGCCACAGATGCTAGCTAGTTTCATTGGGCTAAATTTGAAAATTCATAACTCTTTATGTACAGCTCTAAATGACGTCCATGACCTATCAAATTAAAGCTTAGGATGTGTACTTTCATCCTGTATAAGTTCACAATTTTTAGACATCATATGCCTATTCAAAAATGTCACACAATAAAACTACTGCACAAGGAAACTCACTGGTAACAAACCTCAACTTGTATGTACAACTTGTGTTCCAACATATCAATGTTGTGTGTAATCACCAATTGCTTGTTTTGGCATCCCATGTGCTCTTTAATCCACCATTTTATTCCTTTATCTATAGGGAATTTTAGTGACTGAAATTATGGATGTTATAAGGTAGCTTTTATTCCTACCTTATATTCAAATTGTGTTGATTCAACTTAATAAAAAGTGTAAAGCCATTACTTAGCTTTTATTCCATAACATTTTTTTTGCATTTTCGGAACAATTGGCAATTCTGGCACATTTTCTTCCCAAACTTTGAAAAATCATAACTTTATTTGTAGAACTTCAATTGGAGTGATTCTAAAGGCTATGAAACCCTTATTGAGTCTAGTTTCAAGGAAAAATATAGGCTTTAGCCAAATGAAAGCTTAAACTTCCTTGAATTATTGTTTTTGGACTCTGACACTGATGCTGGCTAGTTTTACTGGGCTAACTTTGAAAATTCATAACTCTTTGTGTACAACTCCAAATGACCTCCATGATATCAAATTAAAGCTTAGGATGTCTACTTTCATCCTATAAAATTTCACAATTTTTAGACATCATTTTCCTATTTAAAAATGTCACACAACAAAACTTCTACACAAGGAAACTAACTGGTAGTAAACCTTAACTTGTACAACTTGTATTCCCACATATCAATGTTGTGTGTAATCACCAATTGCTTATTTTTGGTGTCCCATATGCTCTTTAATGCACCATTTTATTCTCTTATCTATAAGGAATTTTGGTGACCGAAATTGAGGATGTTACATTTCTCCCCCCGTTCAATAAATTGCGCCCTCGAAATTTGAACATCGTATAGGATCACCTATACCTTGGGGAATCCCCTTTTATCTGATATACTCAAATGACGTCTATAAGCATGTAACCAGGATCCACGTACATAGCTCCCTTGCAACCATTTTATGTAATGGCACCCCTTAACACATAGGGTCTTAACTTGAGGCATACCATCCTACCTTCTCCTCATAGGGTCTTAACCTAAGGGTCTTTTGGCATAGGCAGGAATTGTCCTTCCACATCACATAGGTTGCCTCACTACTAACCACATAGGTCCACGTCACTATACTTGATATAATATTGATGGCCATATCGCCTTAGCACATATGTTTTACACCCAGCTTTTTGATTGCAAACAACTAGAATGGCGCAACCTGCCTGGCCATGTTGAGATAAGAGCCACCCAATCATAGACTGATTAGTCGCATCTTTAACATGCTTTAATGGGCTACCTCATTGTAAATCACATATCAGACCACACAGTTCACCATACAGCAGACTACATTGTTCACCACACAATAGACCATACAGTTCACATTATTACAAACCTCACAGATTACTACTACACAGCTTATTTCAATACAAACTACACATATTACTTCATTATAAACCACACAACAGAGATCTTCTCTACTCATACCTTTCATCACACTATCTACCATCCACCAATTGACTCCAAGAATAGCCTCAAGTTAGTGGAATAGCAGGCAGATCAATTCTTTCTCTTATTTCGTCAGAGAGTTATCACCTCAATCAATCCTTTAAAAGAACATTTTATGATAATAATCTTTCCCTATTCTAGACTTAACAGCTAGCAAATTTTCAAAATCCCTTTATGCAAGTATTCATATTTGTAAGAATTTTGTTTCTTGATTTCATGAATCATTACTATCCTAATATGATTATGAATACATCTGCTAGCCTAAGGACATACTGGTCCATAAGGGTTTAGGGCCTTTGGACATACAGGTCTACTATAACATATCTGGCAAGTAGGATTTTATAGCCTAGGGTCTTTAACCCAACTTTTAGGTTCATCATGAAATCTAACACCTCAACATCACATAGATAGGAAATCATTTTCCTTAATTACATCTAATAGGTTCGGTACGAATCAAAATCAATAGTGCATATTCTAACCTTCATGGTATTCAAGTATTATCCTTAAAATATCACTAAAGGTTTAACACTATCCACAAGGTTCACAAGGTTCATACTTCCATCATGGAACAGAACCATAGTGAAACCAATTCACATTTCGACCTAAGCACTATTCCAGCTTAGATCTGATTCAAGCATATTCTCAATCCTTTAGTATCATCAGTTTGGATCCTTTAGGATCGATATAGGGCATAATCACTACTAATTATACATCACCGTATATCATGCCTACATACCTTTAACGCCACGGAGTTACTAAGGATCATAACTAAACATGGAGAAACCATAAAACAATTACTATTCCTCAAGGCTCTATGACCTTGCCCACTTAACTTCCCAGGGGGGTCACCCATTCCAAGATTTTCATAGGTTGAGCATGCTTAACTTTTGTGCACCCGAGCCAAAATGCAGATGCTGACTCTATCTGCTCGTGACCACCGGTACCTTGAGACTACCCTTGTCTCTAACATCATGGCAGCTGCTTCCGGCTGACTAATACTTTGTCTGGATGGTATATCAATGCCGTTATATGTACTTGAACATGTAACAAATGATATGCTTCCTGAATTCCACCAAGTTGTCATTCGGATTTGCTCCCTCGATATTTGTGACATCCTTATACCACCCTTGCACTGGTATGGCAATACTAACTGCCCTTCAGGTATTCACCATTTTTTCAGGGCTACTCCACAGAAAAGGGGGATAATTCATTTCTCTAGTGCCCTATTCTGTGCATATCTCCTTTTACCATATAATCAAAACCTTATCAGTATACTAGCTTGTTGCCAAAATTGCTTTCTCTGATACCAAAAATGAAAGTCCCTGCCTTACATACCACTTATTACCAATATTAATTAGAGTAGCAATTGCGCAGTTTGGCGGGCACACAAGAATAACATAAATATACTGATAATATTTACATGATTATGTAAATTCCCTATAGGGGTTCGTAACTAATAATTACCAATAATGTAGCTGCGTAGGGCTACTAGGATGTCTAAACCAGTTCCAGTAAAACTCAAACATCCATCCGACTTTATTCCACTATAGCATTTCTCCACGTACAATCTTCTTTTCAGATCTCAGCACGCCTCCTATGATCATCTGTCTAAATGGCTGGCTAGGGGAGAGTGAGATTCGAGAGAATCTCAGTAGTAAACAATACCAATATGCATGTAAGATAACTACTTAATGTATGGCATGTTTTCATTACATAAACTCATGCTAACACCATGGCATATCTGCATGCTTAATGTTTCAAACAACATAATTATGACTATAGCACAAATAGAAATAAAGATTCAATCATTCATATACGTTTCACATAATCAAGCAAAGCAATAACATGCATAAATATACAAGCATAAATATCAAATACATGCAGGAGTGGTAAGTTCACTACCTAGATTGCCCTTCCCTTACCTATCTATCGATCTAAAACTTTATATCCGACTGGGCTACTATCCGATCCTAAAATCCCAAATTTATAATAAATGAGTTATTACTCATTCATGTATTACTTTAGACTCTTCCAAATTATTTTTGTTGGTTATATAAGCCTAAAACTACCAAAATGCCCCTGGGGACTCGATCCAACCCCTTTTTACCCACTCCAACCATACTTTTTCAGAAATTTTGACCCAGACTATTCCTACAATGTTTTATGTGTAGAATCCATGTTTGAGCTCAGTTTTCACAAAATCACTGCCAAATGACAATTTTTCCCTTAGCAGCCCCTAATTAGGGTTTCAGGGGCGTTTTGGTCATTTCGCTTTCTAAGGCTTTTCTAAAAAAGCGTTCAACATTAACCCCACCTAATTTTCCCTCTTGAACAGAATGGACACATCATATTATTGAAAATCCAACTCCTTTTCATTGTTTTCTGCTTGGCCGAAACCCTTGAATAAAAAGGGAAAAATGAAATCTTTGATTTTCAGCTTCAAATCCTTGTTTATTTCTACTCCTAATCACTTAATTAACCATTTAGAGACCTAATACCCAAGATTTAAGGAACTTTGGGCAACAAAACCCCTTAGGATTATCACTTCCCAAACCTACAAATCCAAAAAAATAAACCACAAATCCAACCAAGATTCACAACAACAACAAGAATTTAAGGTTTATAAAGTTACCTCTTGAGTTCTTGGTCGAAACCTCTCCCACTAAAACCTTGAAGTTTTGCTTGCTAAACAAGTAGATTCATGGAGAAGAAGAGCTTAGAGAAGGAACTATACAAATTAGAAGCTAAATCACAAAGAAAATCACGACCTACCTTTGATTTTCTCGTCCTTCTCTCCAAAACTCTTCAAGCCCACTCTCTCTCTCTCTCTCTCTTTCTTATTTTGGGCGTGAAATTGGAAATGAGAAAGATGAAGCAAGGCTTCAAGAAAATACCTACACCTTTCTCCTTTAATTAATATTAACATAAAATAGAGTTTATGACACATTTACACTTTGACCTTGTCCCTTCCAAACTTGTTGTCATAATTCCCATTTGATATTGAACTAATTCTCTTCCCCTAATCAGCTGACGTTCATGCCATATGGGTCCATTAGATAAGCAAAATAAGGTGATGTGTTTTATCCCATAATTACAAGTTTTCCATAACATTGTTTTTGCATTTTCGGAACAATTGGCATTTCTGGCAGATTTTCTTCCCAAACTTTGAAAAATCATAACTTTATTTGTAGACTTAAATTGGATTGATTCCAAAGGCTATGAAACCCTTATTGAGTCTATTTTTAAGAAAAAATATAGGCTTTAGCTAATTGGAAGCTCAAACTTCCTAGAATTATTGTTTTTGGACACTGCCACAGATGCTAGCTAGTTTCATTGGGCTAAATTTGAAAATTCATAACTCTTTATGTACAGCTCTAAATGACGTCCATGACCTATCAAATTAAAGCTTAGGATGTGTACTTTCATCCTGTATAAGTTCACAATTTTTAGACATCATATGCCTATTCAAAAATGTCACACAATAAAACTACTGCACAAGGAAACTCACTGGTAACAAACCTCAACTTGTATGTACAACTTGTGTTCCAACATATCAATGTTGTGTGTAATCACCAATTGCTTGTTTTGGCATCCCATGTGCTCTTTAATCCACCATTTTATTCCTTTATCTATAGGGAATTTTAGTGACCGAAATTATGGATGTTACAAGGTATCTTTTATTCCTACCTTATATTCAAATTGTGTTGATTCAACTTAAGAAAAAGTGTAAAGCCATTACTTAACTGCATTATTGGTAACAAGTCCTTGTGGGATCAATATTTTACTTACTCTTTATTACTTTATATTGTCCATGCACTTGTGGAGTCATAGACTCTATATTTTTCCCTTATCAAGAGTGGAAAAAGAGAATAGCAAAACAAGAAATTGGAGAAAAAGTAAGGGAGTATTTCTCATTCACTTGTGTGCATCAATGCTTTGTATATGTTCTTTATTTATAGGCCTTAAACTTTGAAAGCCTACTGCTAAGGTTACAATGAAATAAAGAACAATATAGTGACATTAACTAGAACAAACTGCTCCCAAGTCATTCATTGGGAAGGTGATAAAGCTCAATATTTATATATTTTTATTAATTAATCTTAGGCTTTTATGGGATTTAATTGAATATTTTGGGCATAATCAAGTATTAATATCAGATTTTTGTGAAAGAATAATTTAGGAATTAAAGTGGTTAAATTGTTATATTTTTAATTAATATTTGCTATTCCCATTATTCTTTAATTGTGAGCAAAAGATATTACCTTTGTGAATCTAATTTTGTAGGTGATGATGTGGCACAACTTGAGTGGTCAAGGTCAAAGAAGTTATTTTGGAGCTTAGTGAAGGACAAGAGCGGAACATCTCAAGTGCAGAATTTATTTTCACATTTTTTCTAAGAGGAGGTTAAATGAGTAAGGGCCTTGTTTGGTGATTGCAATTTTGTACCTATCATAAATCATATTTTCACCACTTTATCCAAACAAGTCACAACTCACATTTTAACCTAAAGACAATTGAAGAAGCAAAGGAAGTGGGGACCATTGTTTAGTGTGTGAAAGTGGCAACTGAATTGAGAGAATTGAAGAGAACTGAATTGTTTTTGGGAGTGAGAGGTGGCTGAATAGAAACAAAGGAGAGTGAACCAAATTGAAGGATTAGAGAAAGCTGGACCGAATAGATTATAAAGGTAGACCAAAAAGGAAAAAGAAGAAGACTAAATTGATTAATAGATGAGAAAGGAGGGAGTTGACAATGTGGAATGGAATTGAAGAAAAAGAATGATGAAGGAAATAGCAACTGAACTGAATTAAAAGAAGAGAGCCAGCCGAAATTGTTGAACAAATTGAAGATGGATTGGACCAAAAAGGAGAGTGGACCAAATGAGATTAATTGAAGAGAGAGGAGGAAGCTGCTGGACCAAATTGGAGAAGCAAGCTGGAGTAATAGGAAAAAAGGGTTGACGTATGAGAGGAGTGGACACACCGAATACAATATAAAAAGAAAGGAAAGCATCGACTTGGTGGTGTGCATCACCAAAAAAAAAGAAAGAAGGGAGGAGTGGCAGCTAGACAAAAAGCAGTGTAAAAAGGAAGAAAAGAGCACCGAATGTGAAAGAGGAAAAAACTTCAGCCGAAATTAAAGAATAGAAGGAAAAGGAGGGTTGTTGATCGATGAGGAAATGGAAGAAAAGAAAAAGGAAGTGAAGGCTGCTGTCAAGAATTGCAGAATTGGTGTGAAGTGGCTGAACCATATTTTCTCCATGGCTATTCTCCTCTCCTTCCTTCATCAATCTTCATCCTCTTCCTCCTCTTCATAGCTAAACTTTGGTGATTTCCTTGAGTTAGGTAATGGTTTGAGCTTTTAAACTTCAATGGACTTCCTTAAGCTCTTTCTATTTCATAATTGTATAGCTTGGTTAAGTATGTGATTAGTATCTAGATTGTTCTATGCCAAGTGAATAAACTTGGTGGTTGAGTTAGGAGTTGATTGATTAAGCTTTGTATGATTCAAATTAGGAGTAGGTTGAGTTGTTTATTCCAAATAGTTAAGTGGATTGTAAATGACTAAACTAATGCTTTGAACTTTTGTAATGGTAATTACAAGCTAGAATTGGAAGTTGATTATTCATCTCCTTGAGTCTGAATTATTTGGTGATATTTATTTAATTGCTTCGATAGAATGAATTAAATGATTATTGCAAGTATGGAGCTAGTGGTAGCTTAGTTCCATCCTCTTAACTCATTATGGAATTCAAATCATTAGCAAGTAAGGAAGACTAAAACCTCAACTCAAGGGAATCTCATTCATCATTATATTAGTTAATTGAATTTATCTTGTTGTTAGTGTGAATTTCAATTCCTTTTGCTTCTTTGTTTTAAAAACCAAAATATAGAAAAATATTGTTTTAGCTTAGATTACTTCATAGTTTTAAAATCAAATTCTCAAAATTATTTCTTACAACTTTAAGGTTTTTATCACTTTACTACTTAGAAACTTGAAAATTAATCTTCTTATAAGAACGACCTAGATTGAGCTACTACACTACATTTTTAAACCTAGTTTTATTTTAGAGAAAAAGAATCCTAATATAAATCCTAGTTTGGAGTTATGAACATCCACCTTATATAACAATGCAATATTCATAAAAGGGGTCATTTATCTACAAAATCTTTTTAAACTATTTATAACCATTAGCTGGGAGGGAAAAAAATCTCCACAATCCATAGTTCATCACAAAAAGAGTTTCATAAAGAAATTATTGAAAAACACTTGGACACAAACCTCTAATTGCTCCAACATCTGTTTTAGCTATAAAATGATTGACAATGAAATTAATTACTTGAATGAGACACTAGATTTCATGCTCATCACTCATGGATCGCTAATAATGAGTTGAACCATCCAAATTAAAGTTTAATGGTTAAAATTTAATGTTATTTTATTTTACATTTTGAATTTTAATTATTTTTATTCCCAATAGATAAAAAATTCTTGCTTGTTGGAATCAAATGAAATAAAAATAATAAAATTTTCAAGAACTATACTTTAATAGGTTTTATCATAACATAATGGTAAGTGTGGACTTATAGTTCAAGTTGGTGACTAGCCATTCATGTGTAGCTCAAAACTTTTGACCAAAAAAAAAAAAGAAGTGCAGCTCAAAACTAGAGGTAGAAGTATGTTATACCCTTCTCTGAGGCCTAGACCTAACCGATCCTATTTAGAAAATAGGCAGGCTAGACTCATGCATAATGTAGTATTTTTTTTCATAAGGCCTAGCTACTCTAAAGGCCTAACATATTTTTTTAACACACACACACACATAGAGATATAATCTAAATAAATTTTATAAATTATTTATTGGGTTATTATTATTCTTAATTTATATAGTTTGATCAAATTTTAGTTTTAACATGTGCGCACACAAAGATATAATCTAAATAAATTTTATAAATTATTTATTAGGTTAGTATTGTCCTTAATTCTTATAATTTGATCAAATTTTAGTTTTAGTCCATGCAGTTTCAAACCGTAGGTTTTGTAAATTATTTTAGGTTTTGTAAGTAAATTTTATAAATTATTTATTGAGTTAATATCATTGGTAATTCATATAGGTTGATCAAATTTTAGTTTTGATCCATGTAGTTTCAAACCGTAGATTTTGATCCTTATAGTTTTATAGGAATTTGGTTTGAATTTAATGACTGGTCCCTATATTTTCAAAAAATTTTGGTTTATTGTCTATTTAAATTGAGAACAAGACCTAATGAAATTATAGGGACTAAAACCAACAATTTAAAATTATAGGGACAAAAACCAAAATTTGATTAAATTGTAAAGACCTACAATGATATTAACCCTTATAAATTACTAACTTAGCTTTAACCAAACTTACGTTTCAGATCCTATCATTCACATACAAACTTAACCCTTTTCATCTATCAACCACTTACATCTCCCTCTCTTTTCCTAGATCGCTCATGACAACAACAATGATTCCGTTACTATCCAAAATCTGTTTTCGGTTGATTGAATAAGCTCCTTAATCTTAATGACTTGATTCATTTTGTGGGAGTTATTCAATGAAGAAGAAATTATATTAAAGTCTTTGACTATGAATGTGACTATGATGAATTCTTAGGGTTGTTGATGTTACTATTGTAATACCCCGAATTTTGAGACTTGAGCTTAAAGAATAAGCCTGAGATTAGTGGATTGCTAGGCCCCGGTTTAGCAAGATCCCAAACTGTGATTAGGGTTTAATGACTACAAAAGTGGACGTGGTTAGTGATTAATGAACCCTTTTAGAGAATATAAAGTGGATTGTGGTCGCTTGTGTTATGAGCAACGCCAAAATCCTGTATTTGAGTTCAATTGTGGATTAACATCCAAATTGACTTAGAATAGAGGGAAAAATTGAATGGGGTATTGTGATGGAAATGGTATCATGTTGTGGTATTTAATCATTGGAATTGATTTAAATTGGATTGGACACATTGGTTGCAAAATTGGAAATGCTGTCCAGTGTGAATTCTGTCTGGGCAGTCTTCTCGTGTGGACGTTTTTACTAGGAAAATGATGTCAGAAAATTATGAAACTTTCCAGTCTTAAATTTCACATCCCAAGCTTCAAAATGGACATATAATTTGCGCCATTTCGTTTTGGGAACTGGGAGATATGACTGTCCAAAGTTTAAGGTCGAAAATGGACTGTGTTTTGGGGCAGTGATGAAATTTGTGTAATTCTGGATTTTTGTGGTGATTTCTAGTATTGGTAAATATTGTTCCTATAAAGAGGACTTAAATATCTTTCATTTGGCTTTGGAATCACCTCATTTCAATTTTTCTAGAATTAGTTATGATTTTTCAAAGATTGGGCAGAAAATCTGCCAGAAAATCCGAAAATAGGAATTATGACATCAGCATAATAAAACATGACATCATCCTAATATTAAAGCACCTTTTCTTCATCTTCCTTCCTCCAAAATGACGCCATTCTGCAACAGAAATAAAGAAAAAGAGTTGAGAGGGTTTTGGGAGAAAAGGAGAAGAGAACTCGCAAGTTAAGCCGATTTCTCCGACGATCTAGCTCCTAACGCGTATAACTCTACTCTTAAGCTTCTCTTCTATGTTCTTGAAGGTTGTTGAAGCTCAGATCTTGGTTATGAAAGTTAGGTTTTTTCAGCCATATTGGGGGAAAAGCCAGAAGGAGCTTGAGGTAACTACCAAACTCTTGTGTATTGACTATTCTAGCTGCTGTGGGCAATTTAATCGGTGAAATTTCGCCGGATTGCCGTTGGTTTTAATTTATGGAAATGGGTTGTAGGGGCTGTTATGCTGCCCAAATTGATACTAAATGGTAGTTGTAACCTAATGGAATAGTCAATAAAGTGGTTAGGAGTGGAAAGAAACACGTTTACGGAGCCGAAACCGAAAAACCCCAATTTTCCCCTTAAAACCCATATATTTCGGCTAGCATTGTAAATGGGTCTTAGATTTAGATTTTCAATGATTTGATGATTCCATTGGATTCAGTGGGCAAAAATAGGTGGGGTTACAGTTGGGCACTTTTTCGGAAAAGGCCGAGAAAGCATAATTACAGAAACGCCCCTAAAACCCTAAAAGTAGGGCTGCCAAGGGTAATTTTGTAATTGACATTGAATTTGATAATTCCGAGTCCGGAAATGGATTCCTTGGGCAAAAATATGTCAGAATAGCCCATGTCAAAATTTTAAGAAAAGTACAGCCGGACCAGGTACGGCGGGGCCGGGCCGGGTCGGGTCCCAGGGGTATTTTAGTAATTTTTCAATATAACCTCATATAACCCCCATAAACACTATGGAAGTGTCTAAATAGTACATTTGACATTGTAGGATCGAATGTGAAGCCCCGAGTTGCTGGCACGCAAATCGAGGAGAAAAGACTGGAGGTAGGGGACTTACCTTACTTGCATGTATTTGATATCTTTGCTTGTGTAGTGATGTATGTGATTGCTTTACTTGATTGTGTAGAGCATATTTGAATAAATGAAGCTCTGTTTCTGTTTTACTGTGGCCATAGTTTTGTTACATGAAATATTGAGCATACAGAAATATCATTATGGGGCATGCATCTAGATAAAGCTAACATGTCATACACATAGCATCTATCATGCATGCATTATGGTATCTGTTTCCTACTGAGATTCTCTCGAATCTCACTCTCCCCTACCAACAATTTAGACAGGGCAAGTGGCTCGTGGAGGGAGCAGCTAGGACTCATTCGAGATGAGATTGTGTAATCCCCATTTGAAGAACTGTAATGGGCAATTGTACCCTGTGTATTTTTAGCGAAGGTATGTACCCGAGATTGCCAGGATGATTAAGTTGTGCACTCTGATATTTATATAAATGTGATTTATCTTCGCGTAGTAATTGTATTCGAAATGTGAATATGAGACCAAGTTTATAAATGATTTCAAAATTATTCATGAAAACTCCGTCATGTGATGGGTTAGTAAATGTTATTTGATTATTATTGGTCTCTATTTCATTTTAATCGCGTATTTCGGATATAATTACGGAGGGGGTTACAACTATGTAAACTTGTAATTGTATTGAGTTTTAATAAGATATTATAATGAATGAAAAATTGTTGTTTTATAGTAAATTTAAATTAGGTTTATTTAAATGATTAAATTATATGTAAATTTTTTATTGACTCAAAGGCTATATAATTAAGACATAATATATAAGTTTTAAATAAGCTTGAAAGACTAACTTTTAATAAATAGAAGTGTATAACATATTAAAGTTTTCTAAATACTTACTTATCCCTCTCTGTTTGGTATCTATTTGGTATGAGGAAGATGGGGGGAAGGGGAAAGAGGAGAAGTTTTAATAAGTTCAATTTTTTTTAAAAAAGATGAAAAGTAGGGCTAAAAGAGAGAGAGGGGAAGAGTGAGAGAAATGAGGAGCATTAGGTGTCATACCCCTTCAGATTTTGATATATGCAGAGTAACAAATGCATAGTTCCGCAAGACATACAGAAATAGCAAAAACATACTAATATTAAGTATTTGTTTACAGCGCAGGAAATTCCTAGTAGAGTTTGAAAACTATATACAAATGTATAGAGTGTTCAAAAGAAACTAAATTATAAGCTAGATAACCAATAACAGTCTCCATGTGCACTGGAACTCTACTTGCTAGTAGCCACATACTTTGTAACATCCCATTTTTAGTCACCAATTTTCCCTGTATGCAATTGATAACTTTAATGGAATAAAATGGTGAATCGCGATGTACAGGAATTTTTACAAAAATATAATGGCAAAATGGTAATTTGCTTACAAAGAAAGTAATAATTTATTTTTCCCTTTTCTCTCTATAATTTCGGTTGTGTGGGAAATAAAGGGGAATAAATATATTTACTTGGTTAATATTAATTTAAGAAGAGGAAAGGAAAAAACAAGAGCCATGTAAAAATCAAGGTTGAAATGTCAAAAGTAAAATTTAGCATAAAGTAATATATTAAGATAGATGAATTAGATATTTCAAGAGCTCTTGGTTGCCTATCCAAGGCCCGTAAAGACGTGGGAAGAGATAAAGGAAGGGAGAAAAATAATTAATTGAGGATTTATATACAATTGGAACCATTTTGGCATGTGGTCAAAAGAAAAAACAACATATGATGACAATGGATCAAAGCTTGCAACTCAAGTCAAATTGTGTGGAGGAAAATAATTGAGTTAAATGAGGAGCAAATATTACTCCCTCCTAATATGCATTTTCGGCCAAATATTGGCCAAGGGAAAGAGATGATGATTAAGTATGAAATTTTCATGCAATGAGATGTAATAAAATATTATAAAAGCTAATGGACGAATATGATAATTTTAGAAGGTTTTCTCTTTCCTTTGTGCCTTCAAATTTTGATCAGCTGTAAGGAAATAGAGAGAGAGAGAGAGAGAGAGAGAGAGAGAGCTCCAAGAAAAACCCAAGAGCAAGAGAAGAGGAGGAAGATCAAGTGGCAAAATCCAAGGTAAGTAGGCTTGGATTTAAGTGTTCTCGACTTCTTATGCATATAGAACCTTTCCTAACCTTTGATTCTTCTTGGAAATCATATCTAGCAAGCAAAATCTTGAGGGAAGAGAGTGTGAACAGTGACATTCTAAAGAAAGAAAGTGAACAATCAAGAGCTAACCCCCAAAACTTTGATTTTCTTGAGTTATATGATGTTGTCATGGTTGTTGCTATAGAGTTTGTCTTGGTTTTGTGATTTTAGGATGATGAACCCTAAAATGTTAGTTGCTAAAATTTCCTCAAATCATGCCCATTTAGTGTTTAAGTAGCTAATCATGTGATTAGAATTGGAAAGGAAGTGATTAAACAAGAGAAATCAAGGAAACACATTTTCTCTTCTAAAACCCTAATTTTGTCCAGGTACTGATTAGGTGGGGAAGGAGTTGGAATTTTGTAATTTTAATGGTTCCATTGGATTTAGAAGGGAAAATTGTGTGGGACTAAAGGTGTTCATGATTTTTGAAAATTTGTACACAAAACTGAAATTTATTGAAGTTACAAGTGCATCCTGTTTGATTTTGCCTCCAGTAAGGCAGTGTTGTTGTATAATGGATTTCGTGGGCCAAACTTAGTCTAAATGCAATGAAAATTTCCAAGACTAAATTATACATATAGAGCATAAATTTGATAGGTGGTTCATGATTTGTGGACTTGTATACAAAGAGATATGGATTTTTGAAGTTGCGGAAGGTAATTTAGAACAGGGGAAGTCTTGCGAATTTCTGAGGAAAATGTGATAACAGTGACTAGCTTTGAGTATTTTTCTATGCAAATAGACTTAAATAGATTTATAAAGGCTTTAGAATCAGTCAATTTGGAATTTTCTACAATAAGTTATGATTTTTGGAAGTTGAGTCAAGAAACAGGGGATTTCTTGGTCGCGGCCTAAATGTTTCTAGCCTTTCTTGGCTGCGGCTAAATGATTTCTTGGTCGCGGCCTAAATGTTTCTAGCCTCTCTTGGCTGCGGCTAAATGATTTCTTGGCCGGGGCCAAGACCCCTATTTCAGTATTTCATATTTTTGAATGGTGTTGTTTTGTTTAGCATTCTTAACCCTCTAGGCACTTGTTTAGACTTCCAATGGCTATCTAAATAGCTCAAAAGATAACCAACAAATGTGTTTGGAATAATACATGAATGAGTAATAACTCAATTCTTGTACATTTGAAATTTTAGGACATATTAATAGCCGAGCCAGAACAAAAGTATAGGACAAACTGTGGAACTAAAGAAAGATTCAGGTAGTAATACTTTCCTTCATATATACTATCAAATGTCCCAAAATTTGATTAAGGGCTAATGACTCCAAAAGTTAATGTAATTAAAGTTAAACAAATACTTTTGGAAAATACGATGTGGATTATGATCTGAATGTGCAGCACTCAGTGTCCAAACCCTGTATTTAAGCTCATTTATGGTATTAAAACCTAAATTGAATAAAATAATAGGGAGGGAGAATGGTATGATGCAATAGAGGTATAAAATGTGTAAGTTGGTGAGCAAAAAGGAATCGCCAAAGTTAGGGGCAAAATTGGAATAATGAAAATTTATCTGCCAACTAGTAAGTTATTGAAGAGAGAAATTATTATTAACTTAAAGATCAAGAGTATTGATTAATGGCTAAAGGAATTAGGTGGAATAATTTCATATTTGCATGCATTAGGAGGAGGCACAAGAGGGTGACAAGTGGCATCACATGGACTATTGATGGAAGTCAAATTTTCAAACACTCTTCCCACTTCCTCTCCTCTTCAAAGTCAGCTAGAGGCCTTTGGGGGAGCCAAAAAATTCTGATCTTCATCATCATCTCATTTTCTCACTCTCAAGCCTCCATTTTTGTCCAACCAAGAAGGAGAGAAAGAAAAAAGAAAATTCAAGGTAAGTGTTCTATTTGACCTTAAATGTTAGAATCCTCTTCATTAATCTTGACCACCTTGATGAGAGCTTCATCTCTATGGTTTTAGATTTTTGAAAGGAGGTGTTTGAGTACTTAAGAAAATTTGAAGGTTGAAGAATCAAGAAACACGTTTGGGAAGGTGAAAGATGTGAGCAAAAGTTACATTTTTATATATACGTTGTGACTATTGGTTAAGCCTTGGAATTTCTAGATTTTTCCCTGATTTTCATGTGATATGGGATTGTATAAATTGTATGATGTTTTGTGATGGAAATGGTGTGTTGTTGTGTCAATTGAACAATGGAATTGGTTTAGAACATTGAATGTGGAGCTAGTGATTTGGTGACATTATGTTGTGGTTTTGTGTGGAAATGTTGTGGTTAAAATAGAACATGGGAATGGAGTGAGAATTTGAGTGTTTTGATGTTTCCATTGGATTCCTTGTAAAAAATTGTGAGGAAGTAGGGTTTGTTGTGAATTTTGAACCTTTGGAAACAATTGTACAAAAACTAGAAATTCTAGAAAATTGCTAAGTATAAAATGCTATGTAGGAGACCAAATTTTCATGGTGATTTGAAATAGCAAATGATGTCAAAATTTTGTGAAAGTTTCTAGTTTGTAGTTCGCATTGTAAGATTTCTAATGATACAAAGTTTAGGTCATTTTGATATCTGTGCAAAAAGTTATGATCATTTGAAAATCAGCCAGGAAACAGGCCAGTGGTTGGTCGCGGCCAAGATTGCTGGGCATAGCCCAAAACCTTCTTATCAGTTCTTGGCCACGGCCCAAAGAGTGTTGGCTGCCACCCCAAACTCTCTAACTTGTTTTTAGCCATGGCCCAAAAGTTTTTGACTTGTTTTTAGCCGTGGCCAGTGGATCTTGGCTGCAGCCCAAAACTTTTCTGGCCATCTCTTAGCCTAGGCCAACCCTTCAAGAATGGCATTTTGAACTTTCGGAAGATGGTCTTTGGTCAAGTCTTTCTCACCCCTTAAGGTGTAACGCCCCAAATTTCAATTAAGGGCTAATGATAATTATTTAGGATAATTATTGAATTAAAGTGGAATAATTATGTGTTTTGGTGGCAATATTAATTAATATGCCATAATTATTGAGCAATTGAAAGCATAGCCATAAATTAGTAATTAATGGAAGAAATTAATTACTAACTAAGAGGAAAATGAGATATGTAACTAAATGGCTAATGGTGTAGTTAGAGTAACTAATAAGTTACTTACTTTATGAGAACCGATGATATTGGGATACTTGGCAAGTGGGTATGGTGAGAGAATGGTTGAGAAAGTCAAACCCACATTTATTTATCGCTTTCTCCCTCTCCCTCTCTCTCTTGTTGCGCATGTGAAGGCTTAGGGGGTAGAATTTTCTGCCATCCCTCATCATCATTTCTCTTCTTCATTATCACTCTGTTCTCTCTCATTCTCTCCTCCATTTTCGAGCTGCCATAGGAGCTTAAGAAAGAGCAAGTGCTTTGTGTTAAAGATTTGTCATTTGGTGTTGTTTGAGCTCTCAAGAAATCTTGAAGTTGGGAGAATCAAGAAACTCCTTTGGAAAAGTTATAAAGGGTTTATATTCACCCTGATGGTGGTTTGATATACATTTGATCGTGAGTAAGCGGTGCTGGAGCACATGTGGAAGAATAAGTGTAAGGAACTTACCTCTCATACATGTATTGATATTTGTGTTTGTGTATTGATGCATGTTATTGCTTTGCTTGATTATGTGAAACATATATGAATTATTGAAGCTCTGTTTCTATTTATGCTATGGCCATGAGTATGTTGTTGAAACATTGAGAATGCGGATATATCATTATGTGAGAACGAATTATTGTGATGCAAGAAAGCCATGCATTAAATACTTATCTTGCATACATATTGGTATCTATTTCCTATTGGGATTCTCTAGAATCTCACCCTCCCCTACTAACATTTTAGACAGGACATATGGCTTGAAGAAGGAGCAAGCGACGAGGGGTGGCGAGAATCCTTTATGGGCATTTGGATTTGGTAGTTGGTTATCGTTATATGCTGGGATAATTGTATATGTTTAGACGTATATGTTCGGATGATAGATTGGAATGAGTATTATGTAATCCCCATTTAAGAAATTGTAAAGGGCGTATGTGCCCTATGAATCTTTAGTGAAGATATGAACTCAGGATTTATTGGGATTATTATTGTGCACTCTGATATATTATGAATGTGATTTATCTTCGTATAGTAATTATATCCGAAATGTGAATGTGAGACCAGGTTAAAGTGTTTGTGAAATGTATTTATGAAAATCCCATCTGGTTGATGGGTTAGTAAATGTTATTTGATTGTTATTAGTCTCTATTTCACTTTAATCGCGTATTTCAGATATAATTACGGAGGGGGTTACATAAGGCATCTGTTTCGACTTTTAGTAGCCACCTAAAGGTCTCAAATGATAACCAACCTTAAGTATTTTGGAATCAAGAACTTGGAATAGAGATTAACTCGTCGTCCTTGATTATGATTGTTAGGATTCGACATTTGCCCTGCATGTGACAACCTAGAGCCAAAGCACTTACAAAAAGAACAAGGTAGTAACTCTTTCTCTTATATTGTGTGTAATGCATTGTACGTATGTCTTATCATTGAATTGAGTTGATTGCAAATGTTGCAGTGTATGTTGTTGTGCATGCTTTCTATATATAGCTATGAGTGCTATCGATTATGACGCAAGTCACGTATCATGTGGATACAGCCGTGAGCACTGTCATTTGTAACGCTAGTCACACATCATATATATACAGCCGTGAGTATTGTCTATTGTGATGTAAGTCGTGCATCATGTGGATACAGCTGTGAGCGCTGTCATTTGTGATGCCAATCACGCATCATGTGGATATAGCTATGAGCGCTATCGTTTGTGATGAAAGTCATGCATCACTATGATTATTGCTACTGTTGTTGTTTGTGATTTGCTTGCATACTATGTGATTATACATGTTATGAGTGATTTATTACTACTAGGATTCTCTTAAATCTCATTCTTTCCATTGACTAACCTACAGCCAGGGCAATTAGGTCAAAGGAGAAACAAGTGACTAAGGGCGGCTAGTACTCCTCTCTAGGGATGCAATTTTAGTAGTTGGTTGTCATATTTTAGTTGGGATTACTGTACATATTGTAAATGTTTATTTTGAATGATATTATGTAATCCCCTTATGGGAATTGAAGGGTCAAAAATGCCTCGTAAACCCTTAGTTATGCATAAAACCTAGGTGTTGCCAGGAATTTTGTTTACACTCTGATATGTATGAATGAAACTTAACTACATAGATTAATTATATTTCGAAATGTAATTATAAGATCATGTTAAATAGGCTTCAAAAGAAACTTTTGAGAACCCATTTTATCACAGGGCAGAACCCTGTCTTGAAGTTGGGACTTTTAACAAGTTTTGAATTATCTATTGGTCTCTAGATTATCATAATGACACATTTTCAAACTATAATTACCACTATTAAGGTAGGGGGTTACACTAAACATGTCATTGGACCATGAACACGAGTTAAGCCGGGGTTACAAACACGTCATTTGGCCTTGGATAGTGTGCATACAACACGAGTTAGTATCTTACATGACATGGTACATTACATATTTATTAATGCATTCTTTATGTTTGATTGCCTATTGCTACTGAGATTCGCTAGAATCTCACCCTTTTGCAAACTGGAAAACCTTACAGCTGAGGCTAGCGGCTTGAGGGGAAAGGTAGTGGCTACCGGTGAATAGGTCCCAGTGCAGGCAAGAGCCACTATTAGTTCTTTAGCACTGTACTTTTGTTTCTTTTTGGGCACTTTGTATATATTTTTCAAACCCTATGGGAGTATTTCTATGTTGTAAACATGTACCTAATGTCAGTATACTTCCTATATTTCTGTATGCCTTCTGGAACTATGCGCTTGATACTCTACGAATATCGAAATGTTAAGGAGTCTAACAGACTTTCCCTTTGAGACGCTACCTTCAAATGGAATGTATTTGAATATTTGAAAAAGGGTGAGATTCAAACAAATCTCAGTAGTTACATATAATAAGTCATATAAAATGCCATAAATGCATGTGCCATATACCATGTAATGCAACATAACACAAACAACGTGACATATGCACATGAGTCAGGGCTACTTCCCCACTATCCTTAAACCTCTAAAGTGCGCCTACTTGCATAATGCCATTCTCGGTAAAACAGTGCTCACATTACAGTAGATGGTATACATAAACATATTAATATTCATATGGTTTATGAAAGATAGCATTACTACCTGAGTCCTTTGTCAATTCTGCTATCCGTCCTAAATTCTGCTATTTCTGATTCTTTTAAAATTAAAGTTACAAGTAACTGGTTATTACTTGTACTATTATTGCCTTTAACCACAATTTGTTGGTTATCTTTCACAGTTTCAACACCCCAGTACAACTCTGCATAGTGCAGTTTCATAGTTTTCTAGAAAATTGGCAAATTTTCAGTCAACTTTGCAAAATCATAATTAACTCAGGGCAATCACGGGATGGGTGACTCCCTGGGAAGCCTCATGTATAGTTAGGATATGACATGTAAAAGAAATAAATACTCATTGTATAGTAGTTTTAGGACATATGATGATGTGTAGTACGACTTCCTAATTGCTTTAATTACATGTTAGTTGATATGTATGATATACTTATGTACCCAAAATTTTTATGAAATGACAAAAATGCCCTTGCATCTTTATGAAATTTATTCCTTATCTATTTTCATGTATAGAGAATTATAAAGATGGCACGAACAAGATGTGGTGGTGAGGCCTCAATAGAGGTAGAGATGGGAGTCGATATGGAAACAATAATAAAGAACTGGGCACTAGACTAACTGATGCAACAACCTTGGGTATGTTAATGGAACAGCAGATCATGCTGAATGAACTAAGAAATGATTTGAGGGAGGTACAACAGAAATAAAATACAGATAGGGAAGCACATAATAACCCTGGTAGATAGGACGGTGGTCATGCGTAGCCTCAAGAACTTAATCCAGAAGTTCCTAAGGGCCCTGTTACTTAAGTTGAAAGCATGAAAACTTGGGTAACCCATTTTAATCAACATAAGCCGATTGTTTTATGAGGGAAGCTCGATTCCCAAGCCGTTGAGGACTAGTTGTCTCATCTTGAAAAGATTTTTGAAATACTAGAATGCCCAAATGATATAAAGGCACAATTGGCAATCTATAAGATGGAAGAAGATTCCGACAAATGGTGGAGAAGCACCAAGTTAGTTCTACATGCTCGAAATATTCCCGTGACATGGGAAGTGTTTCAAGAAAAGTTCAATGAGAAGTATTTTCTCTAGCCAGTGAGATTAGCAAAAGAGACAAAATTTCTAATGATATAGCAGGCTAAAAAAGAGAGTTTCGACGTGTACTAGGCTCGATATATTTAGCTTTCTAGATATTCCTTATATCTGAAATATCATGATGATAAAGAGTAGAGTTTCAGTATGATGATATGAGGTTTAAAGCCAGAGTTGAAGGAAAAGCTCATCTCTAGATATTTCAAGGTATTTAATAAGGTAGTTGAAGAGTATCGGATTACATAGCATAATTTGGTGGAGCTTTGCACCCACAAAAATATTAGTAATAAGAACACATATGGTGGTGAAAATGTTTCACAGAAACGCAAATATCAAGTGGTTTTTCTGGTGGGAGTAGTAAAAAGCCAAACTAGTCTGATAGCCAAGGTAACCAAAGACCCTTTGGGAATAGAATGTACAGGTACTGTGGCATGCCTTATCATTCTGGTCAGACATGTAGTCAAGCAAAGC
The DNA here is from genome assembly GCA_963855925.1 of Inga laurina. Lineage (NCBI taxonomy): Eukaryota > Viridiplantae > Streptophyta > Magnoliopsida > Fabales > Fabaceae > Inga > Inga laurina. The sequence goes on from OY979703.1 coordinate 41,137,163, forward strand.
AGGTGCTAGTGCCAATAAGGCAGATTGTTTAATATAACTGCCACAAATTGGGACATATCACTAGGGATTGTTGACAGTGAAAAGAGCTTAGAGTGCCGAGACAATAAGCACAGGGTAGAATGTTTGCTTTAACACAAGATGAAGCCCAAAAATCACCTGAGCTGATTCAAGGTACGATTTCTCTTAATGTTAATTTGGTATAGGCATTGTTTGACTTAGTAGCTAGTCATTCATTCATTGCCTATGACTGCATAAGATGGCTAGGCTTGAGTGCATATTGATTATCGTATGATCTGAAGGTCTCTACCGCTACAGGTAATGGATTTGCCATAACAGAAGTTTGCTTAAATTGCATAGTAAACATAGAGGGACATAAGTCTACAGTAGATATGATTTGTTCACCATTGAAAAGACTGGAGGCAATTCTCACGATCGATTGGCTGACCATAAACAACGTTTTACTAGACTGTAAAAGCAAAAGGGTCATTTACCCTAATTCACTATCAATAACCAATGCAAAGATCAACCTAAACTTTCTCTATGTAATTGAGCCTGAGAGATGCTTACACAAAGGTTGTAAGGGATACGTCATGTTTTTCTCAATGCAAACAGAGGTTGGAACAGCATTGGAGAATATCACCGTAGTAAATGAATTTCCTAATGTATTTCTGGAGGATAACAACGGATTACTCCTTGACAGGGAAGTAGAGTTTGTAATTGAGACTAGGCGTAGAGTAGGACCAATATCCAAACCCCCATACAGAATGGCGCCAAGCGAGAATATAGAGCTGAAGAAGCATATTGGGAAACTACTAGAGAAAGAGTTTATTAGACCCAGCGTCTCGCCATGGGGAGCTCCTGTGCTTTTCGTTAAAAAGAAAGATGGAAGCCTATGACTTTGTATTGATTACAGGGAGTTAAACAAGCTGATTATCAAAAACAAGTACCCACTTCCTAGAATTGATGATTTGCTTAGGTTCCTGTGTATTCTCAAATACTGATCTAAGATATGGGTATCACCAACTCAGATTGAAGGCATATGATGTGTCGAAGACTACTTTTAGAACAAGATATAGTCATTACGAGTTTTTAGTAAAGTCATTAGGACTGACCACTACACTTGTAGTGTTCATGGACTACATGAATCGAATTTTTTGTCTATATTTGGATATGTTCGTGGTAGTTTTTATCGATGACATTCTGGTGTACTTTTAGAGCAAAGTGGAGCATGAACACCATCTAAGAATTGTACTGAACATATTGAGGGACAAGCAACTCCATGCCAAGCTAGCCAAATGTAAGTTTTGCCTTTCAGAAGTTACATTTCTAGGCCATGTAGTCTCACAACAAAGGGTTTCGGTGGATCTAAACAAGGTGGAAGCAGTACTAAACTAGAGGGACCAGAAACTATTTTTGAGGTATGCAGTTTTTTGGGTCTTGCCGGGTATTATTCGCGGTTTATAAAGAATTCCTCTAAAATAGCTTTGCCATTTATAAAGTTAACATGGAAAACTCAACATTTTGTATGGGATAGCGGTTAGAAAGGAGCTTCACAATCCCAGATCCACAATTAATCTTCATAGTTTACATAAATGCCAGTGGGCATAGATTGTGATGTGTTTTGATACAGTAAGGCCAAGTACTAGCGTATGCATCCTATTAGCTGAAGCCTCATGAATAGAGATATCCTACACATGATCTTGAGTTAGCAGTGGTTGTGTTTGCACTGAAAATATGGAGACATTACATCTATGGAGCGACTATAGAGCTGTCTGCGACCACAAGAGTTTGAAGTATTTGTACAGTCAAAAAGTGCTCAACATGCGATAGCACATATGGATAAAGTTGCTCAAAGATTACAATCTAGAGATCAAGTATCATCCAGGCAAGGCTAATGTGGTGGCAGATGCATTGAGCTGCAAAATAATACAGGTAGCAGCCATCATGATTCACAAGTAAAGGTTGATTGGAACTTCAGAGATCTCAACTTATCGAATCAGATTATGATCAACAGTGGTAACATCAATCAAGCAGAGAATGATCTGAGAGCATATATACAATAAGCTCAGATGTAGGATAAACATGCCCAGTCTATCAGAGATAAGATCATAAGAGGGGAGACTTAGGAATATGACTTGTCACCGAGTGGACTAGTTAAGTACTAAAAGCAGATATACGTTCAATGGAGTTAAAGCGGCAAATCCTGGAAGAGGCATATAAGAGTAAAGACACTCTGCACCTAAGAGCAACCAAGATATACCATAATTTGAAGTCCACATATTGGTGGTCAAGCATGAAAAGAGATGTGGCAAGGTTCGTTGCTCATTGTCTTACTTGCAAGAAAGTGAAAGCCAAGCATCAATAGCTATTAGGGCTTCAGTAAAACCCTATAATTCCTGAGTAGAAATGGGAAAGTGTCACCATGTATTTCATGACTAGATTACCCAAGGTCCAAAATCATGATGCAATTTGGATAATAGTGGATCAATTCATAAAGACAACACATTTTCTCCTAATCAGTATTCACTACTCTCCTAATAGACTTGCAGAAATCTACCTTAAGGAGATTGTGCATCTACATAGTATGCTAAAGAACATCATATCTATTAGAGATCCTCAATTCACTTCCAAGTTTTGGAAGGCAGTACATGAAGCTTTGGGTACCAAGCTCTGATTTAGAATAGCCTATCATCCTAAGATAGATGAGCAAATTGAAAGAACAATCTAGACACTAGAGGATATGCTCAAGGCGTGCATAATAGATTTCAAAGGCATTTGGGATCAATTCCTTCCCTTGGCAAAATATGCATACAACATCAGTTATCATTCGAGCATTCAAATGGCTCCCTATAAAGCGTTGTATGGAAAGAAGTATCAGTCGCCCTTATACTAGACAGAGCTGTCTAAGAGGCAAATGTATGGCCAGACATTGTTGACAAAACAATGAAGCAGATAAAGCTGATAAAATAAAGATTTCTTGACTGCTCAAAGCAAGTAGAAGAGCTATGTTGACAAAAGGAGGAAACCTCTTGAGTTTAAGGTTGGAGATTATGTACTCATGAAGGTTTCGCCTATTACCAGTATCGGCAGGGTGCTAAAGGTAAAGAAGTTGAGCCTTAGGTACATTGGCCATTTTGAAATATTGTCAAAGATTGGGCTAATAGCTTACCAAATTGTAACCCTCAAGCTTGAGCAGGCTACATGATATCTTCCAGGTCTTGCAATTAAAGAAATATCACCCCAATCTAAAACATGTAATCAAATACAAAGAGCTAGACGTGCGAAATGATCTTATGCATGAGGTCACCCCTGATCAAATCATTGATTGGCAAGAGAAATAGCTCAAGCATAGGAGTATCTCATTCATTAAAGTTGTCTGAAAGAGATTAACTCTAAAAGAAGTGACATGGGAAGTAGTGGAAGATATGCAGAAGCGTTACTTGAAATTCATGAGCTAGTACATGTAGCAAATTTTAAGGACGAAATTTGTTTTGGGGGGGCTGTAACATCCCATTTTTAGTCATCAATATTCCCTATATGCAATTGATACCTTTAATGGAATAAAATGGTGAATTGTGATGTACATGAATTTTTACAAAAATGTAATGGCAAAATGGTAATTTGCCAATAAAGCAGGAAACAATTTAGTTTTCCCTTTTCTCTCTATAATTTCAGTTGTGTGGGGAAATAAAGGGGAATAAATATATTTTCATGGTTAATATTAATTTAAGAAGAGGAAAGGAAAAAATAAGAGCCAAATAAAAATCAAGATTGAAAAGTCAAAAGTAAAATTAAGCATAAAATAATATATTGTTAAGAGATATGAGATATTTCAAAAGCTCTTGGTTGCCTATCTAAGGCCCATAATGGCATGGGAAGAGATAAAGGAAGGGAGAAAAATAATTAATTCAGGATTTATATATAATTGGAACCATTTTTGGCATGTGATGAAAGAAGAAAAAAACATATAATGACAATGGGTCAAACTTTGCAAGTCAAGTCAAATTGTGTGGAGAAGGATAATTGAGTTAAATGAGGAGCAAATATTAGTCCCTCCTAATATGCATTTTCGGCCAAGTATTGGCCAAGGGAAAGAGATGATGATTAAGTAGGAAATTTACATATGATGAGATGTAATAAAATATTATAAAAGGTAATGAATGAAGATGATACATTTAAAAGGTTTTGTCTTTCCTTTGGGCCTTCAAATTCCGATCAGCTGCAAGGAAATAGAGAGAGAGAGAGAAAGAGAGAGAGAGAGAGAGAGATTGCTATAAGAAAAGCCTAAGAGCAAGAGAAGAGGAGGAAGATCAAGAGGCAAAATCCAAGGTAAGTAGGCTTGGATTTAAGTGTTTTTGACATGCATGTAGAACCTCTCCTAACCTTTGATTCTTCTTGAAAATCATATTTAGCATGCAAATCTCTAGGGAAGATCTAATGAACAGTAACATTCTAGAGCGAGAAAGTCAACAATTAAGAGGTAACCCCAAAACTTTGATTCTCTTGAGTTATATTAAGTTGTGGTTGTTGCTATTGAGTTTGTCTTGGTTTTGTGATTTTGGGATGATGAACCCTAAAATGTTATGCTACCAAAATTTCCTCAAATCATGCTCATTTAGTGTTTGAGCAACTAATCATGTGATTAGAAGTGGAAAGGAAGTGATTAAACAAGAGAAATCAAGGAAACACATTTTCTCTTCTAAAACCCTAATTCATCTAGGTACTGATTAGGGGGAAGGAGTTGGAATTTTTTTTGGGAATAAAGGTGTTAATGATTTTTGGAAATTTGTATACAAATCTGGAATTTATTGAAGTTGCAAGTGCATGCTATTTGATTTGCGTCTAGTGAGGCAGTGTTGTTGTACAATGGATTTCGTGGGTCTAAGCTAGTCCAAATGAAATGAAACTTTCCAAGATTAAAATAGACATATAGAGATTTAATTTAGTAGGTGGTTCATAATTTTTGGACTTGTATACTAAGAGATATGGATTTTTGAAGTTGTACCTTGTTTTTGGAAGGTAAACTAGAACAGGGGAAGTTTTGCAATTTCTAGGGAAAATGTCATAACAGTGACTAGCTTTGAGTATTTTTCTATGAAAATACACTTAAATATCTTTACATAGGCTTTAGAAGTTGAGACAAGAAACAAGGGATTTCTTTGCAGCGGCTAGAGGATTTCTTGGTCATGGCCTAAATGTTTCTGACCTCTCTTGGCCATGGCCAAAGGATTTCTTAGCCGCAACTAAGACCCCTATTTCAATATTTCACATTTTTTTAACGGTTTTGATTGGTTTAGCTTTCTTAACCCTATAAACACTTGTTGGATAACCAACAAATATGTTTAGAACAATACATGAATGAGTAATAACTCAATTCTTATACATTTGAAATTTTAGAACATATCAATAGTCGAGACAGAACAAAAGTATATAATGAACTATGGAACTGAAAAAGGATTCAGGTAGTAACACTTTCCTTCATATACTATGCACTAATCTGTATGAATTTTGTATGCAATATTTTGTAACATAGCAATGCCTAGGGAACACGACCTAGCTATGTTGGGGATCCAGCGATGGTACTCGCGGATAAGCTAGGGGATTAAAATAGTTGTTTGACCTTGGACATTAGTTAATTCAGGGTCTAAACATGTCATTCGACCATAGACATGAGTTAAGCCTGGGTTGCAAACATGTCCTTTGGCCTTGGAAGGTGTGCACACAACATGAGTTAGTATCTTACATGACATGGTGCATTGCATATTTATTTATTGCATTCTATATGTTTGATTTCCTTTTGCTACTAAGATTCGCTTGAATCTCCCCTTTTCCAAATTGGAAAACCTTACAGCTGAGGCTAGCGGCTCGAGGGGAAAGGCAACAGCTACTAGTGTATAGGTCTTGGTACAGGCAGGAGCTGCATTAGTTCTTTAGCACTATACTTTTGTTCCTTTTTGGGCACTCTGTGCACTTTGTATATATTTTTCAAACCTTACGTGGGAATTCCTGTATTGTAAACAAGTACCAAATGTCAGTATATTTTCACTTGCCTTATAGAACTATGTGCTCAATACTCTACGAATATCAAAATGTTAAGGGGTCTGACAAACTTGCCCTTCGAGCCTCTACCTTCAGCTTGAATGTATTTGAATATTTAAAAAAGGGTTAGATTCAAATGAATCTCAGAAGTAACATGCAATCAGTCATATAAAATGCTATAAATACATATGCAATACACCATATAATGTAACATAACACAAACAACGCTGCAAGTACACATAAGTCAGGGCTACTTCCCCACTATCCTTAACCTCTATAAGTGTGCCTCCTCGCACAAAGCCCTACTCGGAAAAATAGTGTTCATATTATAGAAGATGGAATGCACAAATATATTAATATTCACATAGTTTATGAAAGATAGCATTACTACCTGAGTCCTTTTTCATTTCTACTGTCTGTCCTAAATTCTTGTTCAAGTTCGGGCTATTTTCGATTCCTACAAAATTAACGTGACAAGTAACTGGTTATTACTTGAACTATTACTACCTTTAATCACAGTTTATTGGTTATCTTTCACAGTTTCAACAATTTCTGTATAGTATAACTCTGCACTATGTATTTCACAGTTTCCAGAAAATTGGCAGATTTTTAGTCACCTTTAAGCCCTCAGTGAAATTCAAGGGGGGCTCAAGAATATGGTAAAAAGAAATCCTATTGATTTCTTTTTACCATATTCTTGAGCCCCCTTGAAAAATCATAATTAATTCTATGAAATTCCAAATTTACTTATTCCAAAGCCTAAGTGAAGCTCTTTAAGTGCATTTTCATGGAAAAATACCCAAGTCTGGTCATCTCAACCACATTATTCCCAGAAATTCGCCAAACCTCTACTGTTCCATATTGCATTCTAGAAACAGGGCGCAAATTCAAAAAGTCATATCTTTTTAGTATACATGTCTAAAAATTATGTACCACCTATAAAATTAAAGCGCAACATCTCTACTTTAATCCTATCAAGTTTCATAAATTTTGGACAAGGTTTGGCTCATGAATCCATTGCAAAACAACATTGCCTCACTGGAGGCAAATCAAACAGCATGCACTTACAACTTCAATAAATTTCAGATTTGCATACAAAATTTCAAACATTATGAACACATGTATTTCTATAGCATTTTCCCTTATAAATCCAATAGAACTATCAAAATTACCAAATTCCAACTCCTTCTATCTATTCTATATCTAACCGAAACTTTGAAAAACTTAGGGAAAAAAGTGTTTTTGTGATTTCATCCAACCAATCACCTCCTTTTCACTTCTAATCACTTATTTAACCACTTAAACAACAATTAAACATAATCAATGGAAATTGGGCAGCATAACATTCCAGGGTTTCAATATCCTAAATTGCAAAAACCATGAAAACAATGTCAATCAACCAACAAACAACCACCACAACAACATAATCAACAAGATAATCAAGGTTCTTAAGATTATCTTATGATTTCTCCACTTTCTCTCTCTAGTTGTGCAACCTCTCTCTCTCTCTCTACTCTTGCTTTTACTTGCTTCAAGCCATATTCATAGAGATATGAAGGTGAGAGGAGGTATTACAAGAACTAGGAAGCATAAACTCCAAGAGTACATTTTCTTACCTTAGATTTCCACTTCTTGAAGCTCTCTTATTTTCTCTTATTCTCCAACTCTTTATCACCTCTCTCTCTCTCTAGCTTCAGCTGAACTGAAATTAAAGGCTTGGGAAAGAGAAAAAGCCTTATAAAAGAATATCCTCCAACCTCCTTTCTTTTGTGTTATTTTAATACAATTGACACTACTACAAAAAAAGCTAATAAACGACTCTTATATTTATAAATACTACGACACTTACCAAATGCCATAAGTTTCAACACCGTAAAAGCAAGCTATAAAACTTCTTGAATTTTTGAAAGCGTCGTAGCTTATAGTTTTTCTTATTTAAATTAATTCTAGAAAAGTGCTAGAGGAAGCCTCCTCTGGCGCTTCAGCATGAAGCACCGGAGGAGGCCATATGCCCTCCTACTACGCTTTATCTTGAAGCACCGGAGGAGGCACTATGCCTCCTACGGCGCCTCTTCAGAGAAGCGCCATAGGAGGTGAAAATTTTTCCTTTAATACTATTTTACGTAATTATTTTCTTTTCCTGAACGAAATTCATCAAATCCATAGCAATTCAAATCGAGAGGAAAAAAAAAAGTTAAACATAATGAAATAAAAGAAGCAAAACAAAATAAAAAAAACACATAACTAATTCATAAAATAAGTATTAATTGTATGTATTCAATTACAACGTAATAACAAATTGTAATGTACAGCCACTTTATAGAATAAGCAACACATACAAGAATAGGCAAGAAACAACCTAACATACATACCTAGCTAGCTAATTGCTTGACTATATATTCACACCATTCCTCAATTATTTCATCCACTTGTTGGTTAGTCAATTGGTCTTAATGTTGATCTTCATAATACTACATAAAATTGATGCACAAAACAAATTAAAATCATTAAAAATTAATTAACTTAGATGATTATGAGTAACTACATCTTTCATAAATTTCATAATGTAAAAACCACAATCATTATTGTTTGGTTGGAATGGGCACTGCAACAATACAAAGAAATGGTAAAGTCAATTTTTGAAGAAAAAATTTTGAATGAAAAATTTGAGTAAATTCATATATAAGCACCGCAATCTTCCTCCAGATATAGGCTTTGACTAGGTCTTTATGTGTAGAATAGGTCAATCCAACGTTGCTTTGGTAAGCAGTCAACGTACTTACAAAACAAGTAGTGACTGATTAATTTGGGATATTCAATAATCACGCACGCAAATATTTACACGCACTCCCATACACTTACTTATTGACTATAAACATCATATTATACCAATTCTATGGATAACCAACCACTAGAGGATCCACATAGGAAATATTAGAGCCTCTAGTGAATGCTGGATGGATAACTAGCAAAATCCAATGTAACCTAAAATATTTTGAAAATTTTACTTCTACAATAATGTTATGGTAAAATTAAAAGAATTAAAAAACATACGTTATTAAAATATTGTCACAAATAACTTACCCCGGATTGTATTGTAACCCCCTACCTTAATAACCGTAATTATGATTCAAAAATGCTTAATTAAAATGGATTAGAGACCAACGGATAACTAAAACTCATTTCAATCCCTTCCATATGGTAGGGTTTTCACATACTTTTTCAAAAAAAAAAATTCCTTTACCTATCCTGGTCTCCATTTCAAATTTGAATATAATTACCCTATGTAGTTAAATCGCATTTATATATATCAGAGTATATAACAAAAATCTCGGCAACCCCCAGGTTTCATTCATTCACTAAGGGTTTACAGTTTCCCATATAGGGGATTACACAACTATATCCAAAATAGTATTTACATTCCAAATCAAAAGGATAACCAACAACCAAAATCAAATATCTCCAAGGAGTCCTAACTGCTCTTGGTTGTCCTCTTCCCCATGGAACAACCTGCCCTGTCTGTAGGTTTAATAATGGAAAGAATGAGATTCAAAAGAATCTCAATAGTAACAAATCACTCATACAATATATAAACACATAGCATGTAAGAAACCATCAACAACAACAACAACACAATGATACATGGCTTTCACCACAAACGATAGCACTCACGGTTGTATACATAATCATGACATCTTTAGCTGTATAACGCTAGCTTGTGTTGGATAATGACAGCAATCACCAGCTGTATAGGCAGCAAGATCATAAATCATCACAAAACAATGATACACTTATCCAAGCATTTGACCTTCTCAAAAACCTGAGCACCGGTCAATATCTTCGGTAGGCTACCTTCTTCTGACTCACCATCAAAACAACTTACCATTGAAAGCCTTTTTATGTTTTGATGGTAAGAATCTTAATTGCCCCACGTAGAAATTTTTCTTACAATGATCTTGTCGCATTGAATGAGTGTCATCTTCACATATAAAGCACGCACAATATCCTTTGACACTATATCTAGACAAATTACCATAAGTAGGGTAATCATTTATTGTGCCAAACAACATGGCTTTCAGAGTGAAACTTTCTTCCATGTGCCCATCATACACACTGACACCTTCCTCCCAAAGCAACTTCAAGCCATCAATTAAAGGAGCTAAGTATACATCTATATCATTACCAGGTTGCCTTGGCCCAGAAATTAACATGGACAACATCATAAACTTACGTTTCATGATCAAGTATAGAGAAATGTTATAAATCATCAATATCACTGGCCACGTACTGTGTGTACTACTCTGAACCTCATGGGGATTAATTATATCAGTTGAAAGTGTAAGGCGTAGGTTTCTTGCTTCATTCGTGATGTCAGGGTGGTCATGATCAACTTTTTTCCATTAAGGGGCGTCACCAAGGTGCCTAAGGCTCGTGTCTTCAACCCTTTCATCGGTATGCCATGTCAACAGCTTAGCAATCTCCACATTACTGTACAGTCACTTAAATCTCTCAACAATGGAAAAATACCATATGACCTTTGATGGACTTTTTCCTTTCTTCTTCCTATATCGAGATACATTGCATTTAGGGCACTTCTCTAATGTTACAAACTGCTTTTGAAATAATATGCAATCGTTAGGGCATGCATGTATATTCTCATAACCCATGCCAGTTGTAGAGCAAAATATTCACTTTGCCTCATATGTCTTGATAGGAAGTACATTTTCTTCTAGGAGCATATCTTGCACCAGTTCAAACAGTGTAGTGAAACCAGAATCACTCAATCCATATCACGCTTTAAAGTTGTATAATTTCAACACTACTAGTAATCTTGTATATTTACTACTACCAACATATAATGGTTTCTCCGCATCACCTTTCAACTCCTCAAATTCTTGAGGACAGTCATGAAGCACCCCTTTGACCGCATTTAGCATTTCTTGAAGACAATCGTCCTCATCATCACACATGCTTCGATCAAACTCATTCGAAGGACTGATCGTGGTATTCATCCTATCACTATGTGAATCATCCATCTCACCGTGCCTTGTCCATCGTGTATATGATTGGTCAATTCCATGACACACTAAATGATCTAGCAAGTCAAGTGGACTAATCCATTTTCCATGACAACAAGATAAGCAAAGACACAAGATTTTGTTAGGATCATTTGTATGCTCTCTTGCAAATCTAATAAACTCTTTCACCCTAACTATATATTCCCTTAAGCATCGATCAGATGACATCCATTTTTTATCCATCTACATTAAACATATTTTTAAAACTGGTTAGTTGCTTGCCTCTTGTAGTTACTAATTACTTTTATGTTCAACCATTTATTTTTAAAAAAATCAGCAGCACAACTTCCTTAAATTTTAAGTTTTCCAAGTATTAAATCAAACAATTAATCCAGCAACATCATAATAATTATCCACAGTTCACAATGTAATACCCCGAATTTTGAGACTTGAGGCTGGACAATAAGCCTGGATTAAGAGGACTACTAAGCCCTGGTTTAGCATGATCCCAAGTTTCGATTAAGGGATTATGACTTCAAAAGTGGGTGTGATTATTTATAGATAACCACTTTTGGAGAAGATGATATGCTTTGTGATTCAAGTGTGTTAAGAGTACTGCCAAAGCCCTGTATTTAAGTTCAATTGTTGATTAACATCCAAATTGATTTAAAATAGAGGGAGGGCACGTTTTGTGACAAATGAAAAGAAACAATGTGTTTGGTGGTGATTCAAGAGGAATTACCATAATCAGGGGCAAAACGGTAAAGTTACTGGCCAATCGATCGGTTGCTGAAGAGGAAACTCATTGGTAACTTCAAGATCAATGGTTAGGAATGATTTGTGCAAGAGATCAAAGGGTGGAATCATGTGTGTGTGTGCCTATGTGAGTTCATGGGAGATGTGATAAAAGTGTGACACATGGCACTTTTTGGACCCTTGATCTTGGGTCAAAGATTCAACACTCTTCCTCTCTTCTCTCTCCCTTATTTGGACGTTTTTGGGGGGCCTAATTGCCTAAAAACTGATCACTCTTTTCATCTCTCTCATTAGCTTCCATGGACGCCCAAAGTGGAGGAGGAAAAAGAAAATATCAAGGTGAGATTTAGCCTTGTATATGGCCTCTAATGCTTAAATCCTCTTCATAATATTGTTCATAGTGATGAGAGCTTCATTGCTATGGTTTTAGATTTTTGAAATGAGGTGTTTAATGGCTTGAGGAAATTTGGAAAGATGAAGAATCAAGAATTGGTTTGCGAAAGAGGAAGAGGTAAGTATTTGAAGCCTTTTTATCTAAGTTTTGTGATTTGTGGATGAGTTTTGTGAATCTTGAATTTTGCCCTGATTTGTGCGTGATTTTGGAAATGATGAATTGCCTTGTGTATTGTGGTGCAATTGGTGTTTTGTTATGTGATATGATCATTTGGATTGCTTTGGAACATTAAATGGAAAGTTTGGAAAATCTGTCCCTTGAAACTCTGTTTTGGGAAGTTTATTTGTGTGGACATATTGAATGACCAAATGGTGTCTGAAAATTATGAAACTCTCCAGTCTTAAAGTTCACATCCCAAGCTTCAAAATGGACATATAATATGTGCCATTTCGTTTTGTGACCTGGGAGATATGACTGTCTAAAGTTTGATGTCGAAACTGGACTCTGTTTTGGGGCAGTTATGGATTTTGTGTAATTCTGGAATTTTGTGGTGATTTCTAGTAATGGTCCATATTTTTCCTATAACGAGAACTTAAACATCTTTCATTTGGCTTTGGAATCACTTGATTTCGATTTTTCTGGAATTAGTTACGATTTTTGGAAATTCAACCCAGAAACAAGATTTTCTTGGTCGTGGCCCAAATGTTTCTGACCTGTTTTTAGCTATGGCTAGCGGATTTGTGGGCCACAGCCAACCCCCAAAAATCAATATTTTGGCACTTCTGAAAGGTGATTCTTGGTATAGTTTCTCCCAACCCTTTAGGCATGTGTTTGGGCTTTGAGTAGCCACCTAAAGGTGTTAAATGATAACCAACATTAAGTATTTGTATGTTGAGGAATTGGAAAAGGGATTAACCCTATGTCCATGATTTTGGTTATAGGGTTGGATATTCGCCCTGATCGTGGTTCGATGTTCGTCGGATCATGAGTAGCTGGTGCTGGAACACATGTGGAAAGAGTGTAGGGAACATATCTCTCCTGCATATATTATATTTTTGTGTTAGTGTGTTGGTGCATGTCTTTGCTTTACATGATTATGTGTAATTTGAAGCTATGTTTCAATTTATGCTATGACCATCAGTATGTTGTTTGAATTAATCTTACAAATTTGTCATTATGTGAGCAAGAGTTATGTGATACAAGCATGTCATACATTAAATATTTATCGTACATGCATATTGGTATTATTTTCCTACTGAGATTCTCTCGAATCTCAACCTCCCCTACTAACATTTCAAACAGGGTAGTGGATCGAGGATGGAGCAAGCAATCCCCTAGTAGATCGAGGATGCTACTTCCTTCAGGTTGAAGATTCGGTAGTTGGTTATCATTGCTTGTTGGGATGAGTATTTGGATTTGGTTGTGTATATGTGGATGAGAATTTGATTATGTATATGAGATAGTTTGAGTAATCCCCTATTTGGGAAATTGTATATGAGCGAATATGCCCTGTAAAGCTTTGATTAATGTATGGAACCCAGGATTGGCCGGGAATTACATTGCGAACTCTGATATGTTTAAATGTGATTTATCTTGGTGTAGTAATTGTATTCGGAATGTGAATGTGAGACCAGGTTATAAATGATTTCGAAATATATTTATGAAACCCTGTCGGGTATATGGATTTGTAAAAATGTTATTTGATTGTTATTGGTCTCTATTTCACTTTAATTGCGTAATCCGAATATTAATTATGGCAAGGGGTTACATACAACAAAATAAATCAAAGGAATATTACATAGTTCAATAATATTTAACGCTTTGGTTCAACACTCCTTTAATGATTGGTAGGATACATAAGAAATCTTTAGGCAATCAACTATTCTAAATTGATGACAAATTTTTAGGCAACCAAATTTAAAACGGAATAAAAGAATGTATGACTTAAGCTTTTGTAAAAAAAAATTCATAAAGACTTACAAGCTAGAAACTTCTGTAGGTTAAGACAGGGAACAAACGGAGACCAAGCTTTAAAACTTCAAGAAGACAATTGAAATTTCAACTAAAAACCTGAAAAAATAATGTTGATCATACATATAAGATTTATTACAGATTTTAACAAAAAAAAAAGAGAAAAAAGAAAACATATGTTCTTAAACTTATATCTAAAAAACACTTACGAGCTGGGAAACTTTTTGTAGGAGGTTCAGACAAAGCAAAGAATGTAGGTGACCAAGCTTTGTACCGAAACAAAAGTGCAGTGACCAAAAAGATTTGAAGAAATGCGCACGAGGAGACAAGAAAATCAAAAAGTGGGGACCAACGAAGCTTCTAATTCCCACCGTCAAAGAAAGGAGGGAGTGGAGACAATGGATAAGGAAAGGTAAGTGGGGACCGAGCATAGATAACATGGTGGACCAATTAGTTATGGGAAACGGAGAGCTAGAGGACATGCAAGAAAGACTATAATGGATAGAAAAATGGTTGAGAATGGCGGATGATGAAAATTTAAGTCACCTTGTATGGCACTTTCTTTATAAGCGCTGGTCAAAGTGTCACCTTGTATGACACTTAGTATAAGGCATAATAAAGCTCCAATGCTTCGTTTAAAATCACAGTAGTATCAATCAATATATAAAACAAATAAATACGGCATCCTTATAAAAAGTAAATTGTCCAATACTTTTTCAAATGTGTAATCTAAAGTAAGTTTGACAAAAAAATATTGATATGAAATAGGACAAATTAATAGTGAGACAAATATAATGAAATGGAAGAAAACATACTAAAACAATGCCTAAACAATATAAATTAAATGAGGAAGGAAGGTGATGAAGCTTGCCTTAATTAACTTTGACTTTTTGGTAGAGCTTATGGATTGCCTTAACTAATCAGCTTGGGTGCATGAATGAAGGTGATGAAGCTCACCTTCTATGGTCTCTCAATTAACTCCATCTCTGATCTCTCACTCCTTGCTCAGCTCTGAACTCTCTTCATATAAAGATGGCCAAGTACTCTAATAAATATAATATGCAAGGCCACAGTGGCCTTGCATATGAAGCAAGGCCTTCACTATGGCCTTGCGTGTGCGCGCTTGTCAAGGCTAGCCTTGGCAGGCATGTGACAAGGCTAGGTTGAAACCTACAAGTCCCATCATGGGCAAACAATATAGTGGAAAATAGATGAAGCAAGAAAAGGCACCTTGGCCGGCGCTTGCCACGTCCGGCCGTAACTTGCCTTGGCTGGCACTTGTCACGAAAGCGCCAGCCAAGGTTTACACCTTGGCCGGCACTTCTCAAGGAAGCATCAGCCAAGGCTGCAGGCCTTGGCTAGCCCTTGCGTGACAAGCACCGGCCAAAGGTTGCTATCGACACCTTAGCCAGCACTTGCATTACAAGCGCCGGTCTAGGTGTTTTTTTTAAATATTTTTTTATCTCATTCATGATGTGATGGTTGAGAGTCTAAAGTTGCTCATCTCCCCCAATCCAGCTCGCGCATCCTCAGGAATATAATGTATGGCTGAGCACCCATTTCTATGAAAATCATTGAGGAATGAAAGATTCTTATCAACCTAAATATAAGAACATTAGCAAAAATGGATTATAGAAACGAAAATAGAATTTAACATAATAATATAAATTGATCCAAAATCAAAAATTCATCATAGTATAAAGAGAGACGTGAGGGCTTTTGATGCAAATAGAAGCTACAATACCAAAGAAAGTTGTTAACAAGCAACTGGGTGAAGGATTTTATTGTTTTGGAAGTAGGAGAAAATAAAATTAATCAAGTGAATAATTAGCAAACTTCATATTTGAAATAAATTTTTTTGTGTGAAATAAGACGAATATAGTGGATAATTAATTGTTAACAAGATCGTTTTTTGCTTACTATGACAAGAGATTCTGAACAATAATGCATTATAATGAATGTTATACTTCAAACTTATACGGCACTTTATTGTTAAGCGCCGGATAAGTTTTTTTTTTCAAATAAAAAAATGTTAAAAAATTATACTAGCTACGACGCTTTCTTGAGAAGTGTTGTAGCTTTGGCTTTCATTTTTTTAAAAAAATAAATGTTTTGTATGATGCTTGTTTAAGAAAGTGCCGCACAAACCAAGTACTAAGCTCCGATGCTTATATTAGGAAGCGCAGTAGCATCTAAACCATTTTTTTAAAAAAAACTATTATCTACGGCGCTTCTTCAAAGAAGCACAGAAAAATGGGCACCATTAAATCCCTCTTTTATAGTGGTGTGAACGCATGTTTTATTCTATTTAATCATCATCTTTTTCCCTTCCCAAATACTCGGCCGAAAATGAGTTTCCAATTAGCCAAAGATATGCTCTTGAATTGTCATAAATTTTCTCCTTCACATATTTATCTTTAGTTGAAAAATTTGACTTATTATCATCGTTTTTTTCTCCAATTTGACCATATGACCAAAAATTGTGCCAAATAAAAATAAGTGCCCAGCTAATTATTTCTTCCCTTCTCTTAACTCTCTTTGGATGAATTGGCGCTCTAGAGAAGAGAAAAATAATCAGCTTCCTATACTATTGAAAAATTACCATTTTGCCCATACATTTTGTGATTTACACATAAGCTGGTAGAATTTTCATTAAACTTTGAAAATTCATATATTTATTTATAGATTTCTAATTGTAGTGATTCCAAAGGTTATATGACCCTCATTAAGTCTATATTTTAGGAAAAATATTTTTTTAGCCAATTGGAAGCGCAAAATTCCAGAATTAATATTTATTGGAACTGCCACAGAAAATTGCCAGTTTCACTTGGCTAAATTCAAAAATGCATAACTCTTAGTGTATAGATCCAAATAACTCATATTATATTTCAAATTAAAGTTTGGAATGTCTACTTTCAGTCTAGAAAATTTCATATTTATTGGACATCATTTGATCATCCAAAACCACATGACTATCTTACCGCCTCACAGGAAATTTCATTGGCAGCATTTCCAATTCACCAAAATTCACCATTTTATTTCATTAACTATATCAATTACATATAAGAAATATTGACAACTAAAAATGGGATGTTAAACTAGGTGGGAACCAAAAAAATGTGACGTTTAGAACAATTAATGAAGATGACATTAGCTTTCTCTAGGGCATCCTCTGACATCATCAAAGATGCAGACGTCCTGAACTATTGGAGCTATTTGGTGGTTGTTCGTGGTGCCGGGTCCTCAGGCTGCAATGCATAGGCCAGTTTGTGAACCGCTCTATGTGATCCAACGATTCTCATTGAAGTTTGGAGCAAGAAAGACTATGGTATGGGACGTGGGCTTTAGCCTATTTCTTTTTTGCAGGCATGAATGGGCATTATATTGTTGTCCTTTTAGTTATACTCGCTTTTTTAATGGCCTTCTAATGCCTTCATTATGTTTTATATGCTGTAAGGGCTCACTGTGGGCCTATCCATGTTTTGATAGGTCCCTACTATGTACTGCTTATTATCTTTATATAAAATTGTTATTTAAAAAAAAAACAGAAATGACAATTTTACTTCGTTTAAAAAGTTTTATGCGTATTTTTGCAATGGAATAACTATTATGGGGCCAAAATGCCTATTTGCCAAAAATTCATGTGTAGAATTGCACCTTAACCTAAAATATATTATATTGTATTATTATTACACTCATTCATTCCTTACCTAAAATATATTAAATAATTAAACCTTCTTGACATTTAAATTTCCTAACCCAGAATAACTACAGATGTAACTTTAAATGAATCATTTAATAATTTTATATAAATTTAAGCAAAATCTACCCTCAAAAGATCCCATCCAATGATTTTACAATAGGAAACTAACATTTTCAATCAATGATAGCCCACAAAACAAATATGCCAATATCATCACTTTTAGTTTTAAGCATATAATTATGGATTAAGAGGTAAATTTACCAACGAAGTTTTAAGGAATGAGCGTCTGGCACAATTATGTTTTAAAGAAGGCAAAAATACACATAAGGCTTTAAAAGTGGAGTATTCAGCATAAAACCGTTAAATTTGACCTAACGGCGTTAAATTATTAGAAAAGAAAACCACTAACGGTGTTAAGTCAAATTTAACGGTTTTGTGTTAGATGCTCCACTTTTAAAATCTTATGTGTATTTTTGCCCTCTTTAAAACATAATTGTGTCAAGCACTCATTCCTTAAAATTTCATAGGTAAATTTGCTCCTTAACCCTATAATTATAACATTTACAATCACAAACATCCAAACAAATTTAAATAATGCAATAGAAAATAATGTACTTGTTCAAATAAAGTTTTATAAAAAATGTCGGCAGAATCCTTCTTAAAAATTGAGCATCGTGAAAATATATATGTGGTGTGTCACAATCCAATCAATAATTTCAAATTCATAAATTAAACCTAATCTATGTACCAGCTTTCATAGGGGTCCAATTGAAAACTAGCTAGAACATATAATAATAGTGCGACATGTGAGATTTATTGCTGCATTAGGCTCCGCGTATAAAAACAGATATCTAGCATAAAAATGAGGTTCGAGCTCATGGATGTCTTAATTAATTAGAGAAAAATCTATAAGTTAATCACTTGAAATTTAAGACACACACAAACATGTGTGGTGTGTGAATAAAGCACAAAATGAGCAGGAGGACAAGCTGTTACAGATATAGACTGAAGTAGCACATTACTCTTTCCTGTTCTAATTATAAGATAACGTTGACTGTTTTGGAGAAATTAAGGAAGCTAATTAAATTACTTTAGAGTATTTATATTTATATTCTTTTCTCCAAACTAATTAGTTTGACTAATAAACTGATATATGATCTAAGGATACATAATATATTATATGATTAAGTAACTTATTTAGCTTCCTTAATCTCTCCAAAAAAAGTCAACTTTGTCTTATATTTAGGACTGGAGATAGTATTATTTTCATTTACACACAACTATTTCCGATAGAGTAGAATAGCCAAATTAAATGCATGGAGGCTACATCTCATACGATATGTATATGCCTTTAACTACTGCGCAAGGAGAAAAAACTCTCGAGTGCAATAATAAAAACCGATCGCCTTTGAATAAACAAGACATTATTCAGAATCAGATAACAGCATTGATCGACCAGCCAAATGAAGAAGCTACTCCCACTAATGAACCTCATGTGGATGGTCTTACTGGTGATTAATGGACATCAGACCAGGGAAACTTCAGGGAAGAACGTCAACAACAGCTTCATCACCACCGCGTGTGGCGGCTCAACTAAATGCCTCATCGGGGACGATTTGGACGACGTGGTCGAGTTCCAATGAACTCCGACCGGGCCAGAATGCTTTTCAATGTGAAGAAGGCAGTGACTGGGAGTTCAGGAAACAAGGAGCGGCCTGCCGTGAGCTGTCCTCCAAATACCCCGTACTCTACAAGCTGCCTTCCCCCACCACGAGGTGGAAAACCTAGAGCCCAACCATGCGGTATTTACACCCGACCCGGATCAGGCTGCTGAGAAATTAATTACTCAGCTTCTTATGGTTGATTGGTGATTTCGAATTTAAGTGTAATGTGAAGGAATTACGTTTTACTTCTTATGGTTTCCTTTCTTCTTCTGAATATGTGGCTCTGTATCGCTTAATTATATGAATTCCCTGTGGAATGGAATGAATTTTAGTCTCCCTAGATTTGGTTCGACTAGTCAGTTTCATCCTTAGTTCTACATTTTTGGGCTCAATTTAAAATGAATGAGAACTGGCACAGGTATCCGATGGACCTGCATATCTAACTTGGAGTGAAAAATGCAGCAATCAAAGTTGGTGGAGTTCGGGAGGCTCTTAGAGGACCAATAATGGGGTAATTTGGGGGCGGCATATTTCCTCATAATCTCGTCTCCACCCTTAGATAACAAAATATATGGTTCAGGTTTAATATTTTGTAAAACTATTATTATAGTGTTTTATAAATTAATTTTATTATTAATTTTATTTATATTGCAGTTATAAATGGTGTAGATCATATTTTCATAGTTTAAATTTATTTATTTATGTTTAAAATGATAGTTTTTTAAAATACTAAATCTGAACCATCTAATTTTTTAAATCTGATGGCGAAGATAAGATTCTGAAAAGAAAAGGAGAAAAAAGATTATGAGAGAATCCAAACTCGGGGGAGATCTCCCAATAGAAGGTTCAGATGCAGGTTTCAATTTCAATTTCAATTTTTTAGGGACAAATTTGTCTTTCTCACTTTCCCATGTGCGATTGGAAATTGGGTTTCGCAATCTCGTGTACTACTTTGATCCTATTTATAAGCCTAAATTAAATAACTCTTATATTTCAAAGAGAGTTAGTTAACTAATTAATTATAGGCTAAATTTCTAATTTTGCCTTATCTATGATTGGTTCCAAAAATCAACATGAATAAATTCTTTTTGTTTGTTACAATTAATAGAGGCAAAAAAGTAAAAGGCACATTTATTATTTTGAAACTAAACTTATAATAAGAATCAAAATTTTTTGTCACACTACTACAAAAAAGTAAAATTGTGGCGCTTATAATTGTATTAGCTGTGACGCTAGAGAAGTGCCACATATCTGGACGCTACTAAAAAAAACTGTGGCGCTTGGAAGCGCCACAACATTTTAAATTTTTTTTTCAAAAAAATACCCTCCTGTGGCGCTTGGTGGAGGAAGTGCCACAGGAGGGGGGTCGACGCAAGCGCCACAATAGGGGGGACCTATTGTGGCGCTTACGTCAGCAAGCGCCACAGGAGACCCCCCTCTTGTGGCACTTCCTCTAACAAGCGCCACAGTAGGGTCCCTTTTTTTTTTTAATCTTTCTTTCTTTCTTGTGGCTCTTTTTTATATTTTAACCTATTATATATATATATATATATATATATATATATATATGATTTTCACATTTAAAATTCAAGTTCCCCAACAAAAATGTTCTTACAAAATAATATATTTATTGTCATTTCCCCAACAATAATGTTCTTACATTAATATTCTCCAAAACTAACATAAAAAATATCACAATACAAGAACTTGATATGTGAACACAGTATATCAACAACTAATTAAGTAAATTAAAAGATTACTAAAAAACGCAAGCTTGTCGGCCAAAAAATTTAAACAAAGCAAAAGGGCAAACGAAACAAGCTAGGTTTTCACTCTTTCCTATTAATTTAGGAACAGAAAGGCAAACGTTATATGACAGTTTATCTTGACTAAAAAAAATTAAACAAAGCAAGCTAGAATAAAACATTCTTCTTCTTACAAATCTATTAATTGACCAACACAGGGAGTGGGGGACCACGTTGGTGACGCTATCTTGAGTGACGAGGATGAGCAAATGTGAGCTGTAGAATGTAGTGGGGATCAAATGGAGTGGGGTTCAAAAGAGGAAGAGAGACGGAGAGTATGAAGAAAAGGAAACAACTAGGGAGAGGAGTGGGGACGGACAGAAAAAAATGGAAAAAGGGACAAGAGAATTTAATGAAGAAGACGAGTGTGTGTGTTTGTTGTGCAAGAGAAAGTGATATCTTTTACAGGGGGAGGGGCATCAACGCGAGCTGAGGAAGAGGGAATAAAAAGGTAAAAGGGAGGGAAAAGATAAAAAGTAAAGTTAAATGAGGGAAATCTGATTGGCGGGAGAATTGAAAATTCATATCCAGCCAATTGTGGCACTTCTTTAAAGAAGTGCCACAGCTGCCTTTTTTTTTCTTTTTCTAATTTTTTTCTTAATTTTGGGGACCAAGGGTAGCCCTTGCCAAGGCAAGCGCCACCCTTAGGTGCATACCAGCTGTGGCGCTTGGTGGACCAAGCGCCACAGCTGCCTTTTTTTTTTCTTTTTCTATTTTTTTTTTAATTTTGGGGACCAAGGGTGGCCCTTGCCAAGGCAAGCGCCACCCTTGGGCGCATACCAGCTGTGCCGCTTGGTGGACCAAGCGCCACAGCTGGGTCAATTGGGCCAACTGTGGCGCCTGCCCTGACAAGCGCCACAGTTGGCCCAACCAGCTGTGGCGCCTGGTCCACAGCTGTCCCCTTTTCTTTTGTTTTCTTTTTTTATTTAATTTTTTTAAAATTTTAGGGACCAGCTGTGGTGCCTGGTGGACCAGGCGCCACAGCTGGTCCCCAAAATTTTAAAAAAATTAAATAAAAAAAGAAAACAAAAGAAAAGGGTACAACTGTGGCACTTTTTTAAAGAAGTGCCACAAAATGTGCGCCACCTTTCAACCATTTTATAGTAGTGTCAAAATGGGCTTATAAATAAGACCAGAGTGGTAATAGCGAAAATCTCATCTTACTTGAAAATGCTTTTCACCCATAATGATAATGGCACACAAACTTGTCTCAGTTATGGAAAATCATAATTTTTCTTTTCCTTCTCCAGATTTTCAGTGTAGCAAATGGGCCCAAAACAAATCAAAATAATATCAAAGGAAAATTCTAAATAAATACCATTTGAACTTGAAAAACCCCAAAAAGTCTGTTAACACATGAAAATGACAAATAGGTCTCAAGAGACTAATATGAAATTTTGAAATGTTGTGCTTCTACCAAAATGTCGCTTAGGTTTTTTTCAAAAAAAACAAAGAAAGAAAAACCCTTGCCGGTGTCGAAGCTCTGATGCCAGGCACCACCCCTATGGCGGCCAGAGCTCTGGTGACAAGTTGAATAATGAGATTGACTACTTGAACTCTTTAAACTCTATCAAGCATTGTTGACAAGTTGAGTAAAGGTAATGACAACTTTAGTATTGACAATAACAACTTGAGTGTAGCCATTAATAACCTCAAGAGTACAATTTGTCAATCGCTATACTCAAGTGTCATTGCATTTATTTAACTTGTCAATCGCTATGCTCAAGTTGTCATTAACTTTATTCAACCTCGAGAGCTCCCGCAGCCAAAGCCGGCAAAAAAAAATTGAGAAGCATTTTGATAAAAGCAGAACATTTCAAAATTTCAGAATCTCTAGAAACTTATTTGTCATTTCCATGAGCTAACAAACGTTTTGGGGTTTTCCAAGTTCAAATGATATTTATTTAAAATTTTCCTTAATATCAACTTATCAAAGTCTCCATATTATCCTCGCTCCTAAGATTCAAGGTCCCCCTTACCCCTCTAACTATATATATATATATATATATTGTATATAGAGAAGCAGATAGTGCATATGATGTCACATTGTTACCGTGCATACATATAGTATATTTTAGTCATATATTATCTCCTCTATAAATAGCAACTATTCAAATTACCAATACTACAAAATCACACATATATAATGGTTATTATCTCAAATTACCAATACTATAGAATCACACATATATAATGGTTATTATTGACCATATATGAAGACGCTATATATGTTCCATTGATAAATAATAGTTCCGAATCGTAATATATTAAGAACATATATAACGGTTATTTGTTAATAACCGTAATGTGTTGACTTTATTTTTTATTGTATATAGTTATTTTTATTGTTTGTTTTTGTTTATTTTTATTATTAATATTTATTATATAAGACACAATATAATCATTGATAATAATATTAAATAAAAATCTTATATTTATAGTATTGAAAATTCAATACATTATACATAAACATCATACAATTTTTTTAAAAAAATAATAACTTAAACACTCTCACAATAAAACATTATAATTTTTTTTACTTATTCTAAAAGAAAATCAATTAATAAAACATTTCACAATATTCTCCAATGTCTATGTTGTAGATTGTCCTTAGATCACGTGTCAGTGTGCTCCAAGAGTTCCCATCACATATCCTTTAACTGCAAAAGGATAATATAAACATAAAAAAAAGAATATATATATATATATATATATATATATATATATATATATATATATATATATATATATATATATATATATATATATATATATATATATATATATATATATAATAAAAGTAAGCAAATATAAAAACTTAAAAAGTATTGGAATGCAACTTTGAAAATCAGAATATTGTAAAAATTGGAAATTATAAAAACATGAGCAAATCTCAAAACCTGATTCAACAAACATGATTTCAACCTAAAGTTTGGATTGCTAAGTTTAGGAACATAAGATGCTCAACAATAAAACATTCAGCATATTGCCTCATTGTTTTTTCATGTTCTGTGCTTTTTTCTTCTGGTTTTTCTCTCTCTCTTTAAATCATCATATCAATGGTCATCATCATATTAGATATCATAATTCCGATTGATGACTTTGAGCATCAACTAACGAGCTCTCATTTTATAAAAAAGTAAAATGAAACTAAAAATGTTAACTGAAAAAATGAAAACTTGTATGAGGAAGAATCACGAGAGGAAGAATTTGTAGATTGAAGACCCATGGTAATGGTGGAGAAAAAAACCTGCATTGCCAAAACAAAACCTATGAAAAAAAAAGTTGTGTCAAATAAAATTTTTTTAGAATCTCGTTCCTTATATTTGATACTTTTCAGAATCCCACCATTTTATTAAAGAATACTTAATGGTTCTTAGTGAAGAACCGTAATGTATTGTCAAATACTTTTTTTTCCAGAATCATGCCTTCTTATATTTGATATCTTTTAGAATCATGTCTTTGTTTATATTAAAGAATACTTAACAGTTCTTAGTGAAGAACCATAATATATTGTTAAAATACTTAATGGTTCTTAGTGAAGAACCATAATGTATTGTTGGATATTTTCTTTTAGATCTCGCCTTCTTATATTTAATATCTTTTAGAATCCCACATTTATTTATATTAAAGAATACTTAATGATTATCTGTGAAGAACTATAATGTATTGTCAAATTTTTTTAGGATCCCACCTCCTTATATATGATATCTTTCATAATCTCACTTTATTTATATTAAAATACTTAATGGTTCTATGTGAAGAACCACAATATATTATCAAATTGTATTTTTCGTGATCCCGCCTCCTTATATATGATATCGTTCATAATTCTACAGTTAATTATATCAAATAATACTTAAAACTTATTTGTGAAGAACCGTAATGTATTGTCAAATAATTTTTTATTGTTAAGTATTCTTGAAGAATATATAGCAATTCATCATGAAGAACTGTTAAATATTATCAAATAATTTTTTTAAGAATCCTGACTTCTTATATATGATAATTATCATTTTTAACCGTTATGTGTCCTTAAAAAAGACAAGTATTTAGGATTCATACTTTATGATTAATTATTGTAATCATTATATTATTTGTTTTTGCTAATATAAAGTTGTGAACAAAAATCGTTTGAAAATGTTATATGATGGTTATTTCGTTAGAACCGTCATTTTTGGCAATAAATGTGCAACAGTTAATAATTGCAACCATTAAATTTTTTGGTTTCATAAATTCTACCTCTCAATGTAGGGGTGTCCATATGATCCCGCTTCCTATAGTCCCTGCCCGGTCCCGACAAGATTAGGACTAAAAATTCCCGGCCATACCTGGACCGAGACCTGTAATAGCTGGGATGGGGAGTGAAAGATACCGAGATTAGGACGAGATCAGGTCAAGCCTTTGGGATTCCTAATCCCGGTCCCAGTATCTTATGTATACATTTTTTTGTTATGTTCTTTTTTAATGACACATGACTTGGATTTTGGTTATAATGGGGGTTAAAATAGGCCCGAAACTGATAAAAATGAACCCAATTAGCCATCTGATGATCTGCTCTCATTCATAATTTGCATCAGTCATCACATTGACACCCTATGCCATGACCCATCATCAGTGCTCTTGCTATAAGCCTCTTACACACTCTCAGAGTTGACCAATCTCACACTCTCACCTGGCAACGAGTCAATGATGATAAGTTAGGGTTCTCCACTTCTCTGTTCTCGCTCTCATCTTCTCAATCTTGGCTTTGCCTTCTCCCTTCTCTCGGCAGTTCCGCCTTCTTCTGCTTCATCAATCGGCAATTCTAGCCTCTTCTTGGCCTGAGCTTGCTCATTGTAGCACCTCTGTGTCCCATCTCCCGTCACCCCTCACCGAGTCGCCATCATGGCTGAGAGGTATTGTCTAAATCCCCCTCAAATCTCTAATTTATCGTCTTGTATGTCATAACTCTTGGTTGTAATCACTAATTAGTGTTGCTTCTTGAACTTATCTTGCTTTTATTCTGATATGGTGGTTTTTCCCTATTGCTTGATGACCTTCGTCATTTTAGTAAAGTCCTTTCATGCATCAGTTGGACTGGATGATTGTAAATAAGGTTTCTTTGTTCTGGACTTTCTGGTCTTGTTTCTTTGTTTTATGATTCATTATAAATAAGGACTAGATGATTCAGCTGGTTGTTTGTCATATCACTAAGAGCTGGTATAATAGTGCTGAAAAATGCAATAAGCGATGGTTCTATTTTCCAATTGGGAATGTTTTTTGTCCAAACAATTGGCTTGTATTGTTGTAAATATTTGGCTTGATTGTTGTAAATATTTGGCATGAACAAATGGCTTGCATTGTTCTGTGATTTATTGTAAATATTTGGCTTGCATTGTTGTAATGTTGTTGATGTAAGTTGTGAATTGTTTAGAAACATGACAACTACACCCACAAATAAAGGAACCATCCAAGCAACTCCAGGTACTATAGAACAAGAAGCTAGGGAAACAAAAGCAAATAATGAAGAAGATTTAGAGGGAGATGAAAGACCAGCGAAAAGGACAAAATCTAGTATTTAGGACTATTATGAACATATGCAAATAGACAAAAGTATAGGAGTTCATAGAACCAAGTGTAAGTGCTACCCAAAAGAAATTCTTTGCCATCATACCAAGCAAGGGGCTATTGGAATGTGGAGACATTTTAGTACTTGTAAACAAAATCCGAACATAGCAAATAAGCAGAACCAATGTTTGTTTGCAATCTCTCAGTCTCAGATAGGGTCATGTAATACTGTGACTTCTCATTTATTTAGTCAAGAGCAAAGCAGACGAGGTGTTGCAAAAATACATTATATTGGAGGAGAGGCCTTTTTGAACTATGGAAAGTTTTGGTTTCAGAGCAATGATGGGTGATGTAGAACCCCGCTTTAAGGTTTCCTCACAATCGACAATTACCAGAGATTGCTACAACTTGTATGTTGAAGAGGTAGAGAAATTGAAAAAGTATTTTGAGACTTCAAAATTTCGAGTATCCTTTACTACAAATACTTAGACCTCAAAGAAGAATGCCAATTATATATGCTTGACTGCACATTGGATTGATGAGAGTTGGACATACCAAAAGCGTGTTTTGAATTTCTGTGTAGTTGAAAACCATAAGGGTAAAACAATTGCAGATGAAATTTGAGAGATGCTTGTTGTCTTGGAGCATTGATAAGGTGTTTACTTTCACTGTTGATAATGCTACTTCTAATGATAGTGCATTGTCAAGGTTGAAATTTGTTTTCAATCATTGGAATGGTTTAGTATATGATGGGGACTTCATGCACTTGAGGTGTTGTGCACACATCTTGAATTTGATTGTTTCTGATGGTGTCAAGGATATGCACGAGTCGATTGAAACCATTCGGAATGCCATTAAATATGTAAGATCTTCTCCTGTAAGGTTTCAGAGGTTCAAGGCACTTGTGGAAAAAATGAAAGTTTAATCAAAGGGTTTACTACGCATGGATTGTCCAACTAGGTAGAATTCAAATTATATAATGTTAGATAGTGTCAATCAATTTAGTAGCGTGTTTGATAGAATGATGGAGTCAGATAAGGACTACAAAAAAAAACACTTCTCTAATAAAGGTTTAATTAGTCCTCCTACAGTTGACTCATTCAAACAAGCTACTGAGTTTACTAAGTTTTTGAAATTGTTCTACACTGTCACTCTAAAACTTTCAGGATCACTTTATGTGACCTCAAATTGGCCTTCCGACAAGTATCAAATCTTGCTTTGGTTCTCAACAAAGATTCATGTAATCATGGTTCTTTTATGTATGCCATGGCTAAGAGTATGAAGAGCAAATATGATAAGTATTGGGGACACTTTGAAAACTTTAATCCTTTGTTTGTGGTTATATTGGTACTTGACCCCATGTATAGAATGAAGTTTTTGAAGTATGCTTTTGATAATATGTATCCTAATGATCCTAATAGGCGTGTAGACATGATACAAAAAGTTTCAAATGTAATTTATCATTTGCTCGATCATTATTCAAGTGTTATTCATAGTCGGCATAAGTAGAAATTGAAAGTACTTATAGCACTGTAACAAATGTTAAGCAAGATACTTTTGATGTTGATATGGAAGAGACTGAAGCAAAGAGAAGATTCAGGGTTGATAATCAGATTGAGACTTAGAATGATAAGTATGTAGAGTTGGACAAGTAAATTCAATCTGAGTTGGCTGAAGGTCATGATCCTGATTTTCATATCTTAGATTGGTGGAAAATTAATGGAGGCAAGTTCAAAGTCTTTTCCATGATGGCATGTGATGTGTTGACCATGCCTGTTTCAACAGTTTCTTCAGAATCAACTTTTAGCATAGGGGGCCGTGTCATTGATTCATACAGAAGTTCATTATCACCCAGGATGGTTAAGCACTTATTTGTACACAAAATTGGCTCTCTCCATCCACATCCATCCAACCTGGACTTGAATCGCTTGATATTGATAACTTCAATGAAAATGAAGAAGTACTAGTAGCATTAATTGGTAATATCATAATCTTTTTTTTATTTAATTCATTTGTCTTTTTTAATTTCTTAATAATAATTATTCATTTCTTTCCATTTGCTTCTTTTCAATTTTGTAGCTGAAGAGCATGGACTGAAGTAGTGAACGTCATTTTGTTGGTGTGAATGGTTGTTGCTTGGCTGTGTTCCTTAAAGAGCAAGGACCAAGCACTCATATTTTATTGCTTCTTGTAACATTGTTGTTGTTCTTTAATTTCTATACTAAACTTTTGTAGTTGATGTTGTGAACTTTTGTTGGTGTGAATGGTTGTTGCTTGGCTGTGTTTAATTCATGTTTGTTCACTTTGTTGTTTGAATTCTCCATCTACCATCTCAATTATTAATTTACCTATGAATATTTTAGGTTCTACAGTTTGTTTTCCAGACTATGATTTGCGATATTTTCTGTCAAACGTGAATTCTGTGGGGGAGAAGACATAAAAGTTATATAAATGTTTTTTTCCTTTGTTTCTTTAATTGGGCTCATGTCATATATGCTTCTTTAATGGCTTGTAATATGTTGTTGGGCTCAAGCCTTTCATTATCATAAGCCTAAAGAGTCTCCTCAAACCAAATTGACTTTGTGACAACAAAAAAAAACTTCATGTGTTGGTGTGTCAATCCCGAAATTCCCGGTCTTGGTCCCGGGATATTCCTGGTTGTTCCGGGACCGGGACTGTCTTGGGACTGGGATCGGGATCAGACACAAGTTCCCATTCCTGGCCTCATACCGGGATAGGACCTGGGATTGGGGGATCCCGGTCCCGGTCCTGGATTTGAACACCCCTATCTCAATGTGTCAAGCCACTTAACATTTTGATATTCACATAGTGTTAAAGCCATAGTTCCACAGGTATACAGAAATAGTACAAATATACTTATAAAAAGTACTTGTTTACATATAGGAGACTCCCCGCAGGGTTTGAAAGTATGTATACATTTTGTCCAAAATGACAAAATAAACTAATAATATAACCAACAGCTTTGCTTTCTTGACCCACACATCTCACTTGGCAGTATTTGCTGCTTTACCCTTGGAGCTGCTAGCTTCTGCTAGAATATTTTTAATTTTGAAAAAGGGTGAGATTCCAATGAATCTTAGTACTAACATACAATCAATCATATAAAATACAAATATTAAATATACAATGAACCATATAATGTAAAATAAAAATCCATACTGTATCATGTATGTACACAATGCTCAGGGCCAAATGATTGTTTGGATCCCCTACTTGTCTGTGTTCCTCAACTGAGTCCTAGACCACATCTAGGTAATGTGCCCCAAGTACCATGTTCATATCACAAAACATAGCAACATACAATATATAAACAATCACATAGTGTATAAGGGATAGAGTTACTACCTTAAACCCCTTTTGTTCAAAACTATCCCTTGAATTTCGTTCCGACGGCTCGAGCTATCAATCCGATAATAAAATTCCAAATGTACAAGAATTAGGTTAATACCCATTCATGTACAACTCTAGACTCTTCCAAAGTGTTTTTGTTGGTTATATTAGTCCAACTCTACAAAATTTCTAAAATACCCCTAGGGACTCAGTCTAAGTCCCTCCTCCATACCCGGTCCACTATACTTTTCTAGAAATTTTGACCTAGACTATTCCTACACAGTTTTTCTTGTAGAATCTATTTTTTACCTTAGTTTTCACAAAATCGTTGTCGAATGACAGTTTTGCCCTTGACAACCCCTATTTAGGGTTTTAGGGGTATTTTTGTAATTTCACTTCTAGGGCTTATCTCACAAAGTGATCAACATCAACCCTACACAATTTTTCCTCCTGAACACAATAGACCCATTAGATTAATGAAATTCCAGCCCTGAGCCCTCTAACTCCAACTGGACGAGACTTGTGTCTTGAAAAAGGAAAAATGTGATTTTTGAATTTCAACCCTTAAAGCTTGCTCCTTTTCACTCCTAACCAATTGTTAAACCATTTAGTGTGTGTTTGGGACAGTGGTGGGAAAAATGACTTATTGTGATTCTGACTTATTAAAAATGACTTTATAAAAAAGTCAGTTTGTGTAATATGATTTATGTTTATATTTAGCGTTTGAATAAGGGCTTTTCTATAAGTCAAAACTTATTTGGATTGGCGATTGTATAAGTGCTTTTTTTTTTAAAGTTAAAACTTATTTGGATTGGCTATTACATAAGTGCTTTTGTATTAATTATAAGAAAACAAGAAATTTAATATTATAAACAACTGGAAAAATTGAAGTTAGAGAATGTGTTGCCAAAATACATAATTGCACAAAAAAAATTACATAACTAATTGGATTACACGTCCTGTATAAGTTGATCTCTAATCATGTCACAAATGCGATTCATACAGGTTGAAAATGACAACCCTAGCCATTCTTTTTTGTAAATTTGCTCAAGGCATGCATGGATAAATATTTCAATTGCCTCGTCATCCCATAATGCTCTGTCATTCATATATCTATGGAAAAGTTTGCACAACATTTATCTACAAGTTCCCTAAATTTTCCAAAGTACAGAATACTAAGTACCAATTATTCTCCAAACTTTATTGCCTCAAAGAAAGAAAAATAGGTCCTTAATATTCAAAATTCAAATATTTCACCAATATCAATTCCTCGTAGCATTCAAACGATTTAATTAGATCTAGCTTCAAAATGGCAAAAAGCATAAAGTTAAAATCTTGCATACAGCTAGTGAACGAACAATGACTATCTTATGCTTTGGTACATCTATAACTAAAAAAAATTAATTCAAAATACCAGTGTGGCCACCTTAAAAAATGTCATGTGCAATATTATCACTCTCCACCTTAAAAAACATGCCCCAGCATCTCAACCAACATACATGTCATGTGCAATTGTTTCATGCCCATAGGAACTAGCAAACCAGTAAATGGTGACAACTTTACAGTAAAAACTAAAAACCCACTGGAACCACAGCACAAACATCACCAAATCAATCAATATAACCTGATTTGACCAATCCTTAAGATCTTTAGAAAACAGGAAAATGAGCCTTTTGTTATCTTCCTTACTAAATTCTCATATGCCAAATAAAACAACTCCTCCAACCTGGTTTGTGGTTCTGGGGTCGGTCTAGTTAGATGGTGCAAAAATCACATCAAACCTCTTTCTCTGCATCTAGAGCATTATAAACAACTGCATATGTTAGCTTCTATAATATCCTTTGGTTTATGAAATTTAATTTAATTTAAGGAATCTCAAGTGTAAATGCGCATATAATAAGCAGTTGGCATAGCAGTTATAAGAAGCATAATGCACGGACACTATGCATATATGGCTCAAGAACGTTCACATCGGTATTTCAAAACAATGAAACAGAACAATCCAAAACTCAACTTAGCAAAACAAAGGACCAGGCAAAACTAAGAAATTCATGGCAAACCACGGGCAGAGCATAAAAAACGGTTGAAGCTATCACTCACCGCTGGCTGCAGACTTAGGACCACCCACAGCTAAAGACGTCGGTTTTCAAG
Source organism: Inga laurina (assembly GCA_963855925.1). Classification (NCBI taxonomy): domain Eukaryota; kingdom Viridiplantae; phylum Streptophyta; class Magnoliopsida; order Fabales; family Fabaceae; genus Inga; species Inga laurina. Next base: position 41,169,565 of record OY979703.1, read on the forward strand.
CTCGTGCTTCATACTGACACCTGAAGCAAACCAATAGCAGGTTTGACCACTTGTGGCCACCGAGAGAGGGAAGATGGAGACAGAGGGCGCAGGGGATGACAGACCTGTGCAACAGAATGAAGATGCAGCTAGATCAAAGATAAAGATGAAGGCCCTATTGAGGTTGAAGCACGTATGGCCGCCGAGAGAGGGAAGATGAAGACAGATTCGAGCCGGCAAAGCAACTGTGGGACTGATCCGATAAAGATACAGTGCCGTTCAGCTTCAACCAGGTGTCACCATCGAGATTGTGAAGATGAAGACAGAGCTCCAATGGCGCCCGTGGCCGCCGAGAGAGAGAACGATGGAATCGTTCGGCCAGAGTTGAGGACAGCAGTGAGGCACACATAATCAGTAGAGACACAGCAGTGTTTTTTGCCAATCGAGGCACACCAGATGCAGGTCAGATTCGATGGAGGGGGGAGAGATAAAATTGAGCTTGGTGAGACAATTATTACTTTGACAGTCAAATAATTAATAAGCCATCTGCAATAAGTAGGAACCTGTGGCTTATTAGAAAAGCTGGTCTAAAATGCATAAGCCCGTTTTACAAATTGTCATCCCAAACACAAGAAAAAAAACAATTAATACAATCTCACTTTTTGCTCAAAATCATGCTTGGGACCTAAAACTCCATGCCAAACACTTTCTTAAACACATACTAGACATGATTTGAAGAAATTTGGGCAGCATAATCCCTTAGGGTTTCTACTTTTCAAATTTACAAAATCAACAAACAATTCACAAACCAAGCCAAGAACAACAATAACAACAACAACAATATACTAAGAGAATTGAAGTTCTTGAGGTTACCTTGGATTTCTTCACTTTCTCTCTCTAGAACCGTCCTCCCTCTCTCTCTCAACCTTGAGATTTTGCATGATACACAATGTTTTCCATGAAGATTAATAGGTTAGAGAAGAGATTACACAAGTTGGGAGGCAAAATCACATGAAAATACAAGTCCTACCTTTGGATTTTGCCCTCTTGCTCTCCTCTCTCTAAGTTTTCCCAAAGCCTCTCTCTCTATATATATTCTTGTTGTTGATGGCGTGAAATGAGTAAGAGAAAGGTGAAGGCTTATGTTAAATAATATCTTCATCTTGTCTTAATTAACTTTATTATCAAAAATAGAATTTATGACACAAGTGTACTCAATTTTATCTTATGACACTTTCTCTTTCTCTTTCCATGATGCCAATCATAAATTGGGGATCTCGATTCAAGAAGATATTCTTTAGAGTACCATGTAATCTCACAATCTCCTTATGTAAATCTCTGCTAGTTTATCAGAAGATTAATGAATACTGATAGGTAAGAAATGGGTTATCTTTGTAAATCTATCCACTATGACCCATATAGCATCATGGTTCCTGACCTTAGGCAACCCCATCATGAAATCCATGGTAATTCTTTCCTACTTCCACTAAAGAATCTCAAGGTTTTGCAGAAGCCCTAATGGTCGCTTATGTTCATCCTTTACTTTTTGGCAAGTAAGATAACGAGCAACAAATCTAGTCACATCTCTTTTCATTCCCGGCCACCAATACAGGGACTTCAAGTTACGGTACATTTTGGTAGCCCCTGGATATAGAGTATGTTTACTCTTATGTGCTTCCTCCAAGATTTTTCGTTTCAGCTCTATCTACGGTGGAACATATATCCGCTTCTTATATTTGACTAGTCTGCTCAGTGACAAGTCATATTTATGAGTTTCTCCTCTAGTAATCATATCTTTGATAGACAATGCTCATCTATCTTGAGTTGTGCTTCTTCAATTATTGCTCTCAGGTAATTATACACCTGATTGATGTTATTGTTACTCATTAAAATCTGACTAGATAGACTGAGATCTCTGAAATGCTCGATCGTTTCTGTTCGTAAATCATCATGGCTGCCACATGCACTAATTTATGGCTCTATGTATCAGCAACGACATTAGCCTTCCCAAGATGATATTTAATTTCCAGATTGTAATCTTTGAGCAACTCCATCTATCTGCGCTGTCTCATATTAAGCTCTTTTTGATTATACAAATATTTCAAGCTCTTGTGGTCGCAATACAGCTCTATGGTCGCATAATAGAGATAATGCCTCCAGATTTTCAAAGCAAATACAATAGCTGTCAACTTAATATCGTGAGTGGGATAATTCAATTCATGAGGTATCACCTGACGAGATGCATATGCCACTACTCGGCCATATTGTATCAGCACACATCCCAATCCATGCCCACTGGCATCGGTATAAACAACCTAGGTAAACTACGGATCTGGGATCGTCAGGACTGGTGCTGTAGTTAATCTCTAGTTCAAATCTATGAAGCTTCTCTCACAACTATCGTCCCACACAAAATGTTGATTTTTCCTTGTCAACTTTGTCAAAGGCAAAGCTATTCTGGAGAAATTCTGTATAAATCTTCTATAATTCCTGGCAAGACCTGAAAAACTGCGTATTTTAAAGATAGTCTCTGGCCTCTTCCAGTTTAATACTGCTTCTACCTTGCTAGGATCAACTAAGACCCCTTGCTGTGAGACTACGTGGCCCAGAAACTTAACCTTTGATAGCCAAAATTCACATTTGCTAGGCTTAGCATAGAGTTGCTTATCGCTTAATATATTCAATACTGTTCTCAAATGTTGCTTGTGTTCGATTTTACTCTGTGATATACCAAAATATCAACATTGAAGACTATTACGAACTAGTCAGATACGGACGAAATATTCGATTCATGTAGTCCATGAATATAGCAGGTATATTGGTCAACCTAAATGGCATCACAAGAAACTCGCAAAGGCTATATCTGGTCCTAAAAGTAGTTTTTGACACATCTACTTTTACCCTAAGTTGGTGGTATCCCAATCGCAAATCAATCTTCGAGAATACATAGGAATCAGATAACTAATCGAGCAAGTCATCAATTCTAGAGAGTGGATATTTATTATTAACGGTCACCTTATTTAACTCCCTGTAATCTATATAGAGTCGCAGGCTTCCATCTTTCTTTTTGAGAAAGAGGACTGGAGCTCCCTATAGCAAGACACTGGGTTGAATAAACTCTTTCTCTAGCAGCTCCTCAATCTGCTTCTTCAATTCCCCCATTTCACTCAGAGCCATTCATTCTATATGGGACTTTAGATATTGGACCTGCTCCAGGCCTAAGATTAATTGCAAACTCTACTTCCCTGTCTGGGGGTAATCCGCTAATATCCTTTGGGAACACGTTAGAAAATTCATTCACTGTATGGATACTCTTCAATGCTATACCAGCCTCTGATTGCATGGAGAAGAACACCATAGACCCCTGACAACATTTTTGCAGACATCTCTCAACTTCAGCGGCCGAAAGAAAATTAAGGTTGATTTCCGTGCCGACTTGAGATTGTGGATTAGGGTATATAACCCTCTTCCCATTACAATCTAATAAACATTATTCACAGTCAACCAGTCAGTCTCGAGTAGTACTTCTAACCCTTGCAGCGGTAGACAAATCAAATCTATAATTAATGCTTGCCCCTCAGCCTTTACTACACAATTCAGACAGACATCGACCGTGACAACTCTAACACCCATAGGCGTAGATACAACCAGATCATACAGGAATTTGTGTACTCTTAGGTCTAGCTATCTCACACAGTCATATGCAATGAATGAATTACTAGCACTCAAATCATACATAACATGCACTAAGTTGTCATTGAGGGAAACGTACCTAGTATCAATTCCAGAGACTTTCGAGCTTCCTCCTGCGTTGTGGTATAGACCCTGCCTGAAACTCTGGGCCTCGTCTTCTTTGGCTGACGTTTTTATGGGCAATCTTTGGAAATATGCCCCAGTTTACCACATATATAACAGGTAGACTGTCTAGTTGGATTTGGTCTCAATGGAGTACCATTGCAAGTTTTGCCAGGGTGAAATGGTTTATGACAATGCCATCCGGTTCTATTCCCCAAAAAATTTTGGCCTCCACGGCCTCCAGTCTGGTTTGGCTTCTTACTGTCCCCCTGGACGGTCCACCCTAATCTTTGCATGTATGAGATGAACTGCTAATACTAGATACACCCTTGCTTTAGTTATTTCTAGCAAAAGATAAGCTCAACATATTCCTCTCAATGACACAACATTCTTCAACTGCTTTGTTAAACTCAGTGTAACGCCTTGAAACCATATTTTCTTTCAACTATAGCTTTAGTCCCTCTATCATTATATCTGCACTACATTCCTCATCATCCTGATATTTGAGGTATGCACAATATCGAGACAATCGAATATACTGAGCTAAATAGTCATCAAAGCTCTCCTTGCCTTATTGTTGTATGCCAAGGACTTCTTTTTCTTTTTCTCTCCTAACACAAAGGGGAAAATATTTCTCATTAAACTTTTCTTGAAATAATTCCCAAGTCACTAGAATATTCCTTCCTCATAGAATCAGTTCCGTATTCTTCCACCATAGAATTGCATCACCTTCCAGCTCATAAATTGCTAGCAGGACTTTGATTTCAGCTGGGCACAGCAGAATATTGAATATTTTCTCCTAGCGTGACAGCCAATCTTTGGCTAACTATGGATCAAATTTTCCTCACAAGATAGGAGGTTGCTGCTTACTAAACCTCCCTACCCAGTTAGTATGTCTACCTTAGCCTTACGCAAAATATCCTCTAGTTGGGGTCCTTCAGGTGGATGCTTTTCACCATCACCCTTTACCAGTTCTTCCAGGCAATATTGCCTATGCTACACTTCTCGCAGCTCTTCCCAGATTCCATTCATGGTAGCCTGTTGTTGAGTCAATATACCTAGAATCTGCTGTTGTATTGGGTCAGGTCTATTCTCCTGATCTGGGTTATCATCTCTTCCTCTACCTCTACCTCGGCCTCTACCTCGACCTCTACCATTTCATCTTGTTTGTGCCATCTCTATAATTCACTCGACTTGAAAATAGAGAAAAATAAATTTCATATAGATGCAGGGTATTTTTGTCATTTCATAATAATTCAGGTACATAGATATGTTAAATATAACATACAACAGATATTTATAGTAGTTACAGAAAACTAGAAACATCACACAACCTATAAACTATTGTACATCACATAATTGTCCTTTTTACATCACATAACTTAAGTTACATATAGCTTCCCAGGGGATCATCCATCCTAGGATTGTCTTGGGTTAAGCACACTTAACTTTCTATGTGCCCATCCAAAACACATACACCAACTCTAACAGCTTCCATCCGCCAGTTCCCTATGACTGTCCTCTCCTCAAAAGACGTGATGGCTGCTTCGATCACCCAAAATATACTACCTGGGCCCTACGTCACTCGTTGTACATGTACCTCCGTACTAGGTGAGTAATATGCTCCAGGAACTCCAAAAAGCACATGCGTGGGCCTTTCTCAACAATATTAATCTTCTGCTGGTTCTAGAATGCTGAGTCTGGAAAGAAATCCATGGTCGTGAAGATCCATAACTCATCATGCACATCAACCTCTAGCTGCTCCTAGATCTGATATAGAGACTCCACACCATCCGGAAATGAGAGTTATCGGCCAATAGGAGTGACTTGTATTCATAATGCTTGGCGATATCTGCCCCGGATATAAACCCACAACTTCATATCCGGTTGTAGCTCTTATGGTACATGAAATGTCTTTGCTCTGGAGACATCAACCTCTCTCAGGTCCTTATCCGACTCATCCATCAGTGGATGTTGTTAGATCCTATATTTTTTGATTAAAACAAAGATTGGATTGATCCTATAAAAGGTTTTGATAATAAACAAAAGAGATTTGAACAAACTAACTAAGTACTTCATGGCAGGGAAAGCCATCACTCGAGTAGCTACTCGAGTGATGAAGAAGATCAAAAGGTTGTTGAACAGAAGAAAAAACCACTTGAAGATTTTAAAAGAGATCACTTGAGTGATGATACTTTATTACTCAAGTGACCACTCGAGTGATGCCAAAAACATCCAAGAGTCTTTGCCAAGATTTGCATAATGTCACTCAAGTGACTACTCGAGTGATAATAAAGGATCATTCAAGTAACCACTCAAGTAACCAGGTAAGAAATAGGCAGTAAAGTCTCTGCCAAGTTTTACAAGAGATCACTCGAGTGACCACTCGAGTGATGCCAATGAATCACTCAAGTGATCAAGTCAAAAATGTTGACTTCACTTTCTACTAAGTTTTTCAATGGATTACTTGCGTGACCACTTAAGTGATGAAGGTCAGAAAGCATGATTTTAATCTGTTGCTTATTAATTTGTTATCTATGTGATTAATCTTTCATTGTGTTAGTATTTTGAGTATATTTGCAGAGAAATAATGAAGAGATCATGCATTAAGAGAAAAGTCAAACATATCATCCACAACGTTCGAAACGCTTACCTACTGCAAACAGCTAGTTTTCAAATTACAAGAATGGTCAAATGAAGCTGCCTGACTCTAACTAACATGTTGAAATGGTTCTAACGGTTATTACAAATTCAACTATAAATATGCGAACATTCAACGAAGAACATAACACAACAACTGAGAACATATGAACATACATCAATCAACATATTCTTAGTGCTTTGTTTCTTATATTCACTCTTTGTACTTTAGTGATTATATATTTGCTCTATGAGAGAGATTTTCATTACAAACTCAATAATTGTTATTAAGACAACTTAAGGTTATGGAACCTTGAGTTGGTGATTTGATTACACCGTGTAAGGGGGAGCGAGTGTCTAGTGACGGAACTGCTATGTATTGAGGTGCCAAGAACCCACTGAATCTTAGAAGATATAGTGAAACTCTCAGAGATGCTCTGAGGACTGGACATAGGTCAAAGTGGTTGTGACCGAACCAGTATAACTCCCAGTGTACACATCGGTGATATTTCTTCTAACTCTTAATTGCTTTAAATTTTTAGTCCATTTTTATATGGAACGAATTTATTATGGTCACCTAATTCACCCCCCTCTTGGGTGAAACACTTACACTAATAGATGTCCTGTCTCTCTTAGAAATGACCCAGCTAGCGACACTGGCCTCGGCTCAGGCCCATAAATTGGTCTCTCTAGGACCCTCTTTAGAGCTGTCCTCCGCATCCTAAGATCCCTTGGTGCATAGTACTCTACATACTATTGTCCCTCCAGAATCCGCTGCTCCGGTAGACTCTAGTTCATAGAAGACAGCGATCCCTCACTTTGCTGACTCTCACTTCTACTACTCATGATTTCCTATTACCATGTAAACAAGACCATATATGTGTACTATTTTGAGAATGCTAGAACTGCTTTTATCTTTGATCTAAAAATGTCAAACCCCTTAACATTTTGATATGTGCAGTGTTTTAAAGGCATAGTTCCACAGGCATACATAAATAGTACAAATATACTGATAAAAAGTACTTGTTTACATATAGGAGACTCCCTATAGGGTTTGAAAGTATATATACAATTTGACCAAAATGACAAAATAAACTAATAATATAACCAACAACTTTGCTTTCTTGACCTACACATCTCACTTGTCAGTATTTGCTGCTTTACCCTTGGAGCTGCTAGATTCTGCTAGAATATTTTTAATTTTGAAAAAGGGTGAGATTCCAATGAATCTTAGTACTAACATACAATCAATCATATAAAATACAAAAATTAAATATACAATGAACCATATAATGTAAAATGAAAATCCATACTGTATCGTGTATGTACACAATGCTCAGGGCCAAATGATTATTTGGATCCCCTACTTGTCTATGTACCTCAACTGAGTCCTAGACCACAGCTAGGTAATGTGCCCCAAGCACCATGTTCATATCACAAAACATAGCAACATACAATATATAAACAATCACATAGTGTATAATGGATAGAGTTACTACCTTAAACCCCTTTTGTTCAAAACTATCCCTTGAATTTCATTTCGACAGCTCGGGCTATCAATCCGATAATAAAATTCCAAATGTACAAGAATTAGGTTAATACCCATTCATGTACAACTCTAGACTCTTCCAAAGTGTTTTTGTTGGTTATATTAGTCCAACTCTGCAAAATTTCTAAAATACCCCTAGGGACTCAGTCTAAGTCCCTCCTCCATACCCTGTCCACTATACTTTTCTAGAAAATTTGACCTAGACTATTCCTACACAGTTTTTCTTGTAGAATCTATTTTTTACCTTAGTTTTCACAAAATCGTTGTCAAATGACAGTTTTGCCCTTGACAACCCCTATTTAAGGTTTTAGGGGTATTTTCGTAATTTCACTTCTAGGGCTTATCTCACAAAGTGTTCAACATCAACCCTACACAATTTTCCCTCCTGAACACAATGGAACTATCAGATTAGTGAAATTCTAGCCCTAACCCCTCTAACGCTAGCTAGACGAGACTTGTGTCTTGAAAAAGGGAAAATGTGATTTTTGAATTTCAACCCCTAAAGCTTGCTCTTTTTCACTCCTAACCACTTGTTAAACCATTTAAACATATACTAGACATGATTTGAAGAAATTTGGGTAGCATAACCCCTTAGGGTTTCTACTTTCCAAATTTACAAAATCAACAAACAATTCACAAACCACGCTAACAACAACAACAACAACAACAATATACCAAGAGATTTGAAATTCTTGAAGTTACCTTGGATTTCTTCACTTTCTCTCTCTAAAACCGTCCTCCCTCTCTCTCACAACCTTGAGATTTTGCGTGTTACACAATGTTTTCCATGAAAATCAAGAGGTTAGAGAAGAGATTGCACAAGTTGGGAGGCAAAATCACATGAAAATACAAGTCTTGCCTTTGGATTTTGCCCTCTTGCTCTCCTCTCTCTAAGTTTTTCCAAAGCCTCTCTCTCTCTCTCTCTATATCTATTCTTCTTGCTGATGGCGTGAAATGAGTAAGAGAAAGATGAAGGCTTGTATTAAATAATATCTTCATCTTTTCTTAATCAACTGTATTATTGAAAATAGATTTTATGACACAAGTATACTCAACCTTATCTTATGACACTTTCTCTTTCTCTTTTCCATGATGTCCATCGTAAATGAAGAAAGAAAAATGAGATGATGGAGCTTTTAATACAAAATATTTCATTTCTCTCTCTTTTACAAATATGTTTATTTAATTAAATTTTATGTCACCTTTTGTTTTGGCCTTATCCCTTAACAACTTGAGTCATAAATCCCCATTGACTTTCAACTAATTTCCTTCCTCCTTGATAGCCCATAAATCACGCCAAGGTGGGTCCTTCATGAATCCATTAGGCTTTCTCCAATTATCTCAAATAATTACACAACATGTCATATTTTATTGGAAATTCTCACATGCTCATACTTTCATAAATCCATATTTATTTGACCAAAATGTTCCAATTATATGTTTACCCTTTATTTTCCTAAATTAATTGAGATTAACTTCAATAAATTAGAAAATAATTAATCTTGTACTTTATTGTAAAAATTACAATTTTGCCACTATATTTCTTGGATTTATTTGGAGCTTATTCTTTTCCTTCATCTATTTGGCCAATGTTCCCTTTATTATAGAGCCAAATATTGTGCCACTTTATTATTCCATTTTGGGCCTCAATGTTGGGCATTTTGAAAATGAAAATTTATTAATTTCTTAAATTTCAAGTTCATGAATTCACCATTTCATTTAATTAATTACTACAAATAATTACAAGGCATATTGGTAAATAAAATTTGAGGTGTTACACAATGCATGATGATACGTATATATAACCATTCGGTTTTAATGCTATAAATTCTTTTATGACTTCCACCTCGACATATATAATGTCTATTTGCTGTAACCGTTTTATTAAGCGTTATGTATGTATGAATCTTTAGTAATATACGTAGATTAAAATGTTGGTTAAATTATTTAAAAGTAACAAATGTGTGAGGAATGTATTTTTTATTGCAATTATGCCCTTATTTATGAAAATTATTAGTAAGAGAGAACGAGTGGACAAATATATGAGAGAGAATAAGTGATAAAAAGAGTTGAGATAGATATATAATTAATTAAGGATAAAATTGGATAAAGTACAATAATTTTTTAGACAAATAAATATGGTTTCTTATTTTCAAACTAGTCATATGCGAGAGAATGTTACTTATAAATAGGACGAGATGAGTAGTTAATTGGAATTTAATGGCAAGGACATGCGTGTTGTTCCATGGGTTCTATTTTCGGATAGAAAGTTATCAAATCAATATATTCCTTTTTTGAGGTGCCTATCATGGGCGATCTGGATTAGTCCGGGGCTGTTGATGTGCTTGAAAGATGGCCTACCCTGGGATACCGGATGCACACGTAAAAAAAATATTCTTTTTTTGTAAAATCCCTCAAAAATACAAAATTCAAAATCAAAGTCTTGAATTTGACAAACGTAATTCAGCTCACAACTACTAAAATGGAATTTCAAAATGATGTCAAACAACTTTTATGTCCTTGAGTTAAAATAAATTAACGAACCCTCTCCTTTCACTCGTTTACAACTGTTGGTTAACAATTCACTATACCTAATTAATTATTTACCAGAGTAGTTTAGCAATTAACAATTACTTTCTCCAAAATTTCAAACTCGTAAAAATAAAACGAACATTGGGCCTCTTCTGGGGATATCTACAATTTTTTTCTAGTGAAACAATACGAGACAAGTTTGGGACATCCTATTAAAAAAATATTAGTCATCTCAAAGAAGTGGATGGGCGAAAAAAATAAAAGAAAACATCCTATTCAAAGTAATAAATGTGTGAGAAATGTCTTATCTATTGCAATTATAACCTCATTATTTATTAAAATTATGAGTAAGAGAGAATGAGTGATAAAAATTATTTTAGGATTTGTACATAAATTTTATAAATTAGTTGTTGAGTTAATATCAATGTTAATTCTTATAGGTTAGTAGGGGAGGGTAAGATTCGAGAGAATCTCAGTAGGATAGTATTACCAATATGCATGCAAGATAGATGTTTAATGCATGACATGCTTGCATTACATAACTCATGCTCACATAATGACAAATCTGCAAGCTCAATGCTTCGAACAATATACTTATGGCCATAGCATACATAGAAACATAGCTTCAAACATTCATATATGTTACACATAATCATGCAAAGCAATGACATGCTTCTAAACACCAACACAGGTATCAAATACATGCAGGAGAGGTAAGTTCCCTATACTGGTTCTTTCCACATATGCTCCAATTTCGGCTACTCATGATCAGGGCGAATATCCAACCTTATAACCAAAACAAGGACATAGGGTTAATCCCTTTTCCAATTCCTTAACTTTCACACACTTAAGTTGGCTATCATCTAAGACCTTTAGGTGGCTACTCAAAGCCTAAACACATGCATAAAGGGTTGGGAGAAACTTGACCAAAGTTCTCTTTCGAAACCTCAAAATCCTATTTTTGGCTTCATCACTCAAGTGATAGATGACGCACTCGAGTGATGGACTACACATACCCGAGTGAGGACGACTCACTCGTGTAAGTGCTTGACTAAAGGCACAAACAGAAACCAAAAATACTAGTTGCACTCGAGTATCCAATATAACACTCGAGTGATGGCCTCATACTCACCCGAGTCCCACCGAGTGAGGCTCAAGAAGTGACCACCCAAGAGCAACAGAGAACCTAGAGCCAGAAGTGCACTCGAGCATTAGCTCTGTCACTTGAGTGAGGGCACAAAACTCACAAGTGCTAACACACACTCTTGACAAATTGGCTACGAGTGACAACCTGAGACGCGGCTTATACCATAAAATACACATTCACTCTAGTGTGACACTTCTCACCCGAGTGAGGACCCACTCCACTTACAGGTGAGGAACTACACTCTTGCGTTTCCACATGAAAGTGCACCCAAAAACTAAAGGGAAAAGAAGGAATTCAGTGTTCCACTTGAGTGAGACCCTTGTTCACACGAGTGAGGCTCTATCAGAAGCCAAACCGCAGTAGATAACAGAATTTTCCCTAACTTCCAACATGTGTTTCTAATGGTCCCAAACTCTAACCCAAAGTTATTCCCAAGTAATTTTACACAAGGAACCCATTAAAATCCTCAAAACATCCAACATCACATCACAATGACCTATTCCACATTCTCACAAACATTGAAACCCAAAACCACAAAATGACTATCTTGGCTTTCAATATTCCAAACCAATTCCAATGGCATCAAAACACAATATGACACCATTTTTAACATAATATAACATGCAATTCTCCCAATTACATGTCACACAAAATCAGGGCAAAATTCACAAATCCAAAAACTTAACCAAAAGTCACAATATATAGATAAAAGGTCACAAATACTCACCTCTTCCTCTTCCTCAAGCTTGTTTCTTGATTCCTCTACTTCAAGTTTCCACAAGCTCTCAAAACACCTTCTTTCAAAAATCTACAACCATAGCAATGAAGCTCTCATCACTAGGAACAACATTAAAGAAGAGTGTTTGAGCTAAAGGAGACACCAAGCAAGCAAAATCTCACATTTTTCCTTTCTCTTTCCTCCCTCAAGCTTGGCAAAAATGGAGGATGAAGAGAGAGAATGGGATGATAAAGATTATCATCATTTTTGGCTCCCCACAAGTGATAGCTGACTTTGAGGGAGAGAGGAAAGAGGGAAGAGTTTGAAATCTTGACCTAAATCCAATAGACCACAAGTTGCCACTTGTCACAATCTTACAACACCTCCCATGAGCTCATATACACACATTTGCATGGGATTCCACCCTTTGATCTCTTACGCATCCAATCACAACATTGATCTTTAAGTTACCAATGAGTTTCCTCTTCGGCAACTAATTATTTGGTTAATAACTTTACCGTTTTGCCCCTGATTATGACAATTCTCACTAAATCACCACCAAACATATCATATCATTCCATTAGCCATAATATGTAGCCTCCCTATATTTTAAGTCAATTTAGATCTTAATTCACAATTGAACTTAAATACAGGGTCTCGGCACTGCTCATAACACATTCCAATCTCAAAGTATATCACATTCTCCAAAAGTGTTGATTTACCAATAATCACACACTCTTTTGGAGTCATAATCCCTTAATCAAATTTTGGGATATTACATATTATGGTAAAATGGTGTCATATGGTGTTTTGATGCCATTAGAATTGATTTGGAACATTAGGAGCAAAAGTGGTGGAATTGGGTAATATGTGCAATAAGTGTGACTAATATGGAAAAATGTCATCTTGATGTGAATATAGGTGTTTTGAGGTTTCTAATAGGTTCCTTATGTGAAATTATATGGGAGTAACTTTGTATTAGAATTTTGGAACCATTAAAAACACATGTTGGAAGTGAGGGAAAATTCTATCATTTACTATGTTCTAGATTCTCATAGAGCATCGCTCGAGTGATCAGGGTTCTCACTTGAGTATAGCACTAAGTTTCTTCTTTTCCTTTAGTTTCCCGTTGCACTTCTATTCCAAAAAGCAAGAGTGTAGTTCCTCACCTACGAGTGACATAGGTTATCACTCGAATGCAGTTAGTCTCACTCGATTGAGCATGTGTTTTGCACTATAAGCCCGCTTCTCAGGATAACACTCACAGTCAGTTTGCCAAGAGTGAGATTTAGCACTTGTGAGTTTTGTGTCTTCACTTAAGTGCCAGAGCTAGTGCTTGAGTGTACTTCTGACTCTGGGTTTGTCTGTGCTCTCGGGTGAGCACTTATTGTGCCTCACTTGATGTGACTCGGTGAGTGTGGGGGTATAACTCGAGTGTTGATCTTGATGCTCAAGTTCAATAAGCATTTCTGGTCTCTATCTTGCTTTCGGTCAAGCACTCGTATGAGTGAGCCATCCTCACTCGAGTGCAAGTCATCTCATCACTTTAGTGTGTCATCCATCACTCGAATGCTGTAGCCAAAAATGGGATTTTGAGATTTTGAAAGATGGACTTTGGTCAAGTTTCTCCTAATATTTTAGGCATGTGTTTAGGCTTTGAGTAACCACCTAAAGGTCATGAATTATAACCACCTTTAAGTGTTATGAAAGTAAGGATTTGGAATAGAGAATAACCCTATGTCCTTGATTTTGGTTATAGGGTTTAATATTCGCCCTGATCATAAGTAGCTAGTACTGGAGTATACATGGAAAGAACTAGTGTAGGGAACTTACATCTCCTGCATGTATATGATACTTCTTATGGTGTATTGATGCATGTCTTTGCTTTGGGTGATTATGTGAAACATATATGAATGATTAAATCTTTGTTTCAATTTATGCTATGGCCATCAGTATGTTGTTTGAAATGTTGAGCTTGCAAATTTGTCATTGTGTGAGCATGAGTTATATAATGCAAGCATGTTATGTATTAAATATCTATCTTGCATGCATACTGGTATTGTTTTCCTACTGAGATTCTCTCAAATCTCACCCTCCCCTACTAACCTTTCAGATAGGGCAAGTAGTTCAAAGGAGGGAGTAAGCATCCAAGGGTGACAAAGTCTCCTTCAGGATGAGATGTAGTGGTTGGTTATCATTTCTAGTTGGGATAATTGTACATGATTTAGATGTGTATATGTGGATGACTATCTAATTATGTAATTGAGATGAGATTGAGTAATCCCCTGTTTGGGAAATTGTAAATTAGCGGATGTGCCCTATAAAGCTTGAGTTAATGAATGGAACCTGGGGTTGGCCGGAAATTATATTGTACACTTTGATATGTAAATGTAATTAGCTGCGCTGTGAGTAATTATATTCGAAAGTTGAATGTAAGACTAGGGTAATTGTATTTCAAACTGTATTTGTGAAAACCCCATCTAGTATATGGGTTTGAAATTGACTTTTGCTATTCGTTGGTCTCTAATTCATCTTAATCGCATATTTCGGATATAATTATGGAAGGGGGTTACAATAAACCTGGTGTGCCTCTAAGGCAAGAATATAAGGCTCATCATCTTGAGAATGGCCAATATGAATTAGTCATGAAAAATTTATCGATGTGATACCTAAGTCGTCAATTGTAAGTCCCCGGGAAGTAGTGGTATTTGCCCATAAACACTTGAATAGCATGACGGTGAAACGGCCTTGGTAATTAGTTCCACGACATCAAGAAGCTTTCTATAGTAAGGGACACCTCCAAACTGCATGTTGACGCCACTGCTGCTTGCATAACTCCTTATACCAAAGGTGCCATAAATACCTAAATTTTGAGCTTGCAATCCTTGATCTCATGAAACCGTGCAAAACTTGAAATCATTAACATTGTAAGTTGGAAACCTTTTTGCATGGTCAAAAGGACCGATTACGAGAACTCTGAAATCTGGTGAGTGTGGGTTGTAGTAATTTAGTATTCTGCACGCAAACCAGCTTGGGAATTCTCTGTGGACCTTTTTGTCAACTTCGGATGATGTGTTAACTGATTCTGAGTTGATGCTTCACATGACTTCTGAATTCCTTACAATTAATCATGGAAAGCCGCGTATCATAAAATGTAAGTACAAAATGTTAGGAAAAATATAGAATAACATATGCATGTACAATTGTTATTAAAGGAAGAGTTCAACTTGAGTGCAGTTAAGAAAGACATGTCTATGTGCTTGCAACTTCTCAGTTTCCGTTAGTTTGAAGTTCTCAATTCCTCCAACTGGTTTACCAACACAAGGGATAAATTCTCTTGATTTTGGCGCATGTTCAGGACAATTATCTGCACGAGGCGGTCGGTTGAAGGCGGTCTTAATGTCATCAAAGTACCTTGAACAAAAATATAGGACCTTATCCCATATATAACCTTCAGCTATAGAACCTTCTGGCCAAGCTTTATTCCTTACATAAGATTTCATTTTCCCAAGAAACCTACAAAGTGAGAAAGGGCAAAATGATACAAAATGCTCAAAAGGGCGACCAACAAACATAAGAACTAATAATGATGCACATATATAAAATGAGTACCTCTCAATAGGATACATCCATCGACATTAAACTGGACTAGTGAGCTTTGTTTCATGAACAAGGTGGACTGTAAGGTGAACCATCACAGTGAAAAAGGATGGAGGAAAGATAATCTCCAAATGACAAAGCATAAGAATGATTCTAGACTGCAGCTGATCGAGCTCCATAACAATTAAAACCTTGGAACACAACTTCCGAAAGAAAAAATAAAGCTCCACCAAAACAATTGACATATTAGGAGGAAATGCATTCTTTATAGCCAACAGAAGTAACTATTGCATAAGCACATGTGAGTCATGACTCTTCAGGCCAGCAACCTTTCAAGCCTGCATGTCAATATATCATAAAATGTTGCTTGAATACCCATCTAGAACTTTTATTTTCTTTAACGACGCGTAAAGACTTCCTTGTTCAGTTTTGTGAGGGTGAACTTTACAGGCTGAAATTTAATATGCTCATCTACCCACGCGTCTTCATGAACTCCCATGGCAGGTAAATCTTTCCTAGCTCGAAGATGATCTTTTGACTTTCCTGGTTCATTAAGCAACGTATATAGCACATTGTCGCATACATTTTTTTTCAATGTGCATGACATTAAGACGTGGTGAAGTAAATTAGAATTCCAATATGGAAGAGTGAAGAAAATACTGATCTTCCTCCATTGTTATGGTGGAAAAGTCTTGCCCTTCTTTCGGCTTGCTTGTACTACATCGTCACCTTTTTCGAACTTGAATTCAATATCCTTAAGCTACTGTAAGATGTTTGCACCGGATAAAGTTTGAGGTGGCCCTCTTGTTTTTGGTTTCCCTTTGAAGTGATTCTATTGCAATCTAAACTTGTTCCTTCCATCAAAAAACCTCTGATACCCCATAAAGCACCACTTCCAACTGTAGGGAAGGCACACTACATCAGAGTCAAAATTGCAAGCTAGACACACCGAGTCAGTATGCACATTCCACCCAGATAATCTTCCAAGGCCAGAAAAGTCACTAATCATCCATATCAAGGCTACACACAAGTCGAACAATGTCTTCCTATACGCATCATATGTCTCGATGCTGACATTCTATAAGTCAAGCAATTCTGTAATAACCGGTTAGAGATATACATCAATGTCATTACTCGGTGCCTTTTTGCCTAGAATGATCATAAACAAAATGAAGGAGCTTTGTTTCATACACATCCGAGGGTAAATTGTAGGGAACTAAGACTACTGGCTAAGTACTATAACTTGTGCTAAGATTCCCAAATGGATTGAAACCGCCAGCTGCCAAAGCAAGTCTAACATTTATAGGGTCAGCAGCGAAAGATGGAAAGTCTTTGTCGAATGTTTTCCAGGAGTCTGCATCCTGGGGATGTCATAATTTACCATCTTCATTCTTATCAACCTCATACCACCTCATATGCTCTGCCATTTTAGATGACATAAACAATCTTTGTAAGCGCGGCTTTAAAGGGAAGTATATGAGAATCTTTACAGGTTTCTTCTACTTTTTGCCCTTCTAAATTGTCTTGTACCTCGATATATGACATCGCTTACAAGTCTACCTATTGTCATCGTCTCCCAAATACAGCATACAATCGTTGGGGCATGCATCAATTTTTTGGTATTTCAAGCCCAATTTGTTAATAATCTTCTTGGCCTCGTAGAACGTTGTAGGAATCTCCACGTCGGGGAATGCATCTTGTAATAATTCCAACAACATCGACATTCCCTTATCTGTGATTCCACACAAGCACTTGATATGATACAACTTAATTAAGAAAGATGATTTAGAGTATTTTCGATAACCTTGATATAAAGGACGATCTGCTTCATCCATCAAGCTGAAAAAATCCCAAGCGGCTTCATTCCTCATAAACACCAGCTCTGATCCCTGTACTTTGTTGAAGTTGTCGTCATGAAAACCAAATGCATCATGCACAACATCATTAACTGGGTCATCTTCATCTAGTTGAACTCCTACTTGTGAACTTTAAGGAAGAGCATAATCATATCTCATACCAGCCTTCTCACCATGAACTGCCCAGAACATATAATCTTCCAGGAAAGGCTTCACAAGCAAATGTTCCTTAACAACTTGTCATGCATGCCACTTCTTCAATTTGCATCTCTGACACGGGCAGACGATCTTGTCCTTATAGCTGGTGTGATTGAATGCGAAATCCAAGAAATTGTTTAATCTGTACAAATATTCTGGAGAATTACGTGGTAACCTGATCCATGACTTATCTATAGCTATTAGTGAGAGATAAGAAAGTATAGTGAAGAAGATGAGTGAATAGAGAATTACAAATGCCTGGAAGCTTATATTCTGATTTTCCAACGTTTAACATTTCGTAGCGATTTCCAAACCGCTACCATAACCACTACTGCATCAAAATTTGTAGTGGTTATATGAGTTAAACTGCTACAAATTTTCTAACAGTTGGAATAAATTAGAAAAATTTATTTTAACCTTGTAGCGGTTATACAACATAACCGCTACTAATAAATATTTGTAGTGGTTCCAAATTATTAACCGCTACAAATTTTTTGCGGAAGAAGAATTTCAAATTTCAAATATTTTAACTTTGTAGTGGTCATAAGAAAAGGACCGCTACAAATATTCATGACCGTTGGAAAATTTTTAAAAAATTGGGTTTTCAATTTGTACGGTTATGGCCGTAAACCACTATAAATTTAGAACATAGTAGGGGAAAATTCAAAATTCAAATGTTGAAAATTAGTAGTGGTTATTACTGTAACCGCTACAAAAAAACAATATTTGATTTTTGAAATTCCTTCTCATGATGCTTTACATTTGTAGCGGTTTATACGCATAACCACTACAAATTGAAAACTAAATTTGTAGCAGTTTTTAATATTAACTACTACAAATATGGTACAAAATATTTTTTTAAAAATAGTTGTAGCAGTTTTGCAATAAAATCGCTACAATTATATGTGATTTTTTTGGTGGTTAGTTTTAGAAATATAAATAAAACTATCGTAAATGCAACAAAAATTTAACAAGGCTTTGAAAATATAAATATAACTATTGTAATCGCAACAAGAATTTAAGTTTTGAAAATAAAATATCTAGGTTTATTTACAAATGTTTCAAAAAGAAAAAATATAAATGTCCTAAACTAACTAGCAGGAGGTTGATCATCTGGTCCTCCCTCAGGTGGGGCTCCCTCAGGTGCAGCTACATCGTGGCACTGGTCAGAGTTAACAGCACCATCATCATCAACAGGAGGAGGAGACTAGACAAAAAATTGAGGGACAGGGGGAACTTATGGATGCTTCTCATCCTGGAACAGGCGACTCTATGACTACTCGACCATGTAGTTCATGATATTGCGCTACTGCGTATGCTGAGCATAGTAGAAATCAGCCTGCTGCTGTATCTGATGCATCTACAGATGCTGCTGAGTTGCTGTAGCTTGTGTCCTGGCCAAATCTGAGCGCAGCTCCTTAACAAACTCACCCCTGGATGTCTGACCTCGGACATCTATGCTCTAGAGCAGCCAGGCTTAGAGGCGATGCTCCTGCCGTAGACCATACTAGGTTTGGCGCCTATCCCCATCCCCCGCATGCGTCTGGGGTGCTCAACCTGACCCAGACCCCCCTTTAAAGGAGCTGTGGGGTCTACAGACCCTTGTGAGTCCTTGTTCTAGGTCTATCACAGCTCAGCCTGTGACTGCTGCATCCGCTCCTGCCATTTTATGAAATAATTACTTATTATTATTTTTCATAATAAAGTTGGTTTTATAAATAATATAATAATGAAATCACTTGCAATGGCCGCCTCAGTCTGCTGAGAGATCAGAGTCCCGTCATGGTGTTTATGTGTGATAGCAAACAACTCCTCGTAGTTCGTCTTATGGTTCTCTTACTGTGTCTTTATCTCTTAAAACAATTAAAAAATTAAATTAGTATTATAAAAAAAATACTAGATTTATAATATGAAATAACCAGCTAAAAGTAATTGATATTGTGAAAAGTTACTAGCTCGCTGTAAGTTACAGCAAAGGTCTTTGATCCTACTATGTGGTAGATCGTCTGCTGCCCACGGCACCTCGTGTTCCTCGGAGAAAGCGCTTAGAAAAAATATTAAAAGGATTAAAATAATATAAAACATTTATAATTAATAAAATCATAAAATTAATTAAATTTAAATTGAAATTATAATTAAATAATTATAAATTAAATTATAAATTAAAAAATTATATATAATTAATTAATATTTTATAATTCATATTAATATTTATATAATCTAATCTAAATCTAATTTTTTATAAAATTAAATATAACTATTTAATTTTTTATATAATATAATCTAAATCTAATAATCGAAATAATCTAATAAATACATTACCTGCCCTTCAGTGCTCCTCTTGAACTGGATGAAACTCACCCAATCGTTCGTCAGGACACCGTCTAAGACATTCTCGATCAGCTGCTAGAGAGGAATCGTCCCATCTTTATCCATACTATGGAAGGGACAATTCCTCCTGCTCCTCCAGCCGTCACCCATCTTCATTAGCATATACCTTTTTCGGTTGTCCTGGATGGCAAACCTAAGCTGTAACACCATTGAAAAAAATATTTAAATATGACTAATTACAAATAAGACAATTAAAAAATATTAATTAAATAAAATTAATCACAGAAAATATAATTAAATACTATTAATTACCTGCACCACCTCACCCCACGCCATGTCCTTCGACCCCTTCAGAATGTTCCTTCATGTCCTGAAGTGAAGGGGGGACTGCATCCAATTCGAGCCCAGCTCATTTAGGAAGCAGTTGAACATTCGAACCCCATTGCCGATGGGCTGGTCCGTGGCCTCATTCCATAGAACTACAACTCATAGTGTCTGGTCCAAGATGTATAGACCGACTACGTCCAGCCTCCTCATGGACACGTTCCCCTGCTCATCTGCACAATTTACTACATATTAGATAAATTGAAATCCAAAATTAACATTTTGAATTTAAATATTTAATTTATTAAATAAAAAAATATATTTACCTTGGACCTACACCTCAAACCCAGAAAACCGAGAAGATGACCATTGTAGGTTGTTCTTGTCCCGCACCTCCTCCTCATCGACGAACCGCTCCCTGTCTCTAATCGGAATCGGGATGTCGAAGTCCTCATTCATGTCAAAGTTACTGACATTGATATCTCCCTCTCCCAGATCAGGCACCTCTGGTGCGGTCATCTCCTGTGGGACCGTCTACGATGGCTGTGGTAGGGCCGACTCTTGTGGCTCCTTGGGGAGATAGGCTTAAATGGAGCGGTCACTCTCCCTCCGCACTGCCCCCTCCTCTGCTACTGCCACCTTCTTGAATCGGTCTCGGGACCTCAGGCATCTTCCCTTTGTCCATCCCTGAAGCCATATCAACTACAAAACTTCAAAAAAACCAAATCAATTAGTCACATTTATATGTAAATTTATAATGAAAATAAAAATAAAGAATGTATTGTCCGTACCTCAACTAAGAATAAAACTCTCTGACAGATGTTAGAACGCTCAGATCTGAAGGAAAACTCTTAAAGAAACGTCAGAAAACAAAATGGTCAAAAGTGAAAAAGGAGCAGGCGACAGGCTTTTATAGGTTTGGAGTTTGTAGCGGTTCTTGAAAAAACCACAACAGAAAAGCTAGGGCGGCAAAATATTGTAGCGGAAAAAAAAATAACCGCTACAAATGTGCAGACCTTTGAAGTTCTGTAGCGGTTATGAAAACCTAACTGCTACAAATGTGATAACCTTTAAAGTTCTATAGCAGTTATAAATACCTAACTGCTACAAATAGGTGACCTTTGGCACTTTGTAGCGGTTCAATTTGTTGTAACCGCTACAAAGAACCGCTACACTATTCGCGCGGCTTGGTAGCGCCAAGTGGCACGAACTTTGTAGCGGTTCATATGTTGTAACCGCTACAAGTTAACCGTGACAAATTTTAGTGGGAATCTCACGCCATATTTGTAGCAGTTTTACACTTTTAACCGCTATAAAAAATGTTGTCAATTAGTCACGCCTATTGGCGCATAGTTTACCGCTATAAATTTGTAGCGGTTTATGTTATAACCGCTACAAATGTCACATTTAGTAGCAGTTAAGTTTAACCACTATAAATGCACCGCTACGAAATCCCCTTTTTTGTAGTGACCTTAACCCTTCTTGATCCTTAAGAACGCTCCTAAAATTTCATGCCTCGTCATGCGTGACACAACTCAGCTCTCCACTCGGTCCTACAATTCTAAATGTACCATTTAGACACTTCCATAGTGCTTCTAGGGGTAATATGAAAAGTTACCAAAATGCCCCTGGGAACCTGGCTGTACCCGGTCCAACCGTACTTTTTATCGACATTTGGACATGGGCTATTCTAACACATTTTTTTCCCAAAGAATCCATTTCCGGGCTTGGAATTATCAAATTCAATGTCAAATTATAAAATTGCCCTTGGCAGCCCCCTATTTCAAGGTTCAAGGGCGTTTTCGTAATTATACTTTGTTGGGCTTTTCCGAAAATGTGACTAACTGTAACCCCACCTAATCTTCCCTCCTGAACACCATGGAATCATCAGATTTATGAAAATCCAGCTCCTTCCTCCTAAACTACTCTTGGCCGAAACATGTGCTCATAAAAAGGAAAATGTGATTTTCTAAATCCAACACCAAAAGCTTAATCCTTTATGCTTCTAATCACTTATTAAGCCAATTAAACCCATACTAAATAAGATTTGAGGAAATTTGGGCAGCATAACCCCTTAGGGTTATCACTTTACAAATTTACAAATTCACAAATTCAACCAACAAACACCAAACCAAGCCAAGAACATCAACAACAACAACATACTTCCATAAAGATTGAAGTTCTTGAAGTTACCTTGTTTCTTTGTCTTCCTCTCTCAAAATCATCCTCCATCTCTCTCTTTAACGTTGATGTTTTTATTTGCTACACCAAGATTTTCATGAAGACTGAGAGGTTAGAAGGGAGATTATACAAGTTGGAAGGCTTAGGTACTTGAAAGGACAAGCCTTACCTTTGATCTCCTTCCTTGAACTCCTCTTTCTCCAAGTTTTCTCAAGCCCTTCTCTCTCTCCCTCTTTTAGTGTTTAGGCATGAAATGAGATGGGAAAGATGAAGGCTAGGATAAAAATATCTCACCTCTTTTTTCCTTAATTAATATTATCCTGAAAATAGGATTTATGACCCATGTACTTGGCTTTATCCTCTTAGGACACTTTTTCTTTCTCCTTTCCTTAAGGTCCAACGTAAACATGAGAAGGAGAAAAGCAAAATATATGATGATGCCCATTTAAAACATCTCATTATCTTTTCCTTTTTGTTTTATTTTTAAACTGGAGTTATGACAAAGCTTGTACTTGGTCTTATCTTCTTATAATTAATGTCATAAACTCCAATTGAAATTGGACTAACTCCTCCCCCTTCTAGTTGGCCAAAAAGCATTACCCTTCATACTTTAGGAAGCAATTGGGCTTCATTCAATTTGCCTTAACTTCATGCACCAATAATTATTAGTTTATGATAAATAACACATGTGCTCAAGTTCAACAATTATTATATATTTCTCTTGGCTAAAGATGATGCCACTTGATAGGAAAAATACCCAAGCAAATATCCACCAATATAGGAAAATATGGGTTTTTACTTTATTCCATAATTTACCCAATTGCTATTACATTTTTCTCCAAATTCATAATAGTTGGCCTTCTTGGCAGATTTTCTGCCCTAACTTTAAAAAATCAGAAATAAATTTTTAGACATCGTATCGGACCTATTCTAAAGGCTATAGAATCCTTATTGAGTCTAGTTTCAAGAAAAAATATAGTCGTTTGCCAATTGGAAGCATATCATTCCTAGATTTTTAATCTTTGGAAGCTATTCCAAAAACTTTCCAGTTTTTCTGGACTAAATTCAAAAGTCCATATCTTTTTGTATATAGCTTCAAATAATTCATATGACCTATTAAATTAAAACTTAGGATGTCTACTTTCACCCTATAAAATTTCATAATTGTTTCTTTTCATTTAGGCCTCTAAATCCTTATGACAAGCTCACTGACTCACAGGAAATTTCACTGGAAACATAATCACTTTCTTCAAAATTCACCATTTTATTTTCTTTAATACCCCAAAAATATAAGAAATATTAGGGAATAGATTTGGGACACATTTTAGCCTTATTCCCAATCCTCCAATCTCAAAATTCGGGATATTACATCTCTACCCCCGTTCAATAAATTTCGTTCTCGAAATTTGAACGTTTACAACTTGGGGATTAGTTCTATCTCACTGTATAACTCATCCCTAGGTTGTGCATATTTATAAAGTGTGCACCACAATTTACCTGATATGTATGGTTGAACTACCTATCAACTCTTACATATTCAGTACATTCTGTACTCATGGGTCACGCACCCATTATTATACTGATTGTCCACCAGGACGCTCAGTATATTATCTTAGGCCTCATTGCCTTGTTGGAACACTGCCCCAATATACTTAGCCTTATAACGTATCTCATTCTATTATCACATATAGGCTCATAAGCCATGAAACAACATAGTCATATTCCCATCACTAATCTCAGATAGTATTTAGCATTCATCATCCATTCCATACGCAGTATATAGCGTGCAATCAAACACAGCACCCACTGGTCTATTCCTACAGCAATTGGTTCCGTAGGCCTAACAACCTCTTCGGGACTCTGCCCAGATCTTACAATTACATCAACCACTGGACTTAACTCGCCCAACAATTACATCAACCACTGGACCTCACTGCCCAAGCAACAATCATATCAAGCACTGGACCTCACTGCCCAGACCACACCAAATTGTTTGGTTACATTGGTCTCACTGCCTCTGCTACAACCTGATATAGGCTGAATGTTTTGCTAGCATTGACACATTCCTTAGACATAATGGTCCAATATCATTGCATTAGACAATAACTACAATGCAAAGTACACAGGTCGTATAGCCCAGGGACACCGCCTCATGCAAACTTGCACATCGGGTCTTACTGCCTTGAGCCTTCCCTCAGTACAATTCTCACACATATCATATTCTGCCGGCCTAAGTACTTACTAGCCCACCAGGTCTCATGGCCTAAGCACATAAAGTTATCATGCTTCCATTACGCCACTCTGATGTTTCACACTATATGTTACATTATAGGTGGGACTACATTGTCTGCCTACACTTATCTTACTTCCTTAGTTGGACCCCACTGGACCTCCATAGTAACCCCTACTTGTTCTGTAATTCACTTTGGTTGGAACGTTCAGGACCAACCACTGTTGCAAACATCATCATCCTGTACCATAAGTAGGGCTCCTGCCCTACTGGAAATATAAACATCATCGTCATGTATACATAAGTAAGGCTCTTGTACCACTAACAATATAATCATCATCATCATGTAGATATGAGTAGGGTTCCTGCCCCACTAATAATATAGACATCATTGTTTTGTATACATGAGTAGGGCACGTGTCCCACTAACAATATAAACATCATCACCATGTATACATGAGTAGGGCTCCTACCCCACTAACAATATAAACATTGTCACCATGCTTACATGAGTAGGGCACCTACCCCACTAATCACACTCCGGTTGGATTCTTACCCAACTCCTAGTGTAAGTGTACTTCCGGCACTAACTGCCTCATCTAGGCAAACCATACTAATTAAAGCACAAATAATGGCATTCCAACAATCATATGAACTATGGCATGATGTATAAAGGATAATGTTTCTACATACCTTTAACACCGCGGTGTTACTAAGGATCATCACATAGTATGGAGAAACTTCAAAACATTTACTATTCCTCAAATTTCCATAACCCCATCAAATGGACTTTTCTGGGCAGTATTCACCGTGACAAAGATGTCCCTATTTAAAATTAATATATCATCATTATCTCCATGCATCTAGGTACTCTTTAAATCATTTAACTCAAATGATCATTAGTCATGGAGAAACCTTAAGAAATTGTTGTTCCTCAAGTCTCCATGACCTTACCTACATAACTTCCCAGGGGCTCACTCATCCTAAGATTTCCCTGGGTTTCGAACACTTAACCTTCGCTCCCCTATGCAAAAAAAGAGATATCGGCTTTATCTGCTTCCAATCACCGGTACCGTAAGACTACCCTTGTCTCAAATTTCGTGCCCATTGTCTCTTGGAATCAAAATACAGTGTATGGTTTACGTATCAATGTCGATACATACACAATATCAATTATGATACCATTATCAGAATTGTTACTACTAGTGTTTTGATAACGTCATTGCGCACATCAATTTTTCTATCCAGTGCACTAGTGCCACTGATACCGTCGACTGGGTGTTAGAGCAAGCGTTTCACCCAAGAAGGGGGTGAATTGGGTGATCTTAAAAATTTTGTTGCAAATATAAAATTTGACGTTGAAATTAAAACAGGAAAGAGTAAGGAGAAATATCACCGAAGTGTACACCGGGAGTTATACTGGTTCGGCCACAACCACTTTGACCTACGTCCAGTCCTCAGAGCTTCTCTGAGAGTTTCACTATAACTTCCAAGATTCAGTGGGTTCTTGGCACCTCAATACAAGCAAGTTCTTACGCCTGGACACTCGCTTCCCCTTACAAGTTGTAATCCAATCCCAACTCAAGGTTCCACAACCTTAAGTTACCTTAATAACAAATATTGAGTTTGAATGAAATATCTCTCTCACAGAGTGAATATGAATCACTGAAGCATAGTAATACAATTATCACTTAAAACAGAGTAATTAACTTGATGATACGTTTGTGTGTGTTCTTGTTCTATTTCTCTGTTTAGATGTTCCCATATATATAGATACGTTGGTAATGATTGCTGAAACATATTTCTTCATGTCCGTTGGAGTGTGCGCAGCCACTATTGACTTTTCCAGTTTTTGAAAAAAAACATACGTTTGCGGTAGGTGACGGTCGTTGACATTTGAGCGTTGCTTTTGACTTTCCTTATTTGGTAAGATCTCTTCATTGTTTTATCTGTTGAAATGCTAAGAATACTAATATAATGAAAAGTTAATCAAATAGGAAAAAAAACAACGACCGTTGGAATGATTTCAAACTTTCTGGGTTTCCATACTCAAGTATTCATTAAAAGTTACTCGAGTACTTACTCAAGTATCATCGTGAAATCTTTGATGGACTCCCAGTTAACATATAAATATAAGATTACTCGGGTAGTGCATGGAATAAGAAAAATATCAAACCTTTGGAAATGCTTGTTTACTCGGGTACCAACTCGAGTAATGCACTCTTTTCTTCATTGGTTACTCGGGTACCAACTCAAGTAACTTTCAAATAAACTTATGTTACTCGATGCTTTACTCCAGTAATGTTGGCAGGATTTCAAGGCCAAGAGCACTTCAAGTTTGATTACCTTGTTACTCGAGTACATACTCGAGTAAACTTACTTTTTGTGCATCACTTACTCGGGTAATGACTTGAGGTTTTCCTTCAAACATAACACTGCATACTCGAGTACATACTCGAGTAATTCACTTAAAATGAAACATTCAATACCTACATACTTGAGGAACACATCGAGTGAAGTATGATAAAAACTAAATTAAGTTATTGGGGTACTACCTTCAAGTTTTTACTCACCTCAGTACGTTACTCGAGTAGCTACTCGAGTAACATTGGCAGTGGTACAAAGTGCCGAGAGCAACACATTTTCTGAAACAGAGGTACTCGAGTACATACTCGAGTATCATTAGCAGGCCGAGAGTAACTGGAAAACTTTTACATGGTTACTCGAGTAGCTACTCGAGTAACATTGGCAGGCCGAGAGCAACTCCAAGTATTTACCTGGTTACTCGAGTAACTACTCGAGTAACATTGGCATGCCGAGAGCAACTTGAAAACACTTGCACTATTACTCGAGTACCTACTCGAGTAACGTTAGTAGGTTACTGGAAGGTGCTTCTGGTTACTTCAAGTTTTGTCTCATTACTCGAGTACGTACTCGAGTAATGCCTTAGAAAACTTGCTTCTGATCAAGTTTCTCAGCTTTTTCTCTTGGCCTTTCTTCATTACTCCAATGCTTACCTCAAGTGATGCTTATCCCTGTTATTACTTTGTTCAAACTTATTTATTAATCAATTCTTTTTCATACCATTCTTTTGTTATAATCAAAACATGAGATCTAACATTCTCCCCCTTTTTTATGATGACAAAACTTTTTGATTTTGAACAAAATTTTGAAAGTAAGTTCTCAAATAAACACATCTTGAATTCTATGATAAAATTTGAAAAACCTTGTTAAGTTTATATTTGAAAAATATTGAGATTATAACATATTCATCTTGTATACATAATAAACTTCATTAGTCCAACAATATATCATAATTTAAAGCTTAAATAGACTTGGAATGAAATCATAACTTAAATAAAGTTGTATCTTACAAGATAACAAGATAAAACTTAACAAATCATAACTTAAATAAAGTTGTATCTTACAAGATAACAAGATAAAACTTAACAACTTTCAAAAGACTTAACAAGATAAAAGTTTAACAAGTTCCAAAAGACTCCCTAAAACCCATATACACCCAAATATCCAAAATAAGCACAGACACTTCCATAAAATCACTCTCTCAAGCTTTTCTCCCCCTTTTTGTCTTCATCAATCAAGTGGAGGGCTAGGAGGCTTGACCATGGAAATGGGTGTCACTGGAAGAACCATAGAATCATCTGAACCAGAAGAATCAAAGGAGCTAGAGGGGACTGGTTCTGGCAGATTGATTGGAGGGATATGGATGTCATCGCTGGGAGGAATAGGAGAAGGTTGGAAGACAACTATAGTAGAGGTTTCAACCTCAGGAGTGGTCTGAACCTCTGGAGTGGTCTCAACCTCTGGAGTATGATGTTCAAAGGAGGAGGAGGAAGATATTTCCTCAATGTGGGTAGGAGATGGAATAGGTTTAGGAGCGGGGTCAGTCTGAGGTTTGGGAGGTGAATCATCAATAGTGATATGTATGGTCTCATTGGTGTCTGGGTTGTCCACTGTATATAGGATGTCTTTGGCTTGTGGCTCATGTGGACTAGAGACTAGAGGAGTAGATGGTTCAGCCTCAGTGAAAGGAGTGTTAGAAGGAGGGTTCTATGGAGGTGGTGGTGTTGCAGAAGATAGACTGGCAGAAGGTCCGGGACCCAATGAGTCTAGTCGTGCCAGGATCAATCTCAGTGTCTCGCCCTGGGCACGTTGCTCAACTAGCAACTCCTCATGCCTCTTATCCATTTTCTCAACCAACTCTGCCATTTTGTAGTTCATATTGGTTATCAATTCAGCGTTCGTGTTGGCGATATCCACATGGAATCCTCTGAGCATGTTTTCCATGAAGTTCTGGAGAGTGGCATTGAGGAAGGATGGTGATGAAGTGGTGGAAGCTGGAGCCGATGACTGTGTGTTATCCATCTTGCTGGCCTCGGTCTCAGTAGTCTTCTTCTTCTTCTTTGACCCATACTCCAAAGGGCTCTTAAGAGGGATGTCAATATTTAGCTTCCCTATCTGATTTCTCCCAACCGGAGTCATCCTCTCAATAGGCTCCTTGCTATCCAGATACCATATCTTATTCTCTTTCAAAATAAGTGATACAATTTGAGGATATGGCATCAATGTGGTAGCCTTTCCATCCACTCTGTACCTCTTCATTTCAGAGAAAATATATTCACCCAAATCCTTCTGTTCCTTCAGGAGAAGTGAAGCAAACCACCTAAAGTCCCTATCAGAGAAGTGGGTATAATTGTTGTCTTTGTTCACAAGGGACCTAGAATAGATGTACCATAGGACCCTGTGATGATCACATATATCACTGGGCTTGAAATTTAGAGGGCCAACTAACTCACCGGGTTTAAGGATAGAAAATATTTGGTTTGGTTCAAGTTGGGAGTAAATATCATCTGGAGGGTTCTCTATTCCTAACCACAAGTTAATCCTAGAGGGTGATATGAAAATCTTTTGGCCTCTTACTATGGTGGTCATCTCTTCCTCAACTGAGGTTCTGTTTGGCTCATCTATGATCTCTAGATTACAGTAAAAGTGTGTGATCACTTTTGTACGGAAAGGTAATCTAATGGATAGCCAAGGCATAAAAGGATCTAAATAAGGACTAAGGTCATGCTTCAATACCTCCTGAAGAATCTTGAGGTCCACATAGTGTGTCTTACACACTTTCCTCCTGGAGAACTGAGACAAATACTTTGGAGACTCCACCAACTTGTTGACATTGAACCCTTTTGGAGGGTTGGTGATCTCCTCTTCTGGAAATTTGGATTTCTTGGAAGATTGCCCCTTCTCCATCTGATCTATAATGTTTGCCATAGCCGTAGCCACATTTTTGTCATACTTGGGCTTTTTGGTTGGCTTTGGTGTGAAAGAGGGGGTAGAGGAATCAGAGTGAGGAGGTGAGGGAGATTTGGCACTCTTGCCTCTCCCGGTAGAAGTACTCTTTTTGGAATGAGCCCTTGTAACAATAGGCTCTTTGATCACAACTCCTTTTGGCTTTGGTTGAGATTGAGGTTGAGGTTGGATTTTGGCTTTTGATCTCGGGGTAAGTTTTCTTCTCTTTTTGGGAGGAGAAGAAAGAGGATCAGGGTGTTGTTGTGATTCAAAGGAATCTGTGAAATTGAGATTCTTAGTTCTAACCATCTTGAAACACAAAAAATCAAAAATCTCAGAAAATAGGGTCACAGTCGCGAGTTTAGGGCACTGAGAATCTGAGAAAAATAGGAAGTTTTTGGGGATGAAATCTGTTGGGTTTTGACGGTAATGAGGTAAGGAATCGATTGTGAAAAGTTTTTGCGAGAGTGTATAGTGATTTACTCGAGGAGATTTTGTGGAAATGACCAAGTTTGCGACAGATAAAGACCTAAAACCCGACATTACTCGAGGCCTTACTCGAGTAAGCTTCAAGTTTACTCGAGGCCTTACTCGAGTGATCATACAGAAAATCTCTAAAATCATTCATTTAAATTGCGTACCTGGCATGAATAATATTGTAATTATCCATGATTGTTCCCTCGATCATTTATAACTAATTTGAAGCAAATTTGGATCGTTTTTCATCAATTTGGAAATCTGGACTTGCAGTTACTCGAGTCCTTACTTGAGTAACGTTCAAGTTTACTCGAGGCTCGCCTCGGGTAACATGTCTTTTCAACTTCTGACTCTTTATTTCTTTATAACTGAACCGTTAGATTTAAATTCAAAGTAACTTGATCCGTTACTTCCAGTTTTTAAGTCCATTACTCAAGTACATACTCGAGTAAAGTGCTTCTTTACTTCAAGTTGTTCCTCGGGTAATGCTTTTCTGTTAGTCATAACTTCAAGTTGGTACTCCAGTAAAGGTGTCCTCTGATCACCTCTGTTTTTGCTTCTGAAAACAGAGTTTCAATCTTCCTGTAAAACAAGTTTCTATATACTCTGATGCTTAAGTTAGTAATCATCAAAACTTTAACAAATGACCCATCTAATATTATGAGAGACTGAAATAACTTACAACTCATTGGGATTTACCATTCCCAATTCTCTTCTATTGTATAGAAATTGATCTTTTGCAAGGGGTTTTGTGAAAATATCAGCTAATTGAAGATGAGTAGGAATGAATATCACTTTCACATCTTTCTTTTGAACATGATCTCTGATGAAGTGATGCCTGACATCGATATGCTTGGTTCTAGAGTGTTGAACTGGATTCTTTGCCAAGCTTATCATACTAGTATTGTCACAATAGATTGGTATTTCTTTGAGATAAATACCAAGATCTTGTAGTTGTTGTTTTAACCATATTACTTGTGCACAACAACTTGAGACTGCAACATATTCGGCTTCCGTTGACGAAAGAGACACTGTATTTTGTTTCTTGCTGAACCAAGATATAAGAGATTCTCCAAGAAATTGTCCTTGTCCACTGGTGCTCTTTCTGTCTGTTTTGTATCCTCCATGATCTGAATCTGAATATGCAACTAGATATTCACTTCTTCCTTTGGGATACCACAGACCAATTCGGGTGTGTCAGCAAGATATCTAAAGATTCGTTTGACCGTTTCAGCATGTGATTCCATTGGTGTTGATTGATATCTTGCACATATGCCAACACTAAATTGGATGTATGGTCTGCTTGCCGTGAGATAGAGTAATGATTCAATCATTCCTCTATATTTTGTGATGTTGTAGTCTTTCCCTTTGACATCAGCATCAAGCAACGTTGTTGAGCTCATAGGCGTGTCCGTGCCATTTGCTTCATCCATTCCATACTTCTTCAATAGCTCTTTTAAATACTTTGTTTGAGATATGAAGATTCCATTCTTTCTTTGTTTGATTTGCAAACCAAGAAAGAAATTCAATTCTCCCATCATTGATATCTCAAATTCTCCCTGCATTATCTCAGAAAATTCCTTACACAGAGATTCATTAGTAGCACCGAAAAATATGTCATCAACATATATTTGAACAATTAAAATATCATTGTGTTTTCGTTTTATAAAGAGTGTTGTATCAACTTTTCCTCGTACAAAACCTTGATCAATGAGAAATTTACTAAGCCTTTCATACCATGCTCTAGGAGCTTGTTTTAAACCATATAAAGCCTTTTTAAGTTTGAAAACATGGTCAGGTTTGGTTACATCCTCAAAACCTGGAGGTTGTTCTACATATACTTCTTCCATGATGTAACCATTTAGAAAAGCACTCTTTACATCCATTTGATAGAGTTTGAATCCTTTGATGCATGCAAAGGCTAAGAGTACGCGTATAGCTTCCAATCTAGCCACTGGAGTATATGTTTCCTCATAATCAATCCCTTCTTCCTGATTATAGCCTTTGGCCACCAACCTTGCCTTATTTCTGACAATAATTGCGGATTCATCCAGTTTGTTCTTGAATACCCATTTAGTTCTAATGATCGGATGATCCTTGGGTCGAGGTACCCATTTACCTCCTCTTCTGTTTCTTCTTGAGCAACGAGACATATATTAGCTTCTTCTTCCTCATCACTTTCTTCGTCAGAGGAGCTATCACCCCATATAGCAGATACGAAGGCCTTCTTTTTGTTGAAGAATTTGCCTTTTCTCTTTTCTTTACTCTTTTGATTCAGTTCTGGACATTCTGATTTGATATGTCCTGGTTTTCCACATTTATAGCAAATGATATGATCTTTGCTGCTAGTTCCACCTTTTTGAAAGTGTTTGAATCGTTGTCCTTTCTTGTAGAACTTTATGAATCATTTTATGATTAGGCCCATTTCATCATCGTCAAACTCCTCATCCTCATCTTGATTCTCTTCTTTTTCTTTTAGTGCAAGACCTTTCTTTTTCTTGTCACCAATGTTATCTAGTTCTCGTTTGAACTTTAGTTTGCTTTCATATTTAGAGAGACTTCCAAATAGAGAAGCAACTGATCTCATTGATTCTCCTTTTGCTTCTTCTATCGTAGTGACTTTGGCCTCCTATTCTTTAGAAAGAATATTTAGAATCTTTCGTACTTGGGTATGCTGATCATAGACTTTCCCAAGAGCTGCAAGTTGATTAACAAGATGAGTATATCTAAGTTCAAATTCAGATATTGATTCACCTGATTTCATTCAAAGTAAATCGAATTCAGTGACCAAGGTGTTGATCCAATTCTCCTTTATTCCTGAAGTTCCTTCATGAGCTATTTCCAGAGCTTCCCACATTTCCTTTGCTGTTGGAAGTGTGCAAATTCTGAAATACTCACTTTCACTCAAGGCACTTTGTAACATCAGAATTGCCTTGCTGTTGAGAGTGATAAGTTTCTTGTCATTCTCATCATATTCCACTGGCGTCTTGGGAATTTTCTGAGAATCTACAGTCTTTGTAGGTTGATAGTGTTAGAACCGGCTGACACCCAAGAGGGGGGGTGAATTGGGTGTAAGATAAAAATCTTAAGAACTTTGAAAATCTTTTTGCATCTTAGAGGAAGCAATAAATATGAAAATAATGAATCATAAATCAACAGTTAATATATGCTGGAAATATAAGAGTTTAAGGAAGAGAGTATGCAAACTGTGATTTATCCTGGTTCGGTCCAATCTGTGATGGCCTACGTCCAGTCCCCAGGCTCCTCCTGAGATTTTCAAATCCACTATTTTCTTGTTTAATTCAGGCACAAGAAAAGCCTTTACAAAGTTCTTACCAAGTACTCCCCCTTACAACAAGTCTTACGAGCAGAGCAATCCCAAAGACCTTTCCCTCCTGCTTACCTATGCAAGTCTAACGAGCAGCAACGTTCTCTTCTGCTTACATCACTGTAAGTCTTACGAGCAGCAACGTTCTCTACTGCTTGCACCTTGTAAGTCTTGCGAGTAGAAAGTCTTACCGGCGATTCTCTCTACAGCTTCTCGTAAGGAAATAAACCCACTCACTCAAGGTTCCTCTACCTTGAGATCAATTCAGAAATACAATTGAAAGTGTTTACAGACTCTCTCACAGAGTAGATATAATGAACATTGAAGTACAATACAAAAACTCTCTCTCTCAAATGTAAATGATATAAAAAGTAGAGAAACAGAGAGTATGAGCGTTGGTGTCAGGATGTTGACATTTCGATGATATATGCACACTTGGTCTTCCTTCTGTTTTGGATGATCTTCTATTTATAGCTGATGAGATTTGATGACCGTTTGAGCATTTCAACATATCCGTTGGAGTGTGACAGCTTCGTTCGTCCGTTGCTCAAATTTGAAAAACTAGCCGTTACGAACGTTCGACGCTCCGCTTCCGTAAAATCAGCTTTTGACTCTTCACATCATATCTTCATTGTATTCTTGGAGAAATACATTAAATACTAATACAATGAAGTGTAAGAATGATTAGAAGCAATAAGAATTAGTTATATGATCATTCCATTGATTTCTAGAATTTTCGGGTCGTTGCTCTGTTTCCTGGGAAGCATTACTCGAGTACGTACTCGAGTAAACATCAAGTTTCTTCACAGGTTACTCGAGTGGCTACTCGAGTGACCTTCTATTTTCTCCATAACTTACACGGGTAGTGACTTGAAGTTCTCTCTTCATGCACAGTGCTTTACTCCAGTAATGACTTGAAGTTTTCGTCTAGCACAGTGCTTTACTCCAGTACGGACTTGAAGTTTTCGTCTAGCATAGTGCTTTACTCCAGTACGGACTTGAAGTTTTCGTCTAGCACAGTGCTTTACTCCAGTACGGACTTGAAGTTTTCATCTAGCACAGTGCTTTACTCCAGTACGGACTTGAAGTTTTCATCTAGCATAGTGCTTTACTCGGATACCTACTCGAGTAATGCACTCACAACTTTATGAGTTACTCGGGTACCTACTCGAGTAATGCACTCACAACTTTATGAGTTACTCGGGTACCAACTTCAAGTTTTTCACTTACCTTAGTGATTTACTCGAGTACCTACTCGAGTAAATTGTTGCAGTGGTACAAAGTGCCGAGAGCATCATTTTTTCAGAAACAGGGTTACTCGAGTACCTACTCGAGTAATGTCTTTTGTTATCACCCAGTTACTCGAGTGGTGCCTTCAAGTGAATTCTTGATTTTGACTCGAAACATGGCAAATTATATATCATCGGAAAGCCCTCATTATCTACATTCCAATGCAACAAAAATCAGCTCCAAACTCGTTGTGTACAGAAAGTTATGATCCAAAGAGTATCTACTGTTCTTAGACAATCCTGAAATCACGAACAGAAACTTCCAGAAGTCATAGCTCTTAGGATATAGCTTCAAATGTGACAAATTATATATCCATGGAAATCTCTTTGAGTCTTCTTTCATATGGCACCAGTTTCGTCTCAATCGGATATGTATTTTGAGAGTTATG
Source organism: Inga laurina (assembly GCA_963855925.1). Lineage (NCBI taxonomy): Eukaryota > Viridiplantae > Streptophyta > Magnoliopsida > Fabales > Fabaceae > Inga > Inga laurina. The sequence goes on from OY979703.1 coordinate 41,205,438, forward strand.
TCCAAACTACCGAAGCTGTCCTGGAATATGACGGTGATTCATGCATCATCTTCAACAGATCATATCTGCCTCATCCGAACTTCTTTGAATGTGATCTTGGTGTCAAAAGTTCGTGTTGGAAGTCTAGTTTCATATGCCACCGGTTTCAGTTCGATCCGACATGTTGTTGGAGAGATATCATCAAAATACCGAACCTATGTTCTGAAGCGCGAAAACAGAGTATCATTTACTTCAAGTTCCGCCTCGGGTAATTTTCAAGTAACCCGGCAGATTACTCGAGTAAGGCCTCGAGTAAACACCTCCAAAATCAGACAATGCCATATTACTCGAGTGATTACTCGGGTAATCATCCCCAAAGGTACCATAGCTTCCGTATACATCATTTTAGCTTCGTATTGACCCATTCCAACGTCCGTATGATCATAGAAACCTCCGGTATCACTTCTAGGAGCTTGAATCTTGATATTCTCATATGATCTTGCAAGTTCTTCTTTCTTTCTTCTTGTTTTTCCTCTTGATGATCATTCTTCATAACCCAACTTCAATCTTCTTGATGAATATCTTCAATCTTCATCTTTCTTTCTTCTTTCTTCAATTCCTTGCCTCTTGAGTTTCTTCTTGATGATTATTCTCCATTTATGAGGCATTATAATATCAACCCACAATGATGTCTATGACTAATCTACAAGATATACAACATTAAATATGGTAGTTAGTCAATGTGGAAGATAAGTATATTATACAAACTTTTTGCTCATATTTAACATCTATATTTGACATCATCAAAACTATTCATATCTAACAGATAGTTTCCACTCTCAATCACATCCCATAGCCCATATTCAGTAGCTATTACGAATACTCTGAACTTTGCTTTCCAGAAAGAAAAGTGTTCGCACTGAAACCTGGAGGTCTAGTGATGGATGCTCCGTCAGGAAGAATTTCTTCACCCATGCTTGCCATTGGATCCTTCTTAGGTTGTTATACCTTCACAAGAAAACTTACGCTCTGATACCAAATGTTAGAGCAAGCGTCTCACCCAAGAGGGGGGTGAATTGGGTGATCTTAAAAATTTCGTTGCAAATATAAAATTTGACGTTGAAATTAAAATAGGAAAGAGTAAGGAGAAATATCACCGAAGTGTACACCGGGAGTTATACTGGTTCGGCCACAACCACTTTGACCTACATCCAGTCCTCAGAGCTTCTCTGAGAGTTTCACTATAACTTCCAAGATTTAGTGGGTTCTTGGCACCTCAGTACAAGCAAGTTCCTACGCCTAGACACTCGCTCCCCCTTACAAGTTGTAATCCAATCCCAACTCAAGGTTCCACAACCTTAAGTTACCTCAATAAAAAATATTGAGTTTGAATGAAATATCTCTCTCACAGAGTGAATATGAATCACTGAAGCATAGTAATACAATTATCACGTAAAACAGAGTAATGAACTTGATGATATGTTTGTGTGTGTTCTTGTTCTATTTCTCTGTTTAGATGTTCCCATATATATAGATACGTTGGTAATGATTGCTGGAACATAGTTCTTCATGTCCGTTGGAGCGTGCGCAGCCACTATTGACTTTTCTAGTTTTTGAAAAAAACATACATTTGCGGTAGGTGACGGTCAGTGATATTTGAGCGTTGCTTTTGACTTTCCTTATTTGGTAAGATCTCTTCATTGTTTTATCTGTTGAAATGCTAAGAATACTAATATAATGAAAAGTTAATCAAATAGGAAACAAAACAATGACCGTTAGAATGATTTCAAACTTTCTGGGTTTCCATACTCGAGTAGCTACACGAGTATTCATTAAAAGTTACTCGAGTACTTACTCGAGTATCATCGTGAAATCTTTGATGGACTCCCAGTTAACATATAAATATAAGATTACTCGGGTAGTGTATGGAATAAGCAAAATATCAAACCTTTGGAAATGCTTGTTTACTCGGGTACCAACTCGAGTAATGCACTCTTTTCTTCATTGGTTACTCGGGTACCAACTCAAGTAACTTTCAAATAAACTTATGTTACTCGATGATTTACTCCAGTAATGTTGGCAGGATTTCAAGGCAGAGAGCACTTCAAGTTTGATTACCTTGTTACTCGAGTACATACTCGAGTAAACTTACTTTTTGTGCATCACTTACTCGGGTAATGACTTGAGGTTTTCCTTCAAACATAACACTGCATACTCGAGTACATACTCGAGTAATTCACTTAAAATGAAACATTCAATACCTGCATACTTGAGGAACACATCGAGTGAAGTATGATAAAAACTAAATTAAGTTATTCGGGTACTACCTTCAAGTTTTTACTCACCTCAGTACGTTACTCGAGTAGCTACTCGAGTAAAATTGGCAGTGGTACAAAGTGCCGAGAGCAACACATTTTCTGAAACAGAGGTACTCGAGTACATACTCGAGTATCATTAGCAGGCCGAGAGCAACTGGAAAACTTTTACATGGTTACTCGAGTAGCTACTCGAGTAACATTGGCAGGCCGAGAGCAACTAACTCCAAGTATTTACCTGGTTACTCGAGTAACTACTCGAGTAACATTGGCATGCCGAGAGCAACTTGAAAACACTTACACTATTATTCGAGTACCTACTCGAGTAACGTTGGTAGGTTACTGGAAGGTGCTTCTGGTTACTTCAAGTTTTGTCTCATTACTCGAGTACGTACTCGAGTAATGCCTTAGAAAACTTGCTTCTGATCAAGTTTCTCAGCTTTTTCTCTTGGCCTTTCTTCATTACTCTAATGCTTACCTCAAGTGATGCTTATCCCTATTGTTACTATTATTACTTTGTTCAAACTTATTTATTAATCAATTCTTTTTCATACCATTCTTTTGTTATCATCAAAACATGAGATCTAACACTGGGCACTGGTACCTTCTTTACGTGTGATGATTCTATTGTCCCTTGATATCGCTGAAACCATTTTGATACCAATATCACGAGTGCAGGTATCATTGCTATGTCCACAGAAACCACCGAAAATGTCAACTGGGTACTGGTACTACCTCTGTGTGTACTGATACTATTGCTTTCTGATACTATCCTAGTACCACTAATACCATACTGATATCATCTCCAGATGCACCGATACCACTAATACTGCCAATAGGGTACTGATATCACCTCTAAGTGACCTGATACCCCTATTCCCTGATACAGTTGTTACCATCTTGCTATCGCTAGTACCCTCCTGATACCAATGGTACCTTCCTCAGATTGGTATTACACCACTTGCTGCCCTCCTAGTACTCACTATTTCCCAAGGCTGATTCATAAATCGAGGAGATATACTCCTTGGTATGTCCTGCCTGTGCATATTTCCTATCACTGTGTTATCACGACCATATCAGTATACTATCCTGCTGCCAGAACTGCCACTCTGCTAGAACCGCTTTTAGCTCTGATACCAAAATGTCAAACCCTTACCTTAGTTTAACTTGCAGCGAAAAATTATTAGGTGGTTCGGTACACAACACAGGAATAACATAAATATACTGATAATATGTGCATGATTACAGAAAATCCCCATAAGGGTTTGAACATGATACTTACTATGAAGGTAGCCGTACAAGGCTACTAGGGTGTCTAAATCTATCCTAGTGAAATGGAGACTTCTTCTCATCTTCGCTTCACCATTGCAACCCTCTCTCGTGTAGTTCTCTTCTCTGATTTCTGCTTACCTTCTGTATTCAGCCATCTAACTTGTTTGTAGGGGAAGGTGAGATTCGAGAGAATCTTAGTAGGAAACAGATACCACAATGCATGCATGATAGATGCTATGTGTATAACATGTTAGCTTTATCTAGAAGTATGCCCCATAATGACATTTCTGCAAGCTTGATGTTTCATGTAACAAAACTAAGAGCACAGCAAAACGGAAACATAGCTTCGTTTGTTCAAATATACTCTACACAATCAAGTAAAGCAATCACATACATCATTACACAAGCAAAGATATCAATTACATGCAATCAAGGTAAGTCCAAATGTACCATTTAGACACTTCCATAGTGCTTTAAGTGGTAATATGAGCCTATCATGAAAATTTACCAAAATGCCCCCAGGACCCCGACTTGGCCCACCGTACCCAAGCAAAGATATCAATTACATGCAACCACATACATAATGCGTGTCATAGTAAGGCTCTCTACAATTCGAAATGTACCATTTAGACACTTCCATAGTGCTTCTAGTGGTAATATAAGCCTATTATGAAAATTTACTAAAATGCCCCCAGGACCCTAGCCCGGCCTGCCGCACCCGGTCCAACCGTACTTTTCCTGAAATTTTAACATGGGCTATTCTGACATATTTTTGCACAAGAAATCCATTTCCGAACTGGGAATTATCAAATTCAATGTCAAATTACAAAATTGCCCTTGGCAGCCCCCTATTTCAGGGTTCAAGGGCATTTTCATAATTATGCTTTGTCAGACTCTTCCGAAAAAGTAACCAACTGTAACCCCACCTAATTTTCCCTCCTGAACACTATGGAATCATCATATTTATGAAAATCTAGCTCTTTCCTCTTGAACTCCTCTTGGCCAAAAATTTGTGCTCACAAAAAGGAAAATGTGATTTTCTAAATCCAACACCAAAAGCTTAATCCTTTATGCTTCTAATCACTTATTAAGCCAATTAAACCCATACTAAATAAGATTTGAGGAAATTTGGGCAGCATAACCCCTTAGGGTTATCACTTTACAAATTTACAAATTCACAAATTCAACCAACAAACACCAAACCAATCCAAGAACATCAACAACAACATACTTCCATAAAGATTGAAGTTCTTGAAGTTACCTTGTTTCTTTGTCTTGCTCTCTCAAAATTGTCCCCCCTCTCTCTCTTTAACCTTGATGTTTTTACATACTACACCAAGATTTTTATGAAGAATGATAGGTTAGAAGGGAGATTATACAAGTTGGAAGGCTTAGGTACTTGAAAGGACAAGCCTTACCTTTGATCTCCTTCCTTGAACTCCTCCTTCTCCAAGTTTTCTCAAGCCCTTCTCTCTCTCTCTCCCTCTTTTAGGATTTAGGCATGAAATGGGATGGGAAAGATGAAGGCTAAGCTTAAAAATATCTTACCTCTTTTTTCCTTAATTAATATTATCATGAAAATAGGATTTATGACATATGTACTTGGCTTTATCCTCTTATGACAATTTTTCTCTCTTTTCCTTTCTCTTTTCCTTAAGGTCCAACATAAATATGAGAAGGAGAAAAGAAAAATATATGATGATGCACTTTTAAAACATCTCATTATCTTTTCCTTTTTGTTTTATTTTTAAATTGTAGTTATGACAAAGCTTGTACTTGGTCTTATCTTCTTATAATTAGTGTCATAAACTCCAATTGAAATTGGACTAACTCCTTCCCCCTCTAGTAGGCCCAAAAACGTCACCTTTGGTCCTTTAGGAAGCAATTGGGCTTCATTCAATTTGCCTTAACTTCATGCACCAATAATTATTATTTTATGATAATAATGCATGTGCTCAAGTTCAACAATTATTATATATTTCTCTTTGCCTAAGATGATGCCACTTGGCATGATTAATACCCAAGCAAATATCCACAAATATAGGGAAAATATGGGCTTTTACTTTATTCCATAATTTACCCAATTGCCATTACATTTTTCTCCAAATTTGCAATAATTGGCCTTCTTGGCATAGGATGTCTACTTTCACCTATAAACTTTCATAATTTTTTCTTATCATTTAGTCTTCCAAGTTTCAATAGAAGTATAATCAATTTCTTCAAAGTTCACCATTTTATTTTCTTTACTACCCCAAAGATATAAGAAATATTAGGGAATACATTTGGGACACATTTTAGCCTTATTCTCAATCCTCCAATCCCAAAATTCGAGATATTACACAAAACCTAAGGGTAGGTGCTGCCCAATTTTCCATTAAACATGTGGAAGTATGTTTAAGTGATTAAACATGGGATTATAAGTGACAAGAAGGTGTTTTGTAGATTGAAAACAAGAAACATCATTGTTCCCTAAAAATCTAGATTTTGGCCAAGGACTGTTAATAGTGTTTGGGCTGGAATTTAATGGATTTTATTATTCCATTGTGTTTATAATGGAAAATTGTGTAGGGAACATGTATGATATGGAGTGCAAAGTCTTTAAGGTGTGAAATGACAATTTTACCCCTAAAACCCTAACGATGTGCTGCCAAGGGTAAATATATAATTTGGGCATGAATTTGACAAAACTGAGGTCAAAAATGGATTCCTTAGGTGAAATTGTGTAGATTTAGCCCGGGTCATATTTTTGAAAAAGTACAGTTGGACCAGGTGCAAAGGGGCTTAGACTAGGTTCTCAAAGGTAAAATGGTCATTCTATGTTTTTAAGTAAACATAACCAACATCATGAGTTTAGAATGGGTTATGAATGAGTGATAACTCAATTACTATAAATTTGGAAATTTTGGAGTTGTCAGTAACCCAAGCCGAATCACTGATTGTGGACCGACAGTTGAGCAGGAAAGGGCAATTCCAAGTAGTAATTTATGTCTCATACACTATGTGGTAGTATATATATTGTATGTTTGCCATGTGCTGTGATATGAATAATGAACACATACTATCTAGCTGTAGTGTGGTAAGAGTATATGTACTGTCCGATGGGAAGAGTATATGTACCATTCGCCTCGTAAGGACCCAGCTATGATACACAGTAGTGCTTGGGGCACATTACCTACTTGGTAGTCTGGGACCCAATAAGGTACGTGGACAAGTTTATAACACCAATTGTATTTGAGCTTATTTACCACTAAGTATGACACTTTCTCTTTCTCCTCTCCTTAATGCCTAATGTAAATGAGAAAGAGAAATGAGATGATAAAACTTAATAATATCTCTCATTTTCCTTCAATTAAGTTTATCACAAAAATGATTTACGACATGGCTTATGTACTAAGCCTTATCCTCTTCTAACTTATGTCATAAAATCCCATTGTAATTGAACCAATTCCCCGATCTTGCTTTGGCCCATAAAAGACGTCCCCAAGCCCCCTTCATACACCAAGTTGAGCTTCAACTCCATTAACCTTAACTGCATGCACAATTTATGATATTTTAATCTGATTACACATGTGTTCATCTTTAACAATTATTATTTAATCTCTTGCCACAAGATAATGACACTTGGCATATTTATGATTCCAATTAATTATTTCCCTTCTTCTTTTCTCTTGTCCCATAATTTCCACAATTGCCATTACATTTTTTTCTTCAATTTCACAACAGTTGGCAATTTTGGCAGATTTTATGGCCAAACATTGAAAAATCATAACTTTATTTGTAGAACCTCAATTGGAGTGGTTCCAAAGGCTATGGAACCCTTATTGAGTCTAGTTTCAAGGAAGAATATAAATTTTAGCCAACTAGAAGCTCATCATTCCCAGAAATAACCTTTTTGGACTCTGCCACAAAAACTCTTCATTTTTACTGGGCTAACTTCAAAAATTCATAACTCTCAATCTACAAGTCCAAATTACTTATAATACCTATCAAATTAAAGCTTAGGATGTCTACTTTCATCTAGTAAAATTTCGTAATTTTTGAATATCATTTACCTATTTAAAAATGTCACACAACAAGATCACTACACAGGAAAACTCACACTAGTGGAAAAAACACTTTTTAAGCCAGTTAAAAATGACATTTTAGACAGGTTCTGGATGCGGTCTTGATATAGTCAGCCTTAAAAGTCTGTCACTTTTTAGACTGGTTAAGAAACTGGTCTAAATAAATAAGTTCTTAGACTCGTTGTTTATACAAACAGTCTAAACATAATGATATTAAGCCTAATTGGGAAAAAAAGTCATACTTTTAAGACCGGTAAGAAAGTATGACTTTTTAGACCAGTTCTTCAAAGAACCAGTTATAAAAGTATATTTTTAAGACCCGTTCTAAAGAACCGGTCTTAAAAGTGAATTTTAAGACTAGTTTTTTAAATAACCAATCTTAAAAGTTCCATTTTTTTTTAAATATTACTGTTAGCTAGCCAGCAAACCATTTCCCTTATTAAAACATTTTACCCAGCAAACCATTACAGCAACATCCAAATAAATTCTTCTTTTGCATATTATAACTAACACCTTATACAGAAGCATTTTCATCAAGTAAAAACACAATTTCAACTAGTGTAATACTTACATCATTCTTCCTGCACCTTACATTCCACAGAAGCAACAACAATAAATCATTCTTCCTACACCCTAAATAAATTCTTCTCTTGCGCATTCTCATTTCATCAAGCATTCTAAAACACAATTTCAACTAGTATAACTAACATCATTCTTCTTACACCCCACATTCCACAGAAGCAAAACAATAAATCATTGAAAATCAACACAATATCACACACAATCGAAAAATTAAGGTATGTTGCTACACATTTTTATTCCCCTATTTTAATATTACAGTTTGACAAAAAAACCAAAACTTTATCTTATAATAAAATCAAAACACTTTAATTGATGATAGAGGAATCTACTGAGAAATAACACAGTATACAGTAATTTATCCCTGATGATCACTAGCTGGCTCTAGAGCATCTACACTAGGACACCTCAAATCCTTCATTTTCCTGTGACGACAACAAAAAAATAGTTTTATATATAAAATAACTATGTACATAATTCAAATATAATTCATGACAATTATTTTAGCTAGCTAACCTTTAAAGTAGTTTATAAAGGGATATCCTCCCATATCCCTTAATGATAATCATTTCTTGTGATGTGTTCATTATCTTCTTCATCTTCTTCGTTCAATTCTGGAAGACCCCTAGAAAAAGAAGGAGTCTCAAGAAGATCATTCATTGAACGACTTTTCTCATTAATATCAACGACCCTTTTTCTTTGGAGAGCCCCAGACCATATTTTATTTGCCTTATCTGTAATATAGAACACTTGTTTTGCCTGATATGCCATAATAAAATGTTCATCTCCAAAACTTATACTATTTAGATCAACTAATGTAAGTCCTAATTGATCGATCATCACACCATTATTGACATCAACCCACTTGCATTTGAAAATGGAAAATTTAATTTTAACATAATCAACCACCCAAATCCCTTCAATAACCCCATAATAAGGTATGGCTGCCAATCTAGGGTTCTTATCCTTAGAACTAGAGAAGTGCATAGATTCAGCCACTAATATAACACCACTATTTTGGACGGTGCTCCTATTATCTAGGGACTTCATGTAAAATGTATAACCATTTATCACAAATAAAGTCTAAATTATGACATCAACGTCAGGACCACGTGCTAACCATTTAATTGTATTAGAAACACATTCTTCTCTGCCAACCTTTTGTTTAAACCAATATGAAAAAGTTTTGTTATGCTCCCTAATTAACCTTTATTCAGTCATTCGAATATTTCCTTTCTGTACAATTTATTTATGAGCATTAATGTAATCTTGAACTTCATCAACATTATTCAAGATGTACAAGTGGACTTGTTCATTCATCATGATCCACACTCTTTACTGAAGCCTCGTGTCTACCCCCTTCTTCATCATGACGTTCAGAAATTCCAATGTGTCTTACATTTGACAAGTAATCTTGACAAAACTCTATGGCTTCTTCAGAAACATATTTCTAAATAATAGATGCTTCAGGCCGGTTAGGGTTCTTCACATACCTTTTTAGGATTTTCATAGTTCTTTCAATTGGGTACATCTATCGTAAATAGATAAAGCCACACAACTTGATCTCCCTCACTAGATGAATAATTAGATGTACCATGATATTAGAAAAAGTAGGAAGAAAAAGCTTCTCAAGATGGCACAAGATCATATATCTTTCATTTTTTTAGTTCATCGAATCTTTTCATCTCAATGACTTTACAATAAATAGCATTGAAGAAGAAACAAAGTCTAGTCAAAATATGTTGAAGATCATATTTGACAATGCCTCGAATAGCTACTAGGAGTAGTTGTTGCATTAAGACATGACAATCATGAGACTTTAGCCCTATTAACTTCAAGTCTTTCATCGATACAAGCTTCTTAAAATTTGAAGAATACCCTGAGGGAACTTTGATGCCATGTAAATAGTCACAAAATCTTCTTTTCTTATCCTTAAACAAAGTATGAGAAGCTGGAGAACAAAAAGTGCTCTTACCATATGGCCTTGGATGCAAGTCTTCTCGTATTCCCATTTCTTGCAAATTTAATCTTGCTTTCATGCCATCCTTAAAACTACCTTGTATGTTGAGCAGTGTCCCAACAATACTATCACATATGTTTTTCTCCACATGCATGAAATCAATATAGTGTCTCAATCAAGATTGGGCCAATATGGAATATCAAAGAAGATAGACCTCTTTTGCCATTTATTTTTTTCATTACTACTCTTTGTAGTCTTACCAAAGATAACATTAATATTTTTCACCTTTTCATAAACTTGCTCTCCACTCAATGCCTCCGAAGCATCTTCAAACTCTTGTACACCAAAAAAAGCTTTCTTTAATCTATCATATGGGTGGCCCTGTCTAAGAAATCTCCTATGGCCAAGATAAATCATCTTTCTTTCATGTTGAAGCTGATAGAAGCATGTTCCTTCTTCACAAATCGGACATGCTTTATGGCCTTTAACACTATATCCTGACAAGTTTCCATATACAGGGAAGTTGTAACCCCCCTTACGATCAAGGCCAAGATTAGTTCGTAAAACATAATTAAGTTTGAATTAGAAACCAGGTATGATTTGGGACTTAGACAAAATAAAATTTCCCAAATATAAGGATTTTCAAAAACTTTTACAACACTTGTTCCACAATGTCTCATACTCACATTTCAAACATAAATGGCCTGTACGCATTGATTCAATTCATACATATTAGAGTATAATGCAAATTCCCAACACACTCGGGCTCCATTCAATTAATAAGGATTCTACAGAGGCACAAAGCCCATAAAATTTTTTCCTTTTACTTGGGATTACACAAAACTATACTACGAATCCCAATATATATAATTGTTTCCCAAAAACATACAAATAATTTTTACATCATAACCAATATCCAAAATAATTTCCTACACTGGAGCTCTATCCACTCTTTGTCACTCGCTTTCCCTTAAATCCTTTGGCCTTGTCTAAAAATTTGGTTTATGGGAGAGTGAAATTTTAAGGAATCTCTGTAGTGTCAAATCACTCACAGTATACACAAAAACACATAGCAACTACAATGGCAGTTACAGCGACAAGGGCAGGTATGACTTGCATCACCGTTATGTTTGCTCATGCTGAGGTACTCATACTGTATTGCACCATTACATGATCATATCACATATATCACCACAGCTGGGATAAATATAAAATATTTCACATATACACACAGCCATACTTGCCGGATACTCAAACATGAATCCATGATTCCACAACACACCCCTAGAAATTACAACGGCAGAAACAACAGTAGGGGTAGGTGTAATAACCATCACCCCCCATGACTGCTCATGTTGTAATGCACTATGGGAGATAACATAATGACCTCATGCCAAAAATACAACAAACAATGATAAGTCATGCATACCAAGCATCATACACAACATGAGAGAAAAGTCACTACCTTAGTCCTTCCGGGCGTGCTCTGTGTAATATCCTAAATTGTAATTAGGGGCTAATAACTTCAAAGTGATGTAATTAATCTTAATTAAGAACTTTTGAAGTATATGATGTGAATTATGACATAAAATGTGTTTAGTGATTATTTAGTAAGCATTATGATAATCAGGGGCAAAATGGTAAATTTACCGACCGATTGGTCAGTTACCGAAGAGGAAACTCATGGGTAACTCAAGATCAATGGCTAGGATTGACTCTTGAATGACCAATGGGGCAGAATCTAGTATAGATGAGTTTCTATGAACTCGTGGTAAGGAGAATGAGATTTTGACAAGTGGCAAAAGATAGGCCTTTAGATTAAGTCAATGTTTCAAACTCATCTTTCTCTCCCCTCTCTCTCTCTCAAATCGAATGGGGAGCTTTGGGAAGGGAAAAATTTGCTTCTGCCTATCACCATCATCATTCTCATCTCATCTATCTCCTTACCTCCATTTCCGGTGGAACCAAGGAAGAAAGAGAATGGAAGGGCTTGAGTTTAGGTGAGTATTTGATTCTAAAATGCTCAGTTCACATTCAAGAGGTCAAGAGCCTCATTCCTATGCTTTCAGATTTTTTTATTAGTGGTGTTTGAGAATTAGTGAAAACTTGGAAGTTGTAGAATCAAGGAAACCACATTTAGGAAAGAAAGAGGTGAGCATTTAATGCACTTTGGTATATTTATGGTGATTTTTGGTTAAGTTTTGTGAAATTTGGAATTTTGCCCTGGATATAGTGTTAATTTGGAATTTAAGAATTTGATGAAGTGTTATGGTTGAGTTGGTAGCTATTGGTATCTTTGAGTTATTAGGATTTGGTTGGAATTGAGAAGTGGGAGTTTTGATGATTGAGAGTTTTGAGTGTAATGTAGAAACCCAAAAGCAAAATTGTTGTTTGTATGTGATTTTGGTTGTTTTGAGGTTACCAATAGGTTCCTTATGACATTTTGTGTAAGAATAAGCTTTGGTATAAGTTTTGGAACCATTAGGATTAATTTTGGTAAATCTGGAAAACCATATCAATTGTTGCAATCTGGCTTCTAATAAGCCTCACTCGAGTGAGGTAGGGTCTCACTCGAGTGTAGTATGATATTTTTAGTGTTTTGGTTAAGTATTCAGGCAGTGAGCACGAGTGTCATACGATATCACTCAAGTGTATAGAGTGTCACTAGAGTGCATGTGCATGTAGCACTACGGGTGTGTGTCTCGGGTTATCACCATAAGCAAATGGTCGATAGTGTACATGGGCACTTGCGAGCATTGGGAAGTCACTCAAGTACTAGGGCTAGTGCTCAAGTGCACTTGTCGCCCTGGAGCCTTTGTTGTTCTCAGGTTGTCACTTCCTGTACCCCACTCGTTGGGACTCAGGTGACTAGGTGTCATCACTCGAGTGCCCAAGTGAATGCTCGAGTACACTGGCCACTCTAGGAAGTGTTGGTGCTCTCGGGTACACACTTTCTGTGTCTCACTCGTTGGGACTCGAGTGTGATTGGGGGCAACACTCGAGTGAGGCCTTCTTTACTCGAGTGAGTCAGCCCAAAATCAGTGTTTTCTTCCAACAAGGAGGATCTTTGGGATAGTTTCAACCAACCCTTTAGGCATATGTTCAGGCCTATAATAGCCACCTAAAGAGTTTAAATTATAACCAACTTAAAGTACTACGTAATTAAGAACTTGGAAAAGAGATTGACGGGTTGTCGCTAACTTGGTTTATAGGATTTGACATTTGCCGCCCTCGAGAGCCCACGGTGCCGAAGAGCATCAGGAAAGAACAAGGTAGTGACTCTTTCTCTTATACTCTGTGTGAAACATTATATGTATGTTTGTCATGCATTGAGAATACTTTGTGAATACATTATGATGCCTTGAGATAGCAGTGAAAGCTTATGCATAGTGGTACTTTGTGAATACTTTGTGATACATAGAGATCATAGCGAAAGCTGACGCATAGAGTTTACAGCCATGAGTGATGTCGTTTATGGCGTAAGACATGATACATTGTGATGCTGCTTAACATGATCATATATGCTGTGTGTTTATGCATTGTGTAAGTGATTTGTTACAACTGGGATTCTCTTGAATCTTATTCTTTCCAATGACTAACATTTCAGATAGGGTAAGTGGCTCTAAAGAGAAGTGAACAACCCGGAGTGATTAGGACCCTTTGGGGTATATTTGATTTTTTGGGAAAGGTGGTTATCTACTTTTGAATTTAGGATTACTGTATATTTTGATATGTAAATACTATATTTGATTTTGGTCATGTAATCTCCTACGTATATCCCTTAGTTTATAAATGTATAGAACTCGGGAGTTGCTGGGGATTTGATTATACACTTTGATATGAATGAATGTAAATTAACTGCACAGGTAATTATATTCGAGTTTTGAAATTGAGACCAGGATGGAGAAAAGTTTTTGAAAGATTTTGTGAAAACCCTAATGTAAGGTAGGAAGTTGAAATGAGTTTAAATAATTCGACGGTCTCTAATCCAATTTAATTATGCGATATCGAATCATAATTACGCTAATCAAGGCAAGGGGTTACACTCTGGCACCAGTCTCTCCCGAGTAGGGCAAATGTCGAATCCTATAATTCGTAATTAGGAACAAAGAGCCAATTCTCTATTCCATTGTTCAATAACTTCTCAACTCTTAAGTTGGTTATCATTATTGTCCCTTAACTACCCATAAATGCCTTTAACAAAAGCCCTAAAGGATTGGAAGGACTATCCCAAAGATCCCCTTTTGGAAGCACAAGAAATGATTTTTCACTGCTGCACTCGAGTGAAGATGACTTCACTCGAGTAATGATGCACTTTGCACTCGAGCACAAAGCTTAACACTCGAGTGATAGCCAAATGCTCACTCGAATTCTAGGAAGTAAGGTACAAAATGTGTTAACCCAAGAGCAGAAAGGAATGACAGAAATCAGAATTGCTCGCTGTACTCGAGCATAAACCAACTCACTTGAGTGGAAGCTAAATGCTCACCCGAGTCCCCAAAAGTGAAGTTTAGGAAGTGCTCACCTGAGAACACAAAGAACTTTCAGGAGAAGAGAACACCCGAGCAGAGATGATTCCACTCAAGTGACAGCTTAGCACCAATGAGTGACCACCCGAGACGAGAGTTTCAGATACACCTTCACTCAAGTGGACCAAGGCCCACTCGAGTAAGAACCCACAACACCCGGAAGTGAGGCAACACTCTTGCCTTTATACAGGGAAGTGCATCAGAAAGCTGAAGGAACACAGAGGAAATGCAGCACTTCACTCAAGTGAGACCCTCATGCACTTGTGTGATGCTTATCAGACACCAGAAAACACAGAAAAACTGACAGCACTTTCCAAAAGTTTTCCAAGAGTTTCCAATGGATCCAAAACCTCAACTAAAGCTAATCAAACACAAAAACAACCAAGGAATTCAATAGAACCATCAAAACTACCAAATTCCTATTCCATTATCATGATTTAGTCTTAGCACCCATGAGTGACCACCCGAGACGAGAGTTTCAGATACACCTTCACTCAAGTGGACCAAGGCCCACTCGAGTAAGAACCCACAACACCCGGAAGTGAGGCAACACTCTTGCCTTTATACAGGGAAGTGCATCAGAAAGCTGAAGGAACACAGAGGAAATGCAGCACTTCACTCAAGTGAGACCCTCATGCACTTGAGTGATGCTTATCAGACACCAGAAAACACAGAAAAACTGACAGCACTTTCCAAAAGTTTTCCAAGAGTTTCCAATGGATCCAAAACCTCAACTAAAGCTAATCAAACACAAAAACAACCAAGGAATTCAATAGAACCATCAAAACTACCAAATTCCTATTCCATTATCATGATTTAGTCTTAAGCCACAATCAATGCAAATTTCTAAAATCTCCAAAACTAACATTTAAATCCCAAATCCATTTCTATCTATTCAAACACATACCAAAACACCTTATTCCATACCAACAACAAGCCAAACTACCAATAACCCTAATCCCTAAAAAATAGGCCAAAAATTTTAGAAATTTAAAGGTTCATCATTTGGCACAAAACATATATAGAAGGCTTGTTTCACTTACCTCTTCAACTTTTCCAAAGAGGTTTCTGTTAGATCTCACATGTTTTGATGATAACAAAGAATGGTATGAAAAAGATTTGATAAACAAATAAGTTTGAACAAAGTAATAACAGGGAAAATCATCACTTGAAGTAACCACTGGAGTAATGAAGAAAGGCCAAGAGAAAAAGCTGAGAAACCTCACCACTAGTAAAATTTCTAAAGAGTTACTCGAGTAAGTACTCGAGTAATGAGATAGAAACTTGAAGTAACCAGAGTCAACCTTCAAGTAACCTGCCAATGTTACTCGAGTGAAGCATCGAATAACCTGAATTTTATTTGAGAGATTACTCGTGTAGCTACTCGAGTAACCTATGAAGTAAATTGTACCATACTCGAGTAAGTACCTGAGTAAACAGGTATTTCCAAGGTTTGTAAATTTTTTTACTTCATGCACTACTCGAGTTATGTGATGTTCATTATTAACTTGCTATCATTACTCTCACGATGATACTCGAGTAAACTTAATGAATACTCGAGGAACTACTCGAGTATGCAAGTCCAGAAATTCAGAAATCATTCCAACATTCATTGATTTGTTTCCTATGTGAATAACCCTTCTTTGTATTAGTATTCTTAGCATATCCACAGTTGATTAAACAATGAAGGAAATGTTCCAACGGTCATTAAGTTCACATACCAAATAAGGAAAGTCAAATGCAACGTACAAACGCTACCTACTGCCACCTACCGCAAACGGATATTTTTAAAATACTGGAAAAGTCAACAGTGGCTGCACACACTCTAACGAGCAAGAAGAAAATGTTCCAACGGTCATTATCAACACATCTATATATATGGGAACATCCAAACAAAGAAGAATAACAAGAACACATACATGAACGCATTATCAAGTTCACGTTCAATACTCTGTTTTACATATACTTGTAATTTTGTACTTCAGTGATTCTTATTCACTCTGTGAGAGAGATATTTCATTCAAACTCAATATTTATTATTGAGGAAACTTAAGGTTTTGGAACCTTGAGTTGGGATTGGATTACAACTTGTAAGGGGGAGCGAGTGTCCAGGTGAAGGAACTTGCTTGTACTGAGGTGCCAAGAACCCACTGAATCTTGGAAGTTATAGTGAAAGTCTTAGAGATATTCTGAGGACTAGACATAGGTCAAAGTGATTCTGGCCGAACTAGGATAACTCCCGGTGTACACTTCGGTGATATTTCTCCTTACTCTTTACTGCATTATATTCACCGTCAAGTTTTCATAGTTGCAACGAAATTTTTAGTATCACCCAATTCACCCCCCTCTTGGGTGAAACGCTTGCTCTAACATTTGGTATCAAAGCGTAGGTCTTCATGTTAAGGTATAACAACCTAAGAAGGATCCAATGGCAAGCATGGGTGAAGGAATTCTTCCTGACGGAGCATCCATCACTAGACCTCCAGGTTTCAGTGGCAAACACTTTTCTTTATAGAAAGCAAAGTTTAGAATATTCATGATGGCTACCAAATATAGGCTATGGGATGTGATTGAGAGTGGAAACTATCAACCTACAAAGATTGTAGATTCTCCGAAAATTCCCAAGACGCCAGTGGAATATAATGAGAATGACAAGAAACGTATCACTCTCAATAGACAGAAAATTCTAATGATATAAAGTGCTTTGAGTCAAAGTGAATACTTCAGAATTTGCATACTTCCAACAACAAAGCAAATGTGGGAAGCTCTGGAAATAGCTCATGAAGGAACTTCAGGAATAAAGGAGAATCAGATCAATACCTTGGTCACTGAATTCAATCTACTTCAAATGAAATCAGGTGAATCAATATCTGAATTCGAACTTAGATATACTCATCTTGTTAATCAACTTGCAGCACTTGGGAAAGTTTATGATCAACATACCCAAGTACCAAAAGATTTTGAATATTCTTTCTAAAGAGTGGGAGGCCAAAGTCACTGCGATAGAAGAAGCAAAAGGAGAATCAATGAGATCAGTTGCTTCTCTATTTGGAAGTCTTTTTGAATATGAAAGTAAACTAAAGTTCAAACGAGAACTAGATGACATCGGTGACAAAAAGAAGAAAGGCCTAGCACTAAAAGCAAAAGAAGAAAATCAAGATGAGAATGAGGAGTTTGACGATAATGAAATGGGCCTAATCATAAGACGATTTAGAAAGTTCAACAAGAAAGGTCAAGGATTCAAATACTTTCAGAAAGGATAAACTAGCAGCAAAGATCATATCATCTACTACGAATGTAGAAAACCAGGACATATCAAATCAAAATGTCCAAAGATGAATCAAAAGAGAAAAGAAAAGAGAAAAGGTAAATTCTTCAACAAAAAGAAGGCCTTTGTATCTCCTATATGGGGTGATAGTTCCTCTGACGAAGAAAGTGATGAAGAAGAAGTAGCCAATATATGTCTCGTTGCTCAAGAAGAAACAGAAGAAGAGGTAAATGATTCTGATCCTACCTATGATGAATTACTTTCTGAATATAATGGTTTACATTCTTAATTCAGCAAAGTAGTTAAAGAATTAGTTGTTTTCAAAAAGAAAAACAAAGTTCTTGAAAATAAACTTAAAGAAAGTTCATAAAAGGATTGTGAAAATTGTTCTTCTTTGAAAAAGAAAAACACTGATCTCACAAAAACTCTTGAAAAATTTACTAAAGGAAGTGAGATGCTAAATGTGATTTTAAAAGCTCAACGATTTATAAATGATCGATCTGGTATTGGATATGATCCAAAATCAGATAGAAGAAAAGGTAGAAAGAAAGCAGGAGGTAAGTCATATTTGAATTATTTCCAGCATTCTGTGCATACATCAAATCCTTTTGCATATTGTAATTACTGTAATAGAAAAGGTCATTATACCTTTTCATGCATTCATAAGAAGAAAGGAACGATAGGAACCTACAAATGGGTACCTAAAGGAACAAATGTTTCGAAAATTTCCTGTACTAACCCCAAAAGGACCTAAAAAGAAGTGGGTACCTAAGACTTAATCGTATTTAATTGCAAATATGTCTCAAAGCATCTAAAAAAACAAGTGTTACATAGACAGTGGATGCTCTAGACATATGACCGGTGATTTCGAAAGTTTTACCAAATTGCAACCTAAATAAGGTGGAAAGGTAAAATTTGGAGGAAATCAAACTGGGGATAGCAGGAATTGGTGAAATAAAAAATGACAAAGGCATACAAGTCAAAGACGTATACTATGTCGATGGATTGTGACATAACTTGTTGAGTGTGAGTCAAAGTACACACAAAAACAACTGGGTAATATTTGACTCAGAGGAATGTCTAATTATCAACAAGAATGACTTACTACTTGATAAGAAGAATATTAAGGCTAAGCTCAGAGCAAAAAAGGGGAAGGTAATTGTTATACTCTAGATATTAGTAGAAATGAATCTAAAAACTGTTTTCTGAGTAATGCCGATGAAAGTTGGCTATGGCATAAGAGATTGGCTCATGTCAATATGCATCAACTAGGCAAATTACTCAAAAAGGATTTAGTTCTTGGATTACCCAAAGTAAACTTCAAAAACGATTTGATTTGTGACGCATGTCAAAATGGTAAACAAACTAAATCATTTTCCAAATTGAAAAATGAGATTTCAACAAATAGACCACTACAATTATTGCATATGGATTTAGTTGGCCTAGCAAGAGTAAAGAGTCTTGGTGGCAACTTATATTCATTGGTCATTGTTGATGACTTCTCCAGATTTACATGGGTTATTTTTCTATCATCAAAGGATGAAACCTTTGAAGAATTTATTGTTTTCGCCAAGAAAGTGCAAAATGAGAAAGGTATGTCCATTACAGGTATTAGGACGGATCATGGTGGAGAATTTGAAAATCAAGCTTTTGAAGAATATTGTGATACTAATGGCATTTATCACAATTTCTCTGCTCTAAGGACACCTCAACAAAATGGAGTCATGGAAAGTAAGAATAGAGTGCTCACTGAAATGGCTAGAGCAATGTTAAATGAAAAGAATGTGTCTCAAGTTTTCTGGGCTGATGCTATGAGTACAGCATGCTATATTTCAAATAGAGCCTATATTAGAACAAAACTTGGAACGACACCACACGAGCTATACAAAGGAAAGAAGCCAAACATTGCTCATCTACACATCTTCGGTTGTAAGTGTTTCATTCATAATAATGGTAAAGATAACTTAGGAAAATGTGATTCTAAAACTGATGAAGGAATTTTCCTAGGATATTCTAACCGAAGTAAAGCATATAGAGTTTTTAATAAAAGAACATGTGTTGTTGAAGAATCAATTCATATTGTATTTGATGAATTTGAATCCTATGACAAAACCATTGATGAAGACCATGAAGTTGTTTTAAATCAAGAAAATGGTCAATATATTTCTAAATCTCTTTTTCCAGAAGTTGATGAAACCAAGGAAGAAGAGCAATCACTAGGACAACCTAGAGCCTGGAAATACAATAAAAGTCATCCCTTAGATCAAGTCATAAGAGATGTGAATGAAGGGATCAAAACTAGAAATAGAATTTTAAATGAAGTAAGTTTTTCTGCATTCATTTCTGAGATTGAACCTTCTAACATTGATGAAGCCCTATCAGACAATGATTGGGTTATAGCAATGCAAGAAGAACTAAATCAATTTGAAAGAAATCAAGTTTGGGATTTGGTACCCCGACCCAAGAATCATCTGATCATTGGCACTAAATGGGTATTCAAGAACAAACTCGATGAATCCGCAATTATTGTCAGAAACAAGGCAAGATTGGTGGCCAAAGGCTATAATCAGGAAGAAGGAATTGATTATGAGGAAACGTATGCTCCAGTAGCTAGATTGGAAGCTATATGTGTACTCTTAGCCTTTGCATGCATCAAAGGATTCAAACTCTATCAAATGGATGTAAAGAGTGCATTTCTAAATGGCTACATTATGGAAGAAGTATATGTAAAGCAACCTCCAGGTTTGAAGATACAACCAAACCTGACCATGTTTTCAAACTCAAAAAGGCTTTATATGGTTTAAAACAAGCTCCTATAGCATGGTATGAAAGGCTCAGTAAATTTCTTATTAATCAAGGTTTTGTAAAAGGAAAAGTTGATACAACACTTTTTACAAAATGAAAACGTGATGATATTTTAATTGTTTAAATATATGTTGATGATATTGTTTTCGGTGCTACTAATGATTCTCTGTGTAAGGAATTTTTTGAGATAATGCAGGGAGAGTTTGAGGTGTCAATAATGGGAGAATTGAATTTCTTTCTTGGTTTGCAAATCAAACAAAGAAAGAATGGAATCTTCATATCTCAAAAAAAGTACTTAAAAGAGTTATTGAAGAAGTATGGAATGGATGAAGCAAATGGAACAGACACGCCTATGAGCTCAACTACATTGCTTGATGCTGATGTCAAAGGGAAAGACTACAACATCATAAAATATAGAGGAATGATTAGATCATTACTCTATCTCACGGCAAGCAGACCGAACATCCAATTCAATGTTGGCATATGTGCAAGATATCAATCAGCACCAAAGGAATCACATGCTAAAATTGTCAAACGAATCTTTAGATACCTTGCTGACACACCAGAATTAGGTCTGTGGTATACCAAAGGAAGAAGTGAATATCTAGTTGCATATTCAGATTCTGATCATGGAGGATACGAGAAAGATAGAAAGAGCACCAGCGGACAAGGTCAATTTCTTAGAGGATCTCTTGTATCATAGTTCAGCAAGAAACAAAATACAGTGTCTCTTTTGTCAACGGAAGCCAAAAATGTTCCAGTCTCAAGTTGTTGTGCACAAGTGATATGGTTAAAACAACAACTACAAGATCTTGGTATTTATCTCAAAGAAATACCAATCTATTGTGACAATACAAGTACGATAAGCTTGGCAAAGAATCCAGTTCAACATTCTAGAACCAAGCATATCGATGTCAGACATCACTTCATCAAAGATAATGTCCAAAAGAAAGATGTGAAAGTGATATTTATTCCTACTCATCTTCAACTAACTGATATCTTCACCAAACCTCTTGCAAAAGATCAATTTCTATATATTAGAAGAGAATTGGGAATGGTAAATCCCAATGAATTGTAAGTTATTTTGGTTTCTCATAATGTTAGATAATGTTATTTGATGATGTTTTGATGATTACTAACTTAAGCATCGGAGTATGTAGAAATTTGTTTTGCAGGAAGATTGAAACTCTGTTTTGAGAAATAAAAACAGAGGTTATCAGAGGACACCATTACTGGAGTACCAACTTCAAGAAATGTCTTACAGTGCAGCATTACCCGAGGGACAACTTGAAGTAAAAGAGCACATTACTCGAGTAAGTACTCAGGTAATGGTTTTCCAAAACTGGCAGTAAAGCCTCGAGTAACTGCAGGTCCAGATCACAAACTCGATGAGAATAAACTCAAATCTGTTCTTAAATAGCTATCAAATGATCGAGGGAACACACATGGATAATTACAATATTATTCATGCCAGGTACATAGCTTAAATGAATTATTTTTAGAATTTTCTATATGATCACTCGAGTTAAACTTGATAATTACTCGAGTAAAGCCTCGAGTAATGTCGGGTTCTAGGTCTTTATTAGTTGCAAACTCGGTCATTTCCACAAAATCTCCTTGAGTGAATCATCCAGTCCTCTCACAAAAATTTTTCACAATCTCTTCCTTGCTTGATTTCCGTCAAAACCCATCAATTTTTAGCTCCAAAAACATCCTATTTTGCTCAGAATCTCTATGCCCTATATCGCGACTTCTCACTCTGTTTTTTTGAGATTTCAATTTTCTCTGATTCAAGATAGTTAGAACCAAAAATCTTACTCCTACATACTCTTTTGCATCTCCACAACTCTCTGACCCTCTTTCTTCTCCTCCTAGAAAGAGACGAAAACTCACTCCTAGATCAAAATCCAAAATCCAACCGAAACCTCAACCTAAACCAAAGGAGAAAGGTGTTGTGATCAAAGAGCCAGTGGTCACAAGGACTCAATCAAGGAAAAGCACCTCAACTGGGAGAGGCAAAAGCACCAAGTCTCCTTCTCCTCTACCTTATGATTCTTCCACTCCTTCTTTTACTCCAAAACCCTCCAAAAAGCCAAAGTACGATGTGAATGTGGCTAAAGCAATGGCTAGGATTCTTGATCAACTAGAAAAGGGACAATCCTCCAAAAAGTCAGAATTGCCAGAAGAGGAAATTACTAAACCTCCAAAGGGGTTCAATGTCAACAAATTGGAGGATTCTCAGAAGTACCTCACACAGTTCTCAAGAAGAAAAGTCTGCAAAACTCACAGTGTGGATCTCAAGGTACTTCAGGAGGTATTGAAATATGACCTAAGTCCCTTTCTTAAACCTTTTATGCCTTGGCTGTCAATTAGACTTCCTTTTTGCACAAAAATTGTTACTCATTTTTACTGCAACCTTGAAATCCTAGATGAACCTAATAGGACTTCTGTAGAGGAAGAAATGACCACAACTGTTAGAGGCCAGAAAATCCTTATCTCACCCTCTAGGATCAACATTTGTTTAGGAATAGAAAACCCCCTGATGACATATATTCCAAGCTTAAACCTAACCAAATTTTCACAGTCCTTAGACTTGGTGAGCTATTGGGTCCTCTTAACTTTAATCCGAGTGACATGTGTGACCATCACAGGGTTCTTTGGTATATTTAGTCTAGATCCCTTGTGAACAAAGCCAATAACTACACTCATTTCTCTGACCGGGAATATAGGTGGTTTGCTTCCCTACTCCTGAAGGAACAAAAAAACTTGGGAGAATACATCTTCTCTAAGATAAAGAGGTACAGAATAGAGGGGAAAGTAACTACTCCTATGCCATATCCTCATATTATTTCACTTATTCTAAAGAAAAACAAGATATGGTATTTGGAGACTAAAGAGCCTATTGAGAGGATCACTCCAATAGGAAGAAATCATATTGGGAAGCTCAATATTGAGATTCCTCTCAAGGGTCCTCTGAAGTCAAGTCCGAAGAAGAAGAAGAAGACTGAGACTGAGACAAGCAAAATGGATGATACTCAGTCCTCTGCTCCTACTGCTACTCCTTCTTCACCCTCTTTCCTCAATGCCACACTTCAACACTTCATGAAAAATATGCTCAAGGGATTTCACATAGACATCACCAACACCAATGCTGAGTTGATAACTACATGAATGACAAAATGGCTGAGTTGGTTGAGAGGATGAACAAGAGGCGCGAGGAGTTGTTAGCAGAGCAGCGTGCCCAGGGTGAGACTCTAAGGTTAATTCTAGCAAGATTGGACTCTATGGGTCCTGGACCTTCGGCTAGTCCATCATCTGCACCTGAGGCATTCTCACCTCTAGAGAACATCCCCTCTGAGTTTCATCATATTGAGGTTGAGCCATCTATCCCTGAAATCTCCTTTCCCAAACTTCCAGATTTTAGCCCACTTAAACCAAGACCCTCTCTACTCAAATTCCCCATTATTCTTCCTAGAGATATCCTATGCTCAGTGGATGATCCTAAAACCAATGAGACTATCCACATTACCATTGAGGGTTCACCACCCAGAGTGTTAGATATGAATAGTTTTGATGATGTCAAATATAGATGTTAAATATGAGCAAAAAGTTTGTATAATATACTTATCTTCCACATTGACTAACTACCATATTTAATGTTGTATATCTTGTAGATTAGTCATAGACATCATTGTGGGTTGATGTTATAATGCCTCATATGTGGAGAATGATCATCAAGAAGAAAATCAAAAGACAAGGGATTGAAGAAAGAAGGCATTGCAAGAACTAATAGGAATATCAAGCAAAGATTGAAGAAGATTGAAGATATTCAAGAAGATATCTAATTGGTTTATGAAGAAAGATCATCAATTCAAGAAGATATCTAATTGGTTTATGAAGAACGATCATCAATTCAAGAAGATATCTAGTTGGGTTATGAAGAATGATCATCAAGTGGTAAAACAAGAAGAAAGAGATTGAAGAAAGAAGAAGAAAGAGATTAAAGAAAGAAGAACTTGCAAGATTACATGAGAATATCAAGATCCAAGCTATTAGAAGTGATACCGGAGGTTTCTATGATCATACGGAAGTTGGAATGAGTCAATACGAAGCTAAAATGATGTATACGGAAGCTATGGTACCTTTGGGGATGATTACCCGAGTAATCACTCGAGTAATATGGCATTGTATGATTTTGGAGGTGTTTACTCCAGGCTTTACTTGAGTAATCTGCCGGGTTATTTGATGAATCACTCGAGGCGGAATTTGAAGTAATGGGCACTCTGTTTTTCGCGCGGCAGAACATAGGTTCGGTATTTTGATGATATCTCTCCAACCACATGTCGGATCGAACGGAAACCGGTGGCATATGAAACTAGACTTCCAACACGAACTTTGGACACCAAGATCACATTCAAAGGAGTTCCGATGAGGGAGATATGATCTGTTGAAGTTGACTCATGAATCACCGTCATATTCCAGGACAGCTTCGGTATTTTGGACATAACTCTCAAAATACATATCGGATTGAGATGAAACTGATGCCATATGAAAGAAGACTCAAAGAGATTTACATGGATATATAATTTGTCACATTTGAAGCTATATCCTAAGAGCTATGACTTCTGGAAGTTGATGCTCGTGATTTCAGGATTGTCTAAGAACAGTAGATACTCTTTGGATCATAACTTTCTGTACACAACGAGTTCGGAGCTGATTTTAGTTGCATTGGAATGTAGATAATGAGGGCTTTCCGATGATATATAATTTGCCATGTTTCGAGTCAAAATCAAGAATTTACTTGAAGGCACCACTCGAGTAACTAGTTGATAACAAAAGACTTTACTCGAGTAGGTACTCGAGTAATCAGATAGAAAACTTCCAGTTGCTTTCAAGTTGCCAATGATACTCGAGTAAGTACTTGAGTAACTCTGTTTCTGAGAAAATAGTGCTCTCGGCATTTTGTACCACTGCAACATTACTCGAGTAGCTACTCGAGTAACTCGCTATGGTAAGCAAAAACTTGAAGTTGATCAAAGTTTTCCCGATGATACTCGAGTAAACTTTAATGAATACTCGAGTAGCTACTCGAGTAAAGCACTGTGCTAGCAAAACTTGAAGAATTATTTAGACGAAAACTTCAAGTCACTACTGGAGTAAAGCACAAAAACTTCAAGTCACTACTGGAGTAAAGCACGAAAACTTCAAGTCACTACTGGAGTAAAGCACTGTTTAGACGAGAACTTCAAGTCACTACTGGAGTAAAGCACTGTGTATGCAGAGTTATTTAGAAGAGAACTTCAAGTTACTACCCGAGTAAGCTATGCAGAAAATGGAAGGCCACTCGAGTAGTCACTCGAGTAACATGTGAAGAAACTTGATGTTTACTCGAGTAAGCACTCGAGTAATGCTTCCCAGGAAAACAGAACAACGTCCCGAAAATTCTGGAAATCAATGGAATGATCATATAACTCATTCTTATTACTTCTAATCACTCTAACACTTCATTGTATTAGTGTTTAATGCATTTTTCCAGTAAAACAATGAAGAGATGATGAGAAGAGATAAAAGTTGAGTTTACGGAGCGGAGCGGCCAACGTTCCAACGGCTAGTTTTCAAAATCGAAGAACGGTCAAACAAAGCTGCGTCACTCTAACGGACATGTTGAAATGCTCAAACGGTCATCAATCCTCATCAGCTATAAATAGAAGATCATCCAAAACAGAAGTAAGACTCAGAGTATACATCGTCCAAATGCCAACATCCTGACATCAATACTCATCGCACATACTCTCTGTTTCTCTAGCTTCTATATGATTTACCTTTGAGAGAGATATTATTTGTATTGTAATTCAGTGTTCATCTTATTCACTTCTGAGAGAGAAGATTGATTGTAATCTTTCATCATCAAAGTTGTATCCTTACGGTGTGTAAGGGGGAGCAACTTGGTTGTAATCTTACGGTGCGTAAGGGGGAGTAATCTCAGTACGAGAATTGTAAAGGCTTCACAAGTGCCCGAATCAAACTTGTGAGATTGTAGTGGTTCTCAAGTACCCGGTTAAACTTGAGGAAGATAGTGGATTGAAAATCTCAGGAGGAGCCTGGGGACTGGACGTAGGTCATCGTGGATTGGATCGAACCAGGATAAATTACAGTTTGCATATTCTCTTCCCTAAGCTCTTATACTTCTAGCATATATCATTTAAATATCTAACTATGATTTATGATTCATTACTTTCATATTTATTGCTTCCTCTAAGATGCGAAAAGATTTTCAAAGTTCTTAAGTTTTTATCTTACACCCAATTCACCCCCCTCTTGGGTGTCAGCCGGTTCTAACACAGAGCTCAGCCTGAACTCACACCTACACCTATTCCTTCCCCTACTCATACAGAGGAAATCTCATCCACATCCTCTGGTCATCATTCTGCAGATGCCACAGACGAGGTTGAGATCACCACTGTTGTTGTCTATCAGCCCCCTCCAGTTCCTCCAAGAGATGACATTCATATCCCTCTCTCAATCTTCCTGAACCAGAATCTTCCACCTCCACTTCTGATTCTTCTAGTTCAGATAGCTTCTTGGTTCTTCCTATCAAGCCCATATCTACAGTCAAGCCTTCCGATCCTCCACTTGATTGATGAAGACTAAACGGGGGATAAGAGGTTGAGTGATTTTGTGGTTGACTGGGTCTCTTTCATTTTGGGAATATGGATGTACATGGGATTTAGAGAGCTTTTCATACTTGTAATGCAATTTTAAGTTCAATGCAAGTTTCTTTAAGTTTTAATTTCAATTCAAGTCCATTTAAATTTTTTTTTTGAGATATAATACATTATGGGACTAATGAGTTTATTATGTATGCAAGGTGAATATGTTATGTTTTCAAAATCTTCCAAAACACTATGAATTGACACTTAACAAATTAGTTCAAAAAGATTTTCAAAATTACAATTGATTTCAAGAAGTGTTTATTTGAGAACTCAATTTCAAAAACTTTATTCAAAATCACCAAGTTTTGTCATCATCAAAAAGGGGAAGAATGTTAGATCTCACATGTTTTGATGATAACAAAGAATGGTATGAAAAAGATTTGATAAAAAAATAAGTTTGAACAAAGTAATAACAGGGAAAATCATCACTTGAAGTAAGCACTGGAGTAATGAAGAAAAGCCAAGAGAAAAAGCTGAGAAACTTCACCACTGGTAAAATTTCTAAAGAGTTACTCGAGTAATGAGATAGAAACTTGAAGTAACCAGAGTCAACCTTCAAGTAACCTGCCAATGTTACTCGAGTAAGTACTCGAGTAACCAGGTAAAAGACTTCCAGTTGCTCTCGGCCTGCCAATGTTACTTGAGTGAGTACTCGAGTAACCAGGTAGAAGACTTCCAGTTGCTCTCGGCATGCCAACGTTACTCGAGTCTATACTCGAGTTCCCTGCTTCAAGAAATATGTTGCTCTTGGTATTTTCAACCCTGCCAATGTTACTCGAGGAGCTACTCGAGTAACCCACTGTGGTAAGCAAAACTTGAAGGTAATACTCAATTAACTTGATATGCTATTATCACACTTCACTCGAGGCACTACTCAAGTATGTAGGTATTAAATTGTTCTATATCAAAGACTTGAAAAAGATTACTCGAGTCAGTAACCGAGAAATCTGCAGAGTTATTCACAAAGCACTTGAAGTATCTACCCGAGTAAGCTATGCAGAAAATTGATGTTTACTCGAGTAAATACTCGAGTAACCAGGTAAGCAAACTTGAAGTGCTCTTGGCCTTGTAATCCTGCCAACATTACTGGAGTGAAGCATCGAGTAACCTGAAGTTTATTTGAGAGATTACTCGAGTAATATATGAAGTAAATTGTACCATACTCAAGTAAGTACCCGAGTAAACAGGTATTTCCAAGGTTTGTAAATTTTTTTACTTCATGCACTACTCGAGTTATGTGATGTTCATTTATTAACTTGCTATCATTCCTCTCACAATGATACTCAAGTAAACCTAATGAATACTCGAGTATGCAAGTCCAGAAATTCAGAAATCATTCCAACGTTCATTTATTTGTTTCCTATGTGATTAACCTTCATTGTATTAGTATTCTTAGCATATCCGTAGATAAACAATGAAGAGATCTTACCAAATAAGGAAAGTCAAATGCAACGTACTAACGCTACCTACTGCCACCTACCGCAAATGGATATTTTTCAAATACTGGAAAAGTCAACAGTGGCTACGCACACTCTAATGAGCAAGAAGAAAATGCTCCAACGGTCATTATCAACACATCTATATATATGGGAACATTCAAACAGAGAAGAATAACAAGAACACACAGACGAACGCATTATCAAGTTCATGTTCAATACTCTGTTTTACATATACTTGTAATTCTGTACTTCAGTGATTCTTATTCACTCTGTGAGAGAGATATTTCATTCAAACTCAATATTTGTTATTGAGGAAACTTAAGGTTGTGGAACCTTGAGGTGGGATTGGATTACAACTTGTAAGGGGGAGCAAGTGTCCAGGCGAAGGAACTTGCTTGTACTGAGGTGCCAAGAACCTACTGAATCTTGGAAGTTATAGTGAAACTCTCAGAGATATTCTGAGGATTGGACGTAGGTCAAAGTATTTGTGGCCGAACCAGTATAACTCCCAGTGTACACTTCGGTGATATTTCTCCTTACTCTTTACTGCATTATATTCACCGTCAAGTTTTCATATTTGCAACAAAATTTTTAGTATCACCCAATTCACCCCCCTCTTAGGTGAAACACTTGCTCTAACAATTTCTTGATTCTCAAAACTTCAAAATTCCTTGAGAGCTCAAATCAACACCATTGGGCAATCTAGAACCATCAAAATGAAGCTCTCAACCCAAGGAACAACTTTAGAGAAGAGAGTTTGAGCATTTGAGATCATCTACTCACCTTGAATCAAGCTTTTCTTCTTCCTTTCTTCTGCTACAATGGCGCAAGAGAGAGAGCAAGAGAGATGGGAGTATGAGAGGAAGCAAAAATCATCATTTTCCCTTACCCATGCTACACCAGCTGAAAAGGAAGAGGGAAGAGAGAGAGAAAATATTAAACAATGGGATTTGACTTTTCTCTAGCCTCTCTCTTCTTCTTGCCTTGACACATGTCACAATCTCATTAGCTCTCCTCAAATAAGTAACTAATTTGTTACTCTAACCACTCCATTAGCTACTTAGTTACACATCCCACTTCTTCTTAGTTAGTAATTAATTTCACCCTTAATCACCAACTAATTAACCAACAATTTCCATTCTTCAAATTTTCCCACTGATTTTGGCATATTAATTAAAATTGCTACAAAACACATAAAATTCCAATTTAAATTCACATATATCCATAATAATCCTCATTAGCCCTTAATCAAAATTTGGGGCATCACAGAAGTCATTTATAGTACAAAAGAACATGGCTCGCATTTTAAAAATCTCCTTATTCATATGAAAAACATCGACACCTTCATGCCACAACTCTATCAAGTCTTTGATCAAGGGTTCTAGGTAAATATGTATGTCATTCTGGGTTGCATTTGTCCCGAAATCAACATAGACAACATAATGTACTTTCATTTCATGCATAACAAAGGAAATAAGTTGTAAATTACTAATAGAATAGGCCATGAACTATGATACTATTTAGGCTACCATAAGGATTCATGTCATCTGTGCTAAGCCCAAGCCTAAGATTCCTAAGTTCTTCGCCGAAGCTAGGAAATAATTGATCGATTTTCTTCCATTGAGAAGAATCATCTGGATGTCGAAGCTTTCCATCAGAAATCCTCTCATCCACATGCCTTCTCAAATTTTTGGCATCAATTTCATTGGCAAACAAGTGCTTGAACCTTAGTATGATTGGAAAATACTACAACACTTTTGCAAGGGCCTTATTTGATTTATACCTTAGAGTTTCACATATTGGACATTGCTCCTTCTCTTCATGCTTTTTTCTATACAATATGCAATCATTAGGGCATGCATGGATCTTTTTATACTTCATCCCTAATGGACACAATATTTTCTTAGCATCATAGTATCGATAAGGCAACACATTATTATCTGGAAGCATGTCCTTAAAAGCCTCAAGAGTTTCTAAAAAACTCTTGTTGCTCTATCCATATCGTGTTTTCAAACTTACCAATTTCAATATTGCTCTCAAAAATTGGTATTTATTTAGGGTACAGCGGCTTCTCAGCATCACTGCACATATTACCATATACATGTGATTGCTCAAAAACCTCTTCTCCTATATCATGAATAATATCCTCTATCCGATCATCCATATACGTGTCATTATCATCAAAGGCCACTCCCCCCTTTTGAGATGACTTGGCATTTCTAATTCTTCACCATGCTATACCCATACTGTATAATCTTACAAAATCCTTCAAAATTAAATATGTATATATATTTGCAGCACTTAGTCGCTTCTCATTCAAACATACTACACAAGGGCAATAAAACATCCCACTATTATCATTGGTATTTCTTCTAGCAAAGTCTAAAAAACCCCTCACCCCAACATCATATTCAACACTTGTCCGTTTAGCTTTTATCCAACTACGATCCATATATTTCAACACCTAGTAGCGCCCTATCCAATAGCAAAATGATAGACAACAAAATAAGATAAGAAAGTATAAATACCTTGTATCAACCAATCCATTATCAAACTTTTGTTTATAACTTTATATTCAATTCAAACCTACATAGCAAATATCATAATATGATCATTAATGGAAATCCAAGATAAGAAACGGTAAATAAAATATCATAATATGATCATTAAGCTAGTATTTGAAGTTATCATCACTGAGTTCAATGGTGAGAGTAAGATAGAGAGCAATATTGAGCATATTCAAACAAAGCCATAATCATAAAACAGAACACCTCTATTTACTACTTCAGGCATATTAGAATATGATGCCAGACATGGTTAAACCCACCCGAAACAATATCAAAAGGGTCAAGTTCAAATTATTAACAACAATCAAAACAAACCTGGAAAGTTGTTTTCACGAGTAATCACTCTTTGTGCTCCCGTTTGGAAGAAGAACGAGTGGCGATTTAAAGGAGGAGGAGTCAGAGCTAGAATGTTATCGATTGATGGTGAAATAAAGGTCGACTAATGGCAAGGTATATGGAAAGTGACTCTTCGCCTGCTAATACAGACCCAGCCCAATGCCACCTCTGAGATTGGGAAAAAGAACACCATCGGTTAGATTGTGAGATATTATGTTCAAAGAGAAAGATTGCCCCAGATTTAGAGAGAAAGAGGATGGCAGAGTTGTGAACAAGAACACCGTCAAAGAAATTTCAGGGCAAAGTGAGTTCAGAGAGCAAGCTATGATTCAGTAGGAAGAAGAAAAGAGCGAAATTTTAATTAGGGTACACACTTTTAAGATCGATATTTAAGAATAACCGGTCTTAAATATACATTTTAAACCGGTTTTTAAAATAACCGGTCTAAAAAGCTTCAACTTTTAGACCGATTATAATATATAATCGGTCTTAAAAGTTAAAAAAATTAATTATGGGTTTCTTATTCAGACCAATTATAGAAATAACCAAACTAAAAAGTGTATTTATTTTTTATTATTTTATCGTTTTAAGACTAGTTGCACATAAATAAGGTCTAAATAATATCTTTAAGACCTAATATAATGGAACCAGTCTTCGAAGTAATCTATAATTACAAAAATTCCACCGGTCATATATTTTAGACCTTATCCCTATATAACCGGTCAAAATGAGCTGGTCTAAAAGACTGATTTTGTACTAGTGTCACTGGTAGCAAATATCAACTTGTAAAACTTATTTTCCCACATAATAATATTGTGTGTGACCACTAATTGCCTTGTTTTGTCATTCCATATGCTCTTTAATTCACCATTTCATTCCCTTAAATATAAGGGATTTTGGTGACTGAAATTCGAGATGTTACAATTACCGGCAACTGGAAGCTCTAGACAAGATCAATCAAGACCATTGGTTATCTAAAGACTTTTTATTATTTTCAAGTCTGTAATTATTATGCATAAAACCCTTATAAGAATTCATGTAATATAATCAAGCATATTGTATCAGTAATATCAGTATATCTATGCTTTCCCTGTATGCCCACCGAACTGCACAATGTTATCAGAGGTATTAAATCCTTCGGGATATTTACAACTTTTTTGTAGTGAAATGATATGGGACGGGCATGGGACATCCTATTAAAAAACATTATTCATCCTAAAGAAGTAGAAGACTGGAAAAAATAAAAAAAAATATCCTATTAGAAGTAATAAATGTGTGAGAAATATATTATTTATTGTAATGATAACCTTATTATTTATGAAAATTATGAGTAAGAGAGAATGAGTGTAATACTCTGAATTTTGGGATCGGAGGCTTGGGAATAAGCCTGAAATAAGTGAACTGCTAAGCCCCAGTTTAACAGGTGCCCCAAATCTATTCCCTAATGGTTCTTATTGTAATATCCCGAATTTTGGGATTTTAAACTAGAAAATAAGCCTGAATTAAGTGGATTTCTAAGCCCTGGTTTAGCAGGTGTCCTAAATCTATTCCCCAACATTTCTTATATCTATGTGGTATTAAAGGGAATAAAATGGTAAATTAAAGAGTATGGGAAAGTTGTATACAAAAATGGAATTTGTTGAAGTTGCAAGTCTATGTCGTTTCGTTGCTTCCAGTGAGGCAATGTTGTTGTGCAATGGGTTTTGTTGAACAAACGATGTTCAAAACTAATGCAATTCTATAGGGTGAAAGTAGACATTCTAAACTTTATTTTGAAAGGTAATGGATAATTTTTGGAGTTGTATACAAAAATTTTTGAATTTTACCCAGTGAAATTGGTTATTTTCTGAAACAGCATCCAAAAACTAAAATTCTACGAATTGTGTACTTCCATTTGGCTAAAGGCTATATCTTTCCTTGAAACAAGACTCAATAAGGATTCTATAGCCTGGGAATCACTCCAATTCAATGTCTACAAATTTAGTTATGATTTTTCAAAGTTAGGCCAGAAAATCTGCCAGAAATTCCAAATAATCAGAAAATGAAAAAAAAAAGTGGTGGCAATCTTGTAATTATGGGAAACTTTATTAAAGCATATTTCCCTTCATCCTCATCCCATTTCCGTGCAGCCATGCTTGAAATAAGAGAGAGAAAGTTTGAGAGAGTTTAGAGAGAAAAGAAAAAAAAACTCACAAGATAAGTCGATTTATTTAATGAATTTGTCCCTAAAGTGTATAACTCGTCTCCTAAGCTCCTCTTTTATGTGATTTAATGTGTTGGAAGCTAGAAATTTGGTGTTACAAAGGCTAGGGTTTCGACCATACTAGGAAACGTTAGAGGGAGCTTAAGGTAACTTCTGAAACTTCATCTTTGATTGTTCTGGCTATTGTGGATAATTTACTCAGTGAAATTTCGCCGGATTGTCTTTGGTTTTAAATTTTGGAAATGAGACGGCCTAAGGGTTATGCTGCCGAAATTTGGTGCAAATGGTAGTTGTAACCTAATTAAATATTTAATAAAGTTGTAGGAGTAGAAAGGAACACATTTGCGAAGTTGAAATTTAAAAAAACAAACCCCATTTTTTCCCAAGGAATTTGAGAATTTTGGCCAGGGGCAGATATGGGGCTTAGAGTTGGATTTTCAATGATTTGATGATTCCATTGTGTTCAAGAGGGAAAATTAGGTGGGGTTACAATTGATCAATTTTTCAGAAAAAGCATGAAAAAGCATAATTATGAAAACGCCTGTGAAACCTTGAAATAGGGATTGCCAAGGGCATTCTGGTCTTTTGGCAATGAATTTGGTGATTTCAATTCATGAAATAGATTCCTTGAGTAAAAATATGTTGGAATAACCCATGTCAAAATTTCAAAAAAAGTACAGTCAAACTGGGTACGGCGGGGCTGGGCCAGGCTGGGTCCTTATGGTCATTTTGTTAATTTTTCAATATAGACTCATATAACCACTAGAAAACACTATGGAAGTGTCTAAATTATACCTTTTAAACTGTAGGATCTTATTGATTGCCTAAGCTACGGCACGAAGTTCTAGAAGCCTACCTAAGGATCAAGAAGGGTTAAGGTATAAAACTTACCTCTCCTGCATGTAATTGGTATTTGTGCTAGTGTATTGATGCTTGTTATTACTTTACTTGATTGTGCAGAGCATATTTGACTAATGAAGCTCTGTTTCTGTTTATACTATGGACATAGTTCTGTTGCATGAAACATTGAGCATGCAGAAAGCTAACATGTCATGCATATAGCATCTATCATGCATGCATATTGGTACTGTTTCCTACTAAGATTCTCTCGAATCTCACCCTCCCCTACCAACAATTTAGACAGGAGGAGACAGAAGAATGCTGAGAAAAAAGAATAAAATCGTATGAAGGGATTGTAGTGGTAGAACGAAGACGGGAAGATGTCTCCAATTAACTAGGATGGGTTTAGATACCCTAGAGCCTTGTGCGGCTACAAGTTTGGTAATTATTATGTACGAACCCCTATGAGAAATTTCTATAATCATGCGCATATTATCAGTATATTTACGCTACTCTTGTGTTACCCACGAAACCACGCATTAATACTCTGTTGCAAGTCAAAATAAGATAAGGGTGTGACACTTATATTTTTGGGGTATTAAAGAAAGTAAATGGTGAATTTTGGAGAATGTGATTATGCTTCCAGTGAAATTTCCTATGAGGCAGTGAGCTTGTCATGTAATTTTGTTTGACCAAATGATAAGTAAAAATTATGAAATTTTACAGGGTGAAAGTAGACATCCTGAGATTTAATTTGATACTTCATATGAATCATTTAGAGTTATATACAAAAAGTTATGAATTTTTGAATTTAGGCCAGAAAAACTGGAAATTTTATTGAACAACATTCAAAGATTTAAATTCTGGGATTTTTGTGCTTTCAATTGGAAAAGTTCTATATTTTTTCTTGAAACTAGACTCAACAAGAGTTCTATAGCCTTTGGAATCACTCCAATACGATGTCTACCAAATTAGTTATGATTTTTCAAAGATTGGTCAAAAAATTTGTAAGAAAATTCAAAAATGTCAAATTATGGAATTATGATATCATCAAATGATAAGATGACATGATCATATTATAAAGCTTATTTCCTCCTTTCTTCCTCCCATTTCTAAAGTCCAGCAGCTAAAATAGAGAGAGAAGAGTTAAGATCATTTAGAGAGAGAATGAGAAGAAAACTCGCAAGGTAGGTCGGTTTCTTTAGTGAATGTAACACCCCAAATTTTATTCACCAAAAATATATTGTAATTATTTGAATAATTCAATAAAGTGGTGAATAAATCATAATTTTGCCAATTTAGCCCAAGATTTATTATTTTCCAATTAAATGGAGTTAATTTCAATTAATCAAGGAAAACAAAGGAAAATGCATAATGTGATTATTCTTGGTGGAATAAATCAAGAATTGTGAAATTAAGGGGAAATTATACTTCATACAATTATAGGAATTTTGGAAATTATGAAAAAAAAAACATTTTTCCTCTTTTTCCTCCCTAAGTTTCGGCATACATGGAAAGAAAAGGGAAATTGTAAATCCAAGAAGCAAGATGAAGGTGATGTTGACAAAACTACATGCACAACTCAATGATGGCAAAGTTGGAGTGCACACTAGGTGAAAGACATATGCATGGTGGTCATAATGAGAGAGTATGGTGGGAGGCATGGTTGGAGAGATGGTGTACATGAAAGGTGGAGAGATCTCAACCATTGGCTAAATCAAGGGCTAAGATGAAAGATGACAAGTTAATACATATTTTCCCTTCCTCCCTTCATGCACTTCACGTACAAAGAAAAGAGAAGAGAGAGAGAGAGAGAGAGTAAGCTTGGGAGTTCTTGGTGATTTAGAGAGCTCAAGGAAGAAGAAGCTAAGGTAAGTGTTGTCTTTTAAGCATTTTCCTTGTGATCTTCCATGAAATCCTTCTCTAAACTCTTGTTTCTCATGAATCTATGGTGGTGAAGAGACACTTTGAGATCAAGAAGAGAGGGAAGAGGAGCCTAGATTAAGAGGAAACCAAGAAGCCAAAGAGGGTAACTTCATGAACTTGCCTTCTTGAGTTGTTGTTGATAATTATTGTTTGGTTATATGATTTTTGAGTTGAGTTGTAAAATTAGAAAAGCCATAACGCAAAGGGTTTATGCTGCCCAAAATCCTTTAAATCATGTTTAAGAAGTATTTAAATAAGTTAATCAAGGATTAGAAGTGGAAAAGTACAAGTTTTGGGAGTTAAAACACAAAACCTCATTTTTTCCATTTCTTTTCCTAATATTCTGGCCAGAACCAGAACTGGTACAAGGAGTTGGATTGTCATGAAATAAATGGTTCCATTGGACTCAGTGGCCAAAAATAGGTGGGATTACAGTTGGGCACTTTTTCGGTAGAGGCTGAAAAAGCATAATTACGAAAACGCCACTGAAATCACTAAATAGGGGCTGTCAAGGGTATTTTCATAATTTGACAGTGAATTTGGTGATTTCGAGCCCGGAAATGGATTCCTTGGGTGAAAATAAGTCAGAATAGCCTTAGTCAAAATTTTGGGAAAACGTGCCATCAGGCTGGGTACTGCGGGGCCAGGTCGAGTTCCCAGGGGCATTTATGTAAATTTTCACCATAGACTAATATAACCACAATAAACACTATGGAAGAGTCCAAAATGATACTTGGATAGGTTATGACCTATTTCTGGTACATTTAATATTTTAGGACCAATTTGGAGGCCGGATACGACACGTTCTTCGAGACACATTTAAAAGGGGATATTAAAGCTTTGAGGTAGGGACATTATCCTTCATACACTATGCCATAAGTTATGTGACTCTGTGGATGCCAATGTTTGTAAATGCGCTTTATTAATTAACACGATTTGCCCAGAGAAGGGCCAGAAGTGTCAGAGGCACTTACACTAGAGTTGGTGAAAACCCAACCAGTGAAGAATAGTGGGGCTGGGCCCTACTGATGTATACATGCAGATGATATGTTTATAATGTTCATTAATTGGTGCATACATGGCATATATCATATTTACTTTTCGCATTTTCTATGAACGATAGCATGTTTCTACTGGGGTTCTCTGGAATCTCACCCTATTTTTAATAAACACCTCAGCGGGTACCAGTGGGTCTAAGGGAAAAGATGTAGATGACGGAAAGTGAGCAGCACGTGTCTCGAGGCGAGGACAAGATCATGGTCATAATTAGTCTATTTTATGATATTTTGGTTAAATTTGTAAATATTAGAACTTCCGCTGTATTTTCTGTTTTTTGTTGACAAACGACGTTGGGATTGTAAACAAATATTTTATCAGTATAGTTGTACTTTTCTGTATGCCCGTTGAATTTCGTCTTTATTACTCTTCGATTATCGAAATGGAAACGAGTGTTGATAGTGAATTCATACCAAATGCATATAATACTGATCCTAAGCTTCTCTTTCATGTGTTTCAAGGTTTGTGAAGCTCCAATTTCTTGTTGAGAAGGCCTAAGGTTTGGTCACACATGGGAGAGCCAAAAGGAAGAGAAAGGTAACTCCCAGACCTTCGAATATTGCTTGTTCTGGCTGCTATGGACAATTTAATCGGTGAAATTTTGTCAGATTGTCTTTGGTTTTAAATTTGGAAATTGAGATGGCCTAAGGATTTTGCTGCCAAAATTTAGTCTAAATGGTAGTTGTAACCTAATTAAATAGTTAATAAAGTAGTTAGGAGTAGAAAGGAACACATTTGTGGAGTTAGAATCGAAAAACCCCAATTTTTTTCAGAGTATTGTGCAATTCAGCTAGGAGTTAAAAATGGGTCTAAGAGTTGGATTTTCAATGATTTTATGATTCCATTGAGTTCAAGAGCGAAAATTAGGTGGGGTTACAGTTGGTCACTCTTTCGGAAAAGCCCGGAAAAGCATAATTACGAAAACGCCCCTAAAACCCTTAAAGTGGGGATGCCAAGGGCACTTTTCTCATTTGGCAGTGAATTTGGTAATTCCGAGTCCAGAAATAGATTCCTTGGACGAAAATATGTTAGAATAACCCATGTCAAAATTTTGGGAAAAGTACTGTCAGATCGGGTACGGCTGGGCCGGGCTGGGCCCCCGGTGGCATTTTGGTAATTTTCAATGTAGACTCATATAACCACCATAAACACTCTGGAAGTGTCTAAACTGTACATTTGACATTTAGAACCAAGTAGAGAGCCTGAGGGGTTGTTACGCTTTACGAGGCATATGTTTCGAGGTAGAGAAGGGTTAAGGTTGGGAACTTACATCTCCTACATGTATTTGATATTTGTGTTGGTGTATTGATGCATGTTACTGCTTTAAATGATTATGTGAAACATATATGAATGATTGAAGCTTTGTTTCTAATTATGCTATGGCTATAAGTATGTTGTATGAATATTGAGCATGTAAATATGTCATTGTGCAAGTATGAGTTTATGTATTGCAAGCATGTCATGCATTAAGCACTTATCCTGCATGCATATTGGTACTGTTTTCCTACTGAAATTCTCTCAAATCTCACCCTCCCCTACCAATAATTTAGACAGGTGAATACAGAAGGTATGCAGAGATTAGAGAAGAGAACTACACGAGAGGATTGAAATGGTGGAACGAAGACGAGAAGATGTCTCCGTTTCACTGGGATGAGTTCAGAGAAAAGAACTACACGAGAGGATTGCAGAGGGAATGAGTGATAAAAAGAGATAAGAGAGAAGGAAAAAGTGGATAAAGTATGATAAATTTCTAGACAAATAAATATGGTTTAAAACTAGTCATATGCAAGAGAATGTTACTTATAATAGGACCGGATTTGTATTTAATAAGAAATAAAATGACGAGGACATGGGTGTTGTTTCATAGGTTCTATTTTTGGATAGAGAATTGACAAATGGATATTTTGTTTGGAAAATTCCACAAAAATACCCTCAAAGATACAAAATTCAAAATCAGCGTCTTGAATTTGGCAAACGGCAATTCAGCTTAAAACTACTAAAATGGAATTTCAAAATGTTGTCAA
The DNA here is from genome assembly GCA_963855925.1 of Inga laurina. Taxonomy (NCBI): domain Eukaryota; kingdom Viridiplantae; phylum Streptophyta; class Magnoliopsida; order Fabales; family Fabaceae; genus Inga; species Inga laurina. The sequence continues at coordinate 41,245,313 of OY979703.1, forward strand.
ATGAATTTTATGTCCTTAAGTCAAAATAAATAAACAAGACCCCTCCTTTAACTCGTTTACAACTTTTATTGAACAATTCACTACACCTGGTTACTTGTTTACTAGAGTAGGTGAGCAGTTAACATTTACTTTTTTCAAATTTCAAACTTGTAAAAATAAAATGAACATTGGGCCCCTCCTTCGGAATATTTACAACTTTTTTGTAGTGGAACAATACGGGACGGGTTTAGGACAGCCTATTAAAAAAACATTATTCATCTCAAAGAAGTAGAAGAGTGAAAAAGAATGTAAAAGAAACTAGCTAGCACACAAATTTCATTTTCCCAATCAACATAAGCACATCAATAAGAAATTAAAGAAATATATATTATATAAAGTTATAAAATATAAAATAAACTAGATAAATTTAATGAAAATAAACATTCCGGGACGGCATAGGCTTGTTTGGGTTACAATTTGGTCAAAGTTCCAAATTTTTTTAGGACTTGCCTATCCCGTCACAAAATGACAAGGATTGAAACCGGACGGCTGGAACAGAACGAGAATGGACTCCTCTCTTTCATTGATTTTACACTCTTGATCATAATCTCTACTAGCGTGGAGAACAATAAAGGAGTTGAAATTTGGCTTAATGTGGCGGTTTCTCATGGTCCGATATTGTTATTTTGGCTTACCCTCGTTAATGAAGTTACCCTTTTTATCTTCATGTTAATTTTTCCTTTGTGTAATAGTGTAATCATTGTCTCTACTCTTACACTTTTTTTTCAATGTTTTTTGTGTTTTGTAGGAGAAGGATTATTAAGTTACATTTCTTTTGGGGGATTTCTATGAAGTTTCAAGGGACTTATCAAGAAGTCCCAATAATAAGTGATGTGTTTATTGTGTTGTTACTTCTTGCATTAAAACTTGTCTTTAAATAATCCTTTGTTATTGTTAGGACTTATTAATAATTAAGTCTCTTCTTTGGGATCTCTTAGTAATTCTCCTCTCTTTTTTTGCAAGGTAAAGTATGAATTGGAGGAAAGACAATAGTGATAGTAGTGAACAGAAGGAGAGTGGAGGTCATCTAGTGGTGTTATTTTGTTGCCACTTATTATGTGATTTTTCACAAGTTATCATCAGATGATGAATTTGTTATATTTACCTCAGCCAATGCAAATTAAAACTGTTTAGGCCATCTCAGTTTTTTAGTGATTTCCTAACTAAAAGCACTAAAGTTATCATATAAAGAAAATGGAAGAGATGAAGAACCAAAAAAAACTCCCACTACAAAAAAAAACATGCTATTACTGACAAAATTATTGACGGATTTTCGGTCTGAAAAATTACCAGAGGAAAAATTTTGTCGAAAAATAAATTTTCTAATGGAATTACTAACCAAAACAGATTACCAACGGAAAACATTTGTAAGGGTCTGGATACCCCCTCTTAACGCCTTTTAAAACTGTGAGGGGTGATAAACACCCCAAAGCGAACAATATCAAGAGCGAGACGCTGGCATGCTACAATTGGTATCAGAGTTAGACTCAAGTCGATGTGTTGGTAAGGACGTTGGAGTCAAATGTGAGTGGAATGTTATGTCTCATATCAGTTGGGGAGGAGAATAAAAAGACGCCTTATAAGGGTCTAGATACCTCCCCCTCTTGATGTGTTTTAAAGCCATGAAGGGTGACGGGCCCTTAAAGTGACAATATCGAAAGTGAGGTATTAGGATATTACAGCAACCTTTAATGATGTCCACTTGGCCTCTATTAAGGGGTGCCACGTGGATGTTTTTTTTAAAAATAAATTACTGATGGAATTTTCTGGCAGTAATTACTTACGGAACTTTTTGTTGGTAACTTTCCACCGATAATTTCATACAAAATTGAAATTTCATCTGTAAACCAATTTTCCACGTACTTTTTAGTGACAGAACATATTTCTTCAGTAATTATGTTTCCATCGCTAATCCATCAGTAATTCTGTCAAAACACTGAAATTCTGTTAGTAATTTGATGTTTGTTTTATGGTGTCCAAAGTCCAAAGATAAAACGCAATGAAGATATAGGGACCTAAGCTTGAGTGGTATTTTTCCTATAAAGAATTTTAAATCTTGATTTTATACTTATCCATGGTTTCACTCCATGAATTCACAAAACAAAACTTTACGATTTCTTTATCTATGTAAAATAGCATCTAGCATCCTAACTTTATTTGTGAACGATAGACACCCGCCCCCCCCCCCCTCAAAAGAACAAAATAAAAGCGCACTCACAAGGCTAAGAACATCAATTCATGCTTTAGGATTTCATGGCTGGATCAATGCGTACTTTCACTACTTACCTTCCTTTAGGTCTCACAATGGATATAGAACCAATTATTATTGTAAGGCTCTTGATCTTCTTAGTGTTTGTTTGGAATAGCAATTGAAGCTTTCAAACATAGCTTTTCAATCATGACACTACTAGAAAAATGGATTTAAGATCGATTGAAATTAGCCATTTAAACCAGGTTTAGGTTAGGTCTTGTATCAACCAGTTTAGAAAGTCTGTTCTTATTAAGAATGAACCTACAACCGGTATTAAAAGTTTCTTTTTCAGACCAATTGTTTAAAAGAATGGTGTTAAAAAGTTTCAGTTTATAATAAAAAATGCCCACACTTTAGACTAAGTAATTTCATACCCGGTCTATAAAGTGGGCATTTTTTTAAAAAAATGTACATTTTATTTTGTTTCACAGAAGTCTTGTTGGATATTATTATATTTAAAAGCTATAGCATACAATATAAATCTTACAGACAACCCTAAAGACAAAAATGCAATCGACATAAAAAATAATTATGACTAATAACCATGAATCTAAGCCTTTATTATTAGATAACTATTGAATCTTAATTTCAACATTTGCTTTTCCAAAGTTTACTCTCTCTTTTTGCTTGCATTTTCCCCACCTCCAAAGGAGTTAGATAATTTTTTACTGTTGGATTTAGTGGATGCAATTTTAGGCTCGACATTTGCATGTTGTTGACGCATGATTCATATTGTGAGCATCCCTACAATTGATTGCAACTACCCATAGATTGGCTGGTAGGTTACCATACTTATGCATTTTGATCCTTCTAGACCTTAAATATGAAAAATGGCCCTGCCCTACCTTAGTCTCAAGTGATAAAGGAGAAGATTCTTATTTAACAAACATGAGTATAATAGACTAAATATACAAATATGAGAACTGAATTTTATATGTATGAATATAATCTCATAGGGAGGTCTTAGTTGAGAAGGAAACCAAACTGAAGGCCAATAATAAGAAAGTAACTGTCTAGGTGGATATACTAGTGACGAGGTGAGGATTAATAACTCTAAATTAAATGATGAAAAACATTGGCTAGATAATCATCACTTGAAAGGAAAAATTTGTTGGACTGGGTGTTAATCCAATTCAATGAATTTTCCTTTCAAGTATGGATCACCTAGCCTACGTTTTTCATTGTCTAATTTAGATATCTTAATCATCAACCCATTACTAGTAACTCCACTTAGTCAGGTAGCTCCTTATTATTGGTCTTCACTTTGATTTCCATCTCAACCAAGACCTCATCATACAACAAAATTCGACCATACAAAATAGAATTCTCAAGTTTGTATATTAACCATGTTAGACTCAACATTATTAAATATGATACTTCACCTTTATTACCAAAAACTGAGGTAGGCCAGAGTTATATTCTATCTGAAATCTCAAAAGAACCAAAATGCCTAAGATTAGCAAACTTACCACCCAATTCAAGGGTGATTGCATTCGACTCTAAGCATGGCTCACGACACAAACCACGCATCTATAGCTCCTACACGTGGGGGTTAAAATTACAATTGACACTCTCACCCAACACTCAATAATGATCTAAGTCCTTTCAAGGAGGGGACATCTAAAGAAACTTTAAAAGAACAAAGGCATGACAAACAAGATTCAATTAACATACATATACACAAAATTTTTTCTAGGGAATTCGCATTGATTGGATTTGTGAAACTTGCCATTATGAGAATGATGCAATGATTATCATAATCACAAGTTTCACAATCCCAACCATAACAAATTCCATGAAGAAAGGTTTGCATCAGCTAATTATGACAACCATAAAGAATATACAACCAGTAGAAAAAATGTAAACGTTCATGCATCACACAAAGAACATATAAGAAGGCAACAAGTACAAAAAGAATATCAATTTATACCTATGGAAAGAATACTTTTCCTCCTACTCCTTTATGTAATTAAAAAGAATAAATTTGTAATAAGCAAATTAAATTCAAATCCATTGTAATGAAAGTAAAGTTTTTGACTTACTCATGAATATGTAGTCTGATTAGTACTCGTCTAGGCTCTATGATAATGCATGCCTTGTGTCAATATCTATCGCAGGTTGAACCTTGTGAAATATGTGGTGGTATTGGCAGGCATGAATTAATCACAACCAAGTGATTTAGGAAAATACCCCAATTAACACCACCACATATTTCACAAGGTTCAATCTGCAATGCAAACCTTGTATGTCCATTGTAATGAAAATAAAATTTTTGACTTAATACATCCATATAGCCTCTTTGCCACATACATACTCCTTGTATGTCCATTTACATTGCTAAGAAAGAAAAAGGAGTAAGCATCAATGTTTCCATAACTATAACAACCATAAAGAATATACAGCCAGCAAAAAAATGTAAACTTTCATTTATCACACAAAGAACATATAAGAAGGGCTTGAATGTATTTTGCAACTTCCAACTGTGTTCATTCGAAATAATACTAGCCCCTTTTCGGTGCTCATTGTAGGTTTGTGCTATGTGTAGTGGTGATAGTGATTGGCCAGAATTATCAGTACTTGCTTAAATTTAATGTATTACATATAGACTATATGTTCACGAGCTATATTGAACTTGAAACAAGCATGAATATACTAGCCTATCCACACCAGCACATATATCACATATGAGACACTTCTCAAAACATAAATATATGGTCTTATACACATTTCCATTACATTATGTAAAAATAAAAACTGAACTTTCAATAAGGGTTTCAACAAAGAAGGAAAAGGCGTATCAATGATTTGTTAAAGACAACGATTAAAACTTCTATACAACCAAAGACAACGGAAGAGAACACTAACAAAACACGAGAATAAAACATCTATCTAGGGTTTGTGAAAAGAAATTATTTTTATCGAAAGAGAGTGCAAAATGGCGATAACAAAGAGGGAAAGCTCAACAGAAAGGAATACCAAGACATCTCAACGGTGAAGAGAGAGAAATTGTAACCCCCTCACCGTAATTACATCCGGATTACGAAATTTAAGTGAATTAGAGACCAATAAGATAAAATCATAATTTATAATCCCGCATCCAAGAGATGGGGCATTTCGAAATCAATTTCAAAACGTAATTAACTCTTGGTCTCACATTCACGTGCGGATATAACTACCAGAGAAATCAGAGTACATAATAAATATCAAAGTGCGGAAACCAAAATCCCGGCAAACCCCGGGTTAATACATATAACTTGGGTTTAATATTTCCCAACAAGGGGATTACACCACCAAAATAATCATTTACATTCTTATATACAATTGTCAATCCCACATCCAAAACTACGATAACCAACTACCACTTAGATTTCTGGAGTAAGCCTAACTACTCCGGGTTGTCCGCTTCCCTTTCGAGCCACTCGCCCTGTCTGAAAAGGTTAGTCATATGGAAGGGGTGAGATTCTAAAGAATCCCAGTAGTAACTACAATTTCATACCACATGCAATCACAGAATATGCACACCAATCATCTCATACAGCAACACAAGTCACTCCACCCTCATCCCCTTTTACCGCCGGGAAGGCATACGACCTTAACCCGAACCGTTGTTAGCGACTCAGGGACTATTGGTATAGCGGTGCTTCCACAGTTTTCACAAACTTGCAGCATACGATTTTTATTTCAAAAACAATGACATAATATACATACAATGTATCACACAAGGCATAAAGAAAGAGTCACTACCTGTATCCTTCCGGACTGGCTCTGGCACCTTAGCCTCACGAGGACGACAGATGTCAAATCCTATATCAATTAGGGACAACCAATCAATCTCTTTTCCAATGTATATTTCAATAATTCTCTAAGTTGGTTATCAATTAGGACTCATTACGTGACTAAAATAGGCCTAAACATATGCCTAAAGGGTTGGAAGAACCTACCCAAAAGACCCCTTACTCGAAGGCAAAACACTGATTTTTGACAGTCTCACTCGAGCACAAATGCTCTCACTCGAGCACGAGTACGGACATCACTCGAGCACAGATGCTCTCACTCGAGCATTGGTACGGACAGCACCCGAGCACAAGAGAAAGTGAGACTGCGAGTGAGCACCCGAGAGCACAAGGACACTTCCAGGAACTGGCTCACTCGAGCACGCCGACCTCACCTCAAGCACAAGGCCAAAAGCCTCTCTCGAGCACCCGCGAGCACACACTGCGAGTGACAACCCGAGAGCACCACTCTCACCTGAGGCACAGGCTCACTCGAGCACGACCCCCAGTGCTCGAGCACACACCCCACACCCGCGAGTGAGAAAGCACACTCGTGCAACTTTCCCGCGAGCATCAACCCGAAAGCACAACTCTCACCTGAAGCACCATCTCACTCGAGCACGACCCTCAGTGCTTCGAGTGAAACAGCTATGCTCGCGAGTGTCAGAGCACACTCGTGGCATCAATCAGCGAGTGAGGTCCCGAAAGCAACCTCAACTCCGGACTCGCATCTTCACTCGAGCAGAACCATGCTCACTTCGAGCATGTTCTTCGCTCACTCGAGCACAAGGCAATGCTCGCGAGCACAACCCGTAAAACCCAGATAACTCGAAGCACAACAGGGAAAAACTTGCATATCACTCGAGCACGTTCTTCCTCTGCTCGAGTGATGTGCATCAGAGACCCAAAACGCAGCCAAAAACCAGAAACTCCAGATGGTCAAATTCACTCCCAAAGGTTCCCCAAAACTCTTCCCAATGCTCATACACACTAAGCACTAACCAGGGAACACAATGGCAACTCTAAAAACACTCCAAAAACCCATTTGACCACAATCATTCCTTAAGGTCTCTAAGATACACGATGTCTAATTTCCCTTAACATCTTTTTAACATTCCAAATCATATCAAATGATCATATATCTCCACAATACATCATTTCCAATCATAAATCACAATGACTTCCTATTTCCAAAAATAGGCATATTTAGGGCAAAATTCCAGATTTGACTATACCTAGCCAAAAATCATACATTATACTTCAAAATGCTCTAAATGCCTACCTCTTCTCTTTGCTCAATCAAGAATCTTGATTCCTCAACTCCCCCTTTCGACCCAAAGCTCAAATCAACACCCCTCAAGGCTCTACAACCATCACAATGTAGCTCTCATTGAGATGAACAAAATTAGAGAAGGGGATTAGAGCAAAGGAGAATCACAACTCACCAAAATCAAAGCTTTCTTCTTCTCTTCCAAGCTCAACCAGCGCCAGAAATGGAGGAAGGAGAGAGAAAGTGAGAGGTAAGGAGAGATGATGATGATGGAAAGTCAACTCCTTCTCTCCACACACACACAACCGCACAAGAGAGAGAGAAGAGAAAAAGTGATTTTTGTCTCCTAGTGCCACATCCAATGGCTCACCCAATGCCACATGTCATCATCTACTCACTCCCTCTATGAGCTCACCAACTCACAACACATAGGATTCCGACCCACGGTCAAGGACTCACAACCATTGATCTTAAATACCACATGTATTTATTTCCAAAATTCACATTACAAAGATTCCAAAATGATTTAAATCAAGATAATTACAATAATTATCAGAGTCATTAGCCCTAAACACAAATCGGGATATTACAGAAATCACTGTGGCAAAAGGCAACAAAGAGAGGAAAAGCGTGGGCGTGAGACTTAAAGAGGCTAGAGATGAAGACTGAGCACAAAAGTGAGTATATACTAGGGCAACCTTTTCTGGATTGGTTCTCATTAAAGACCGGTCTCAATATGTAAAAAAAATTCTTAATTCATAACGACATCGTCTTTTAAATCAACCTATCAAAAATATAATTTTTAAAATAAAAAAATAAAATTTTAGAAGCAAGAACTTTTGCGTAAAGGATGAAACTTCTTCATCAACAAGAGATTAATAACATGAGAAAGATGATCATCAATAAGAACTATCTAAAGACTTAAAAGACAAAAAAAAATTCATTAATCATAACCTAAAAGCGGCAATATACATGCATGAAATAAAAAATTACATCAAAATATTATATATGATGATGATCGGCCACAAAATCAGAGCCACATCAAAATATTATAACAATTAAGGGTTCTTGAAACACAGGCCTTTGGAAGATCATCATCATTCTGGAGACTCATCGTGCCTAGTTCAAATGGTTAATGATGTTGTTTAACAATTCTGCTAACTCATCCAATTGTTTAGAGAAGTGATCTTGCCTCACCATGACCTCTAGAATGGTGCCTTAGAGGTAAAAGCTGGCCTTATCGATTTCCTCCAAGGTAGTAGATGGAGGGTGCTCCGAAGGGGAACCTCATATGGCTACCTTCGAAGGAGGAAAGGGGGAACACTGCCTCTTTGTTCTTGCCATTAGAAGTGTTATTGCTCAATAAGAAAGAGAGAACTAAAAGGAAGTTTTGAATTTGAACTTCAAAACTAAAGGAGCCTTGATAGTTATAATCAGGACTCATGGTCGGAAACTTCAGTTGATACTAATAAGACATGATGATATGCGTTGAAAGTTGAAACATTACATATTTAGATTGGTCATATTGAAAATGTTGTCTAAATAATAATTATGAGATTGGGTGTACATCTTTTGCGGTCTTAATAAAAAGTGAACGTTAGAAGAATAAATGACATTTAGACCGGTCAAGAGTTAAACGACGGTTTAGATTAACATATTTAGACCTTGTGCCACTATTACCGGTCTAAATGTAATCAAATTATATATTTAACATGAACAATATCCCAAATTAAATAATTTACTCATAAAGTATATATATTTTATTATAAAATTAACTTATCATGCTAGAGACAGAAACAACAATAGAATAAAGATACAAGAGACGTGATCAAGATCAAGATTAAAAATAAAAATATTTTTTCACTGATAATATTTTTATGTTGCCCGAAGGCAGCATCAGTGCATTAATTAAAAAATATTTTACATAATAAAAAAACTCTCAATCTTTTTCCTCATCACCAATGGCAGGGGAGGACGAAGAGGAAGGGGAAGAGGGGTCATCCAAAAGATTGTACTTGACGTCATTGGCGTCAAGCACAAGGTTGAGCTTGCTGTTGACAGGATGGAGCAATGCCAAGAGTCTTTCGAGGCGTCTGTCGATATGATCTATCCTCTTATGGAGGTGCTGTAGAAGTTGATTTAAGAGGTGAAGGAGGACAAACAAAATTAGCCCTAACGTGTACTATATTGATATTCTAGAAAGGAGAGGAAGAGAAGCTAAATATGAAGAAATAAAAGCAATGAGGAGTTTAAATAGACAAGATAGATGAATATTACATTTATTGAAATGGCCTTGTATTTCGAAGATATACGTAGTTGGTAAGTTTATCTTAGAAGTTGAAGGAACCCGAAAACATTTAAGACCGAGTATAAAGAAACGACGATATCTAAAAGGATATTTAAACCGGATTTATAAGTATCCAGTCTAAAAGAGTTTAAATTTTTAAATCTTCTTTATATTTAATACTTATCAACACCACATTACAGTACAACCAATCTAGAAAATATTATTTAAACCACGTGAAAGAACGAATGGTGTTAAGTTGTATTAATATTTACAAAAATGGCACTGGGTATACTTTTTAAACTATCTTCTTCTATCGAAGTCTAGATGTGGCAGTCTTATAGACCTTTTTTTCTAGTAGTGTGATTTACGATATCCAAGGTAACTATGTGAGGAGTAAGTTAGTTAAATTAGTTCATATGACATCTATTGTCTAGAACATCCTGCTCATCTCCTTTAATTCCCTCATTCCCTCTTCAACTTGATTATTGTTAATGGAACATCAATGGAAGAAAATTAGGAAAATATTGACAAATATGAAACCAATATCTTATTTTTAGGACTAAGAACAACTATTCAAATATGTATTATATTAAGGATTGGAGGAGTATATAGTTTAGAGTGATGGATGCATTATAAACAAGATTAGGGTTCTAGAAGCACAAAAAAATAGCATGAAAGTACCTAATGTTACTTTACCCCTAATAATAATCAATGCCTCATGATCCAACATAATCAAAAAAATTTGGGAGTCATAGATCCCTCCCCCTCCCCATAAAAGCACACACACAAAGCCAAGAACATCAATTCATGCTTTAGGATTTCATGGCTGGATCAATGCGTACTTTCACTACTTACCTCCCTTTAGGTCTCGCAGTGGATATGGAACCAATTACCATTTTAAGGCTCTTGATCTTTTTAGTGTTTGTTTGGAATAGCAATAGGAGCCTTTAAAGGTAGCTTTCAATCATGATTTACGGTATCTAAGGTAAATATGTGAGATGAGTTTTGTCTTGATTTACGTAAATAAGTGCTATTGTCTCAATTTCAATAATAGTACTGTGCGCTCAACTTAACACTATCAAATGTGGAGTGTAATATACTAAAATTTCATAATCAGTATTGCTTTATATGTGTAATTAGTCAAATAAAATCTACCATGCATATGTGTATGAGGACATTTGGTGTCTCCTTAATAAGCCCACATATGGCACAATCTTTATGGCCCAAAAGTATACATGGCGCCATCTCATGCCACCGACATGGACATCCGACATTCTCCAAGACATACCGGCACATACTCGGCAATTCCCCGAAGCATACTAGTGGAAAAATGGCATTTTAGACTGGTTAAAATTGACTTTTTAGTCTGGTTTTGGATCCTGTCTTGATACAGCCGGTCTTAAAATTATGTCACTTTTAAGACCGGTTGTATTAATAACCAGTTTGAAAGTAACAATTTTAATTTTAAGACCGGTTGTCATGAGTACCGATCTTAAAAAACCTCTTTTGTAAGGCAATTTACATAACATTTTTAAAACCGGTTATAATTAAAACCAGTCTTAAAAGTTATTTTAAGACCGGTTTCATATATAACCGATCTTAAAAATTTTAATTTTAAGACCAGTTGTACATAAAACTGGTCTTAAAAATTTAATTGAAGACTGGTTATATGTGTAACTGGTCTTAAAAGTGTTATTTTTTTTTCTTTTGTAATTGTGTGTGATTAGGTTAGTTACCATAACGCATCCTAGAATTGCTACCTCCAATGCCATACTTATTAAGTGCCACATAGTGTTCAGTTTGCTTCCACTTACCATGTGCTTTTGTTTTAACCTTCCACTTACCATTTCCTTTTGCTTTAACCTTCTCATTGAATTAGGAACTTGTAACATGTCATATATCCTCATGTATAATGTTTTGTTTAAAACCATCATGTGTGTGTGTGTGTGTGTGCGCATAAATGAATTCAACTATGTCAAATCATGCAACCAACAAGTCAATTCATCAAAATACACAAAAACCATGCTAAAACCAACAAACATGTCAAATCATGCAACCAACAATATTTGCAACCAACCAACATGTCAATTCATCAATAAATACAAAAAAATTCCTCAGTTTTACAAGAACTCACTGTTGTAAAAATTCATAAATGAATTCGGGACAATAATTGCGAATGTGATCAATATCTTCTTCTGGAAAGGGGTTAGCAAGTTCAAGCATCTAAAACATCAAAGCCAGGAAAAACATTAACTTCACTTAAAAAAATAAAAATAATACAAATTTTTTGAAATAAATATACATTTACCTCTTCAGTAAGTTCTGTCATGCCTAGGGTAATAATATTATACATGTGCCTCAGAATATACAACCCACACAAGTTGGACCCCGGTGGTTGCCTACAGGTCTGAAAAATAATATGATATCATTAAAACAAGTATAAAATTAAAACATGGCTTATTATTGAATACATTCTTAAAAAAACCAATATGTAACTAACCTTTGGTAAGATCCATGTATGGTTTTTTACCTCATGCATAGGCCTACTACAAGCAGCATGTTGGAATGTCCGTATAGCCCTATATCATCAAAATCACAAAGGTCACTTATTTTACACAAATTCCACAAATTTTTCACACGAAAGGTAATTAATAATGCAAGAAAACTTACACGTTCAAGCTCTTCTTCAATTCATTAGTTAGCTTGCTGAGGTGGAGGGAGCATAAGAGGATGACAGAATAAGTCTTCTTGCACAAAATAGCCAATTGCCAATTATCACTGAAAAAAGGGAAAACTTTTAATCAAATATAAAACATTATGTATATTATGAAATATAAATTTGTTTCTTACCCATGCAAAAATGGAGCCAAGAAACACTCAATTGAGGTTTCACTAAGCCTCTGCGATAAGTATGTGTGTCTGATAGAAACAGTGGTCCCTTTGTCGTAGAGTTGAACTGGGCATAGAAGTCCAAATTTATTGGTTTTGCCAAAGTCAACCAACCTACGATGCATGCACCTACAATAATTCAAGCAGGGACATTAAATCAAAGTTTAACAACGTAATTTGTAAAATATTAACTTCCAATTCAAGAAGATACTTACATCAAAAAGAGCTGGACAATCAAAATTGTAAGCTGTTGTAGAGGAGCTACCGGGGACATTAAATCATCCCTCTCGAGATAGCATTACGCCCCTGACTTGCCAACAACTGACTCAGTAGACCAATCTCTTGTTGCAAAGGACGTATCATATGCCATCAGAATCACTTGCTTCATGACATTCAATGGAGGCCATGAAACATCTTGAGTGGAGGGAGGCGGATGTGGAGATGGAGGTAGCAAGGATTCCTCGTCTCGATTAGAAACAAGGTTCTTTGACCACAAGATGAAAGAGTTGATGACATCGCCCACAACCTTGAAGTTATCAACAGGGATAGGGAGAGGTGCATCTACAACGATCACCTCTTCAACTGCCACTCTGACTTAATCATCCTTTATTTCTTGGTGGTGGACAGTTGATCCCAAGTTGTGCACGCTCCCCCGCGCAACCAATCGTCTAAGAGGATCCTCCACAAACAAGTCACAAGGCTCACCAATTTCTTTTCCAAGACCCTCTGATGACTGACCAATGCAACTCCCTTTAGTGCTCTGTTTAAGGTTTAGGGAATGAGCCTGGGGAGCACTGGTATCTGCTTGTCTTGTGCTCGTCATGATCATCCATTCCTCCTTCATCTTGTTGAACCTTTCTTCAAATCGTACATTAAATGATGCTTCTGCCTCGGCCTGCCCTCACAGTGGCCAATATACGCTCCATCTCCTCCCTAGTCACCATACTACTTAAGGAACGGCGTAGAGGTGCTCCAAAAGTAATCCCTTATGCCTACCCCTCCTCCAATCCCCCTAACACGGCCAGGATGCTCAGGTTTTCTTGTAGCTACGGTCACAATGTCATTCCTCCCATCCGACCTAAACGATCCCTCGGCTTGTTTTTTTTAAGCTCCTCCTATAAGACACAGATGACAAATGTTAGTAATGAAATTTATTTACTAAATAATTAATAACAACAAGTCAACAACAATACTTATAATTTTCTCACCAACTATATGAGATTGTTTACTCGTATAAGACCCGCTCCTCTTTTAGTGAGCGAACAACCACTTCTCTTCGCGACGTATCGGAGATGGTGGAGAAAGAAGAACAGAAGAATCAGATTGAGCTGCTTCTTCCAATCTCTTCCGTTTGGCCACCAACAAGTCTTTTTCGGCCTTTGCATAACCCCCACGAGACATTTTATGGGGGCAATCATTCTTTCTACCACTCTCTTGGGCATTTTTCCTTTTTTCCTGTGAATAAGAAATCAAAATTAAGTCATTGTAAATCAATAAACACAATTCATAATTCATAAGCAAATCAAATGCAAAATAAGTCAACTCATCAATGCTTCGGGAGTAGTCCGAAGCCGTCTAAATTCTTGCCAAGCCTGCTCGTCAATAAAAGAATACTGATCGCATAGATTAGGATGAGGCTAACCTTCTTCCACCTGATATGCACGTAATTGTTGCCTAGACTTGTCTTAAACGTCCTCCAGCGTTCATCGCAATACTTCATTGTCTTGTCATACAAGACTTCACTTTCAGGAATGTCGTAAGTGAGCTAGATAGTTTCCCAAATATGTCACTTCACACTTTCATCCACATTTCTCCACTGCTCTATCAAGATATTAGGCTTGTTCCGTGCTAGGAAGCCGACAAAAATCCTATACTGGCTTGCATTAGGCCCAATTGGTTTCTAATAACTATCAAACTCAATCAGAATCTTTTCCCCAGTATTCCGATTGAGAGGAATGTCTCTCAATCGGGTGGCTCTCCTACCCCTTCTTCTAGGCCGGTTACATGGCTCACTGTGTTCCTGGCTAGGAGCATTGCTAGGCTCGCTTTGATTTGGATTAGTTGGATCGAGAGTACCCTTACTAGGACGACTCATTATCTAAAAATACTTTAAGGACACTATTTAAGGATAGCTAGTGATGGTTTAAGGAAATTTTACTACATCGCACTATCTACAAAGGCATCGTTCAAAAGCAATTCCCAAGTTATGCAAACATGAACAAATAATTAATTGCAATGCACAAGTTGAACATAAATGCATTAAGAGGCAGACTCAGAAGCAAAAATAGGAGGCATGTTTGAACAAGTTGAACAAACATAAATGCATTAGGAGGTCGACTCAGAAGCAACACCAAAGTTCATATCAAGCAATATCAGCACTACCTTATCCAGAGTTTTACTATATTGAACATGCAAAAATACATAATCAAAATTGAACCCTTCTCATACACAACCAAAATAAACCCAGGTCCACAGAAGCATAAGGACATTAACCTCAAACATACATGCATTATGTAAAACTCTCCAAAATAATTAAAGGTACCTTCAACCTTTTTTGGGGATCCTCTTCTCTCTCTAGATTTGAACAGTCTTTGGCCACTTTACGATTCGAGTAAGGTCTCTCTTAGGAGGCAATGGACGCTTCTAAAAAGTAGGTTGACGACTTGCTGCAAGAATCGAACAAAGAAAATGGACGCCAAGTCATCTCACAATTTCAATGAAATACCTAAAAATGAAACCATTAATTTAATTGAACGCCTGGCAACTAAAATACAAACCTGACAATAAAAATGAGGTTGAGAACGAAACCAATCGGAGGGAACAAACGACGATAGCCTTATGGCAACGTATTCAACCGTAAATCTCTGTTGACGGCGGCGAAGTTAAGGACGGAGGAGAGAAGGGGAATGGAGGAGCTGCCGCGAACCGACGAAGGGGTTTTGCTGATGTGCTTGAGTCTCAAATTTCAGAGTTCAAATTAGGCGCGTTTTGAAATCCAAGTCAGTTTTAAGACCGGTTGTAATTAACAACCAGTCTTAAAAGTAATATTTAAGACCGGTTTTAATTAGAAACTGGTCTTAAAATTAATATTTAAGACCCATTATTAATAAATAACCGGTCTTAAAAATAGAAACTTTTTAAGACCGGTTTCTAATTAAAACCAGTCTTAAAGTTTTAATATTTAAGACTAGTTTTCATATACAACAGGTTTTAAAAATAATAACCATTTTATTTTTTTTAATTGTCTTTAATTTAGATAATATTTTCTAGACTGGTTATATTTAGAACCAGTCTAGAAAATATATTACATGTATTTATTTTTTTAATTGTATATATTTTAAGACCGGTTTTTATTATAACCTGTCTTAAAAGTATTTTTGAGACCGGTTATAAATATAACCAGTCTTAATATTTCATCATAATTACAAAAATGCCACCAGTCATATTTTTAAGACCTTATCCGATATAACTGGTCTAAATGTTCCGGTCTAAAAATCCTTTTCTGTACTAATGGCACAAGCACATGTGGCGCCATCTTATGTCCCACACATACACTTGGCACATTTTGGCAACCCACAAGTGTACACCGCATAAAGTAGCTTTATTAAAGTGGCTTTCGGGTTAGAACCATGAGATGCTAGCACCTTAATCCCTTCACCTTTTTGCTTTTAGGTTAGATTCATGAGAAGGCGCCACCTATCCCCTTAGGTGCCACATGTCCAAAAGTTGGGATAACTCACAGGTCACTGGTCCAACCACATGTCCGACTTTCCCAAACATCGAACATGAAAGTCAGAGGAAATCATCAAGCCTTCTCTTCCCCTAACCATAGAAGTCAACCCAGACATGGGAAAGGGGGAGGAGGCCGAGTTTCAAGAATAGCGTCAAGCACCCAAGGAAAAAAAAGAGCGTCTGGCACCCTGGGTCATTAAATAAATCCAACACCCTCCCAAGCTCTATTAATTTAGGCCAAGGCAAGAAAAAAGGAGAAAATAAGAGAGAGAAATAGCAAGAAAAAGAAAGAAGAGAGAAGGTGGAGTGTTCTTGAAAAACCTAAGTGTTCTTGCTGAATTTTGACTTTGAATTTGCATTTCTAGTCCATCGAGCATTCATGAATCTTGTTCTACTCGTTGAGGGCTACATTTCTATGATTTTAGGTTCCTCAACAGAGGAGTTTCCTGCTGCCTAGTTGGTATAGGTGCTACCAAAATCAAGCACCAATTATAGCATCGAGCAAAGGTAAGTGTAAGCTCTGATTTGAGTATAATATCTTAAGGTTTTGCTTAGTTTTTATGTTGTTCTTGAGCTGCCCGAAATTTTGGCTAAGAAGGAAGTAGGGTTTTGTTGTTCTTGGGATCATGAATATGAGGTTAAATCAGTTTGATGATGGTATTTAACAAGTCTAGAGGTTGAAATTACAAAAGCACTTTGTGTGAAGCTTAGGGTTAGTTTCAGCCAAATGCAGAACAATATGAAGGGTTATGATTTTGTTGATTTTAAGGTTTCTAATGAGTTTAGAATGAAAACTTGTGTGGAAATAGCTTGTGGTTATGATTTTTGGATGATTGGATAGATCAAAAAACCTTAATTTTGGGACTTAGGTTGCTAAGGATAGATGCTGCTAGATTCATGTCAGGTTGCTTGTGGAATGATTTTGGTTAATCAAACCTTGCCTAATAATTGTGATATTTTACGGGTTCATAATAGACCTTTCAAGCTTTACAATGAGGTATAGAATACGCAATTTGGGTTAGTAGATTGTAAGTTATGATCTGTTGAAGTTTGGGTATCAAATATGGAGTGAACTCTGGATCAATCAGGTTAGTCAAGATTCATAGAATTTTGTGGTTATAATTGGCACTAGGTGATATTTTTCTTGTGCACAAGACTTAAAGAGATTCACATAGGAACTTGAACTACCTCATTTGGATTTTTTTTTATATTAATTTATGAATTTTTAAAGTTGATTGATAAATCTGGCAGATTAGGGTTGACCTACGAATTTGTAGTATTTAGAGTGAATTGTGATAAATAAGACCGTAAGGAATAGAGACATGTCGTAGAGGCTAATGTAGCCACATTAGATATTCATTTAACATAATATGAGAATCGTAAAAGATAACCAATAAAGTACTGCTAAAGGACAAGAAGAAGAATAAGTAATAACTCATCTACTCGTGGATTCTAACTTATAGGATTTGACCTTTGCTCGAGCCGAGCAAGAGACTGGTAGATAAGGACAAGGTACTAGAAAGGCTAACAAGTAGTGACTCTTTCTCTTAAATACTATGCATTGTTCTGCATGTATGTTTTTACCATCAAGTATGTTGTTTCATGAGCATTCAGTTTGTGCCGGGTAGAGGCCCGAGGCAATAAGACCCGATGTGCAAGATTGTATGGGGTAGAGACCATGAGCTATAAGACCGTGATAGCTGTAAGACCCGTGCAACTTGTACAGAGCAGAGGCCCTAGGTTGTAAGACCTATTTTACCAAGCGTTGTGGTGTTGTGTTCTATAGTTGATGATATGCTGCATTGCTCTCTGAATGTTGTGTTTGATATTGTTATTATATGATGGTTTATCTAGCACGTGTTGTGAATGTGCATACTATATGAGTTATTGTAGTTGCTACTGAGATTCTCATGAATCTCATCCTTTCCAAATATTTATCATATAGCAAAGGCAAGCGGCTTGGAGGTCAAAAAGGTAACTACCGACAAGTAAGAAATGCATATAAGAGATCAAAGTTTTCATTGGTTGTCTGTATCTATAGTATGCTGCACTTACATATTTTGTATGTAAATATAAAGTTCTAACCATAATACTGATAGAAGTAAGTACACATAATAAACCGACATTCTCCCTTAACACAATCATTAACTTAAGACTAGGCAATCGCATCATGTGGTTCATTAAATCACAATATAAGAGTTTATAAGCAGAGATGCTACTCCGATACTAATTATAAATAAAGTTAAGAACTGATGAGTCACAATGAAGTTATGAACCACTAAGTTGTCACTTTGGAAAGTTTAAAAGTTCTGAGAAAAGCTTGATCAACTAAAGGTGTAATTAAAACTTGGCTTAATGGTCCATATACATTTTATGTAAAAACTCATCAGAACTTGTTAAGAGTAAAGGGGTTACATGGAGCTTATGACTGGATTAGTGATATGAAGAAACAATAATCTCTTAGATCTCTCATGTTTTGATGACAACAAAGGATGGTATGAAAAAGATTTGATAAACAAATAAGTTTGAACAAAGTAATAACAGGACAAAATCATCACTTGAAGTAAGCAGTGGAGTAATGAAGAAAGGCCAAGAAAAAAGCTGAGAAACTTGATCTGTGGCAAGTTTTCTAAAGCATTACTCGAGTAAGTACTAGAGTAATGAGATAGACACTTGAAGTAACCAGAGACGACCTTCAAGTAACCTGCCAACGTTACCTGAGTAAGTCCTCGAGTAATGAGGTAAATGACTTTCTGTTGCTCTCGGCATGCCAACATTACTCGAGTAGCTACTCGAGTAATCAGGTAAATCACTTTATGTTGCTCTCGGCCTGCCAATGTTACTCGAGTAAGTACTCGAGTAACCATGTAAAAAACTTCCAGTTACTCTCAGCCTGCCAACGTTACTCGAGTTACTCTGCTTCAAGAAATATGTTGCTCTCGGCATTTTCAATCCTACCAATGTTACTCGAGGCGCTACTCAAGTAACTCACTGTGGTAAGAAAAACCTAAAGGTAATACTCGAATAACATGAAATGCTTTTCTCACACTTCACTCGAGGCACTACTCAAGTATGCAGGTATTCAATCACTTATTTAAACTGGATTACTCGAGTCAGTAATCAAGTAATATATAAAGTTATTTACACAGAACTTGAAGTATCTACCCGAGTAAACTATGCAGAAAATTGATGTTTACTCGAGTAACAAGGTAACCAAACTTGAAGTGCTCTCAGCTTTGTAATCCTGCCAACATTACTGGAGTGAAGCATCGAGTAACCTAAAGTTCATTTTTGAGATTACTCGAGTTGCTACTCAAGTAACCTATGAAGAAAAGTGTACCATACCCGAGTATGTACCCGAGTAAACAGGTATTTCCAAGGTTTGTAATTTTGTTTACTCCATACACTACTCGAGTAATGTAATGTTCATTTATTGACTTCCAGTTTATTCATATTTTCACGATGATACTCGAGTAAGTACTCGAGTAAACTTAATGAATACTCGAGTATGCAAGTTCAGAATTTGAGAAATCATTCCAACGTTCATTGATTTGTTTCCTATGTGATTAATCCTTCATTGTATTAGTATTCTTAGCATATTCACAGATAAACAATGAAGAGATCTTACCAAATAAGGAAAGTCAAATGCAACGTTCAAATACCATCTACTGCCACCTACCGCAAACGGATATTTTTCAAATATTGGAAAAGTCAACTGTGGCTGCGCACACTCTAACGAGCAAGAAGAAAATGTTCCAATGGTCACTACCAACACATCTATATATATGGGAACATCCAAACAGAGAATATAGAACAAGAACATACACAAATGCATTATCAAGTTCACTACTCTGTTTTACATAATACTTGTAACTCTATGCTTCAGTGATTCTTATTCACTCTGTGAGAGAGATATTTCTTTCAAACTCAATATTTGTTATTGAGGTAACTTAAGATTGTGGAACCTTGAGTTGGGATTGGATTACAACTTGTAAGGGGGAGCGAGTGTCCAGTCGAAGGAACTTGCTTGTACTGAGGTGCCAAGAACCCACTGAATCTTGGAAGTTATAGTGAAACTCTCAGAGAAGCTCTGAGGACTGGACGTAGGTCAAAGTGGTTGTGGCCGAACCAGTATAACTCTCGGTGTACACTTTGGTGATATTTCTCCTTATTCTTTACTGCTTTATATTCACTGTCAAGTTTTATATTTGCAACGAAATTTTTAGTATCACCCAATTCACCCCCTCTTGGGTGAAACGTTTGCTCTAACATAATCCATGTGTCAAGTTTTAGTTGTAGAACAGAACTTAAATCACCGAAGTTTTTTCCAAAAAAATATTTTTTTTATTTTATTAAAATATTTTACATATTGTTTAAAAGAGAATGATAGTAGAAATTTATAGAATACACACACACATATTAGTTTTAAATTGGGAAAATTAATTTGTGAGTCCTTATAGTTTTACCCAATTTTGAATCAAGTCTCTACAGTTTTTTTCTTTTTTATTCCATCCTTGTTGTTTATGGTGAATATGGAGAGAGGTAGCTGCCTTCACGCCGAAGTATGGCTGTAATCTGGGGTCTGAAGAGAGGGTGGGATTGTGGTTGGTAAAGGCTAGTGGTGGAAATGGATTGTCTTGAACTTGTAGAACTTATATCAGGTGGCTGGGAAGATGACCATGTAGAAGGGGTGCTGTTGCAGCAAATTCAAAACTGGTTGAGCAGATATGGGGAGGCTACACTGGAATGGTGTCCTAGGGAATCAAATGCTGTTGCGGACCTTTTGACCATGTAGGAATCGTTACTTTTATTGCTGCTCCTCCTTTTTTAAGTCCAGCACTTAGCTTAGACATGCCATACTTTGTTTGATCTGGTTTTTGTCTTATTTCAACTATCAAAAAAAAAACTTACATGTGCTGTTAGTTTAACTGACGGGAGGTGATGCGGCACTGAATAAAATCTGACTAAGCAAGCATCTTTTTCCTCCCTCAGCTTCTCCCCCTCGTCCACCCACTCTCCTTCTGTGAACACTATCATCTATCTCTTTCTCATAGTCCATGTTCTCTCTCATAGAATTAGTGTGCTCCCTCTGGCCGAAGCTCCATAGCCAGCGGCTCATTCTTGGGTGTCAGAAATCATTCCATGCAACGAAGAGCAATTGCTGAGATGGAACCACACTTCAATATTTAAACTGGAGATATTATCGAATTATAAAATTAATGTTTTCTTGGAGTCTTAGTGTTGTAACGTAATTTTTTAATCTCACAAAAGCCCGGTTGTATAGTTAAGTACTTTTCACAAGACAATTTTTTTTTTTTTTTGGCTAGAATATATGCCTAACCAAAAAAATTGAAACAAGCTCACTAATATTATTTCAAGAAAAAATTCGACTTGTTCATTCATCTGATCAAAGAACTAAGTAGAAAATGGAAAATACGGCTTATTCATTCACCTGAGCAAAGTCTATATATATATATATATATTCAAAGCATCGTATTCGAGATGCTCTCAATATTGTGTTAGGAATATCCTATATCGCAACGGACAATTTCCTATCAATATCAAATAATATATTTACATAATTTAATATTAGTTTGCATATCATATGGTGTGTCGGATACACACGGCATATTCAAGTCGGTTTCTACAGAGATAGGTTGTTATTGTTTGTGAAGTTAGGTGGTTAGTCCCCATAGTTCGAAAACGTTTCTAAACTCATCCCTCAGGTGTTGAGGTGACATGATGGCGTCTATATGAAATCCACACAGAGGAAGATGACGATCTCAACATCGAGAGCCAGCTGGGGCGTTGCAGTGGGCAGGTCATCTCCGGCATGACCAGAGGTAGTTGGACTAAGATTACAAAGCACAAGGGCGTGTGTTGGTGCTCCAATTGACTGTCTCTGTTCTCCCCTATTTTCTCTATTAGAAGCAGAGGTTAGTTTCACTTATGAGTACGTACATGTTCAGTTTAAATATTGAAGCTTTGACATCTTTGTTGAAATTAAGCATTAGTTCATACAATGAATGAAGAGGAAGCTCATCTTGGAGATGCAAGTTAGAGGCATCAAAGGCGCCGTTAGTGGTGGGAGTAGCATCTTTCTCATCAAGCTGGCTGAGGTGCTGTGGCCCGGAAGCATTGCTGTCAACGGAGATACGGCAGTAGATAAAGAAGGAAAAGGAAGTATCTTCTGCAACGATGCTGGCGTAGAGAGAAGATATGGACGGTGAGAGAGAGATAAATCATCTTCTCTGGAAGAGAGAGGAGGAAGATGGATGCTTACTCAGATTTTATTAAGTCACACGTTAGCTCCAGTCAATTCAGCTAACGGCAGATGCAAGTTTTAATTAACCGAAGGACTAACACCAATCACTGAGCAAACAATAAGGATGAAATAAAAAGGAAAAAATCTATGCGGATCTAATTTAAAATTGGGTGAAACTATAAAAACATACACATTAAATTTCCCTTTTTAATTTAATTCTTCTGACTTTATTATGCAAATTGTGCATCTGAATGGGTATAAATTTGCCCCCTTTTTTAATCTAGTTTACAATATTGTTAATCATCAAGAGTAGTAGTCAAACTTTTTCAAATATATTTTTAAAAGTACATAATGATTTACTATTTTATACATTTGTAAGATATGCCTTAAATGTTTTTGCAAATGCATTGCAAAAATAAAAATTATTATATATTCTATATAATTAAAAATAATTTTCATTTAATAACATTTTAAGTCATAAAATTATGCTTGAAAATTAATAGATTGAAGAGCAAAAATACCCATGAACTTATACTCAATGTGCAAATATACCTAAAACCTTTTATCAAGTGAAAAAATACCCATGAACTTTAATATTGGAGCTAAAATGACAAAACTGTTAAAAACACACTACAAAAAAACACCCGATTTCCGACGGAATTTGCGATGAAAATTTTTCCATGGCAAATTCCAATTCGCAAATTTTTCCGATGGAATTTACGACCGAAATTTCAATCGCAAAGTTTTCCGAAAGAATTTCCAACGGAAATTTCCGTCGCAATTTGCCACGGAAAATTCCGTCTGAAAAATTAAAAATTATTAATATTTTAAAAAATAATATTTATAAAATTAAAATATTAATTATTAAATAATTATATTTAAATTTAATTATTAAAATTATATTATTATTTATTAATATTATATTTATAATTTTATATTAAAAATAATATTTATAATATTAAATTATTATTTATTAAGTAATTTTAATTAAAAAATTATTTAATTTAAATATATAAATATTTTTTTAGTTTTTATTAAATTTTTCATTATTTTTAATAATATTATATTTAATTAATAATTAATTATATGTATATAATTAATTAATTATACGTATGTATGTTTATATATATATATATATGATAATATTATATATATAATAATATGTAATAATATAACACAGGTTTATTCCGGCGCAACTGGTAAAAACTCAGGCGTGAAGGCGTCTGCACCCTGAGGTCACGGGTTCGAACAGGAGGAGAGGCATTTGGAGGAATTATGAGGAGGCGACACGTATGTCGCAACCAGGGGAGAGGGACACATGGTCTTCTGAGGAGCAAACATGTGGAATTTGTAAATTTAAAAAAAATTCAATTTTTTTTAAAAAAATTAATTTTTTATTTTTTTTAAAAAAATTACGACGGAAACGAATTTCGTCAGAAATTTGCAACAAAATTGGATTCCGTCGAAATTTGCAACGGAACATATTCCGTCAGAAATTCCGTCCGAATTTGCGACAGAACAGATTCCGTCGGAAATTTCCGATGGAATTGAAATTCCGTCGTAAATCTTTTTGTGACACTATTATTACCGACGGAATCCATTCCGTCAGAAACGCTGATTCTATCACAAATTCTGTCAGAAATTGAGTGTTTTTTTGTAGTGACACCTAACACGAGTTACTCTTTGTGGTGTGGCCCACTGTCTTCTTATATAAAAAGTAGTGGTGTTTGGTAGTTTTAACAATTTTGTCGTTTTTGCTCCAATCTTAAATTTCATAGGTAGTTTTACACCTGAAAAAAGTTTATGGTTATACACTACAAAAAAACATTGAATTTCCGACGGAATTTGCGACTGAATTTGCCACAAAATCAACATTTCCAACGGAATCCATTCCGTCACTACTAGGTGCGTGACAAAAAAATTTGCGACGGAATTTCTATTCCGTCAGGAATTTCCGACGGAACTAATTCCGTCGGAATTTATGACAAACTTTCCGTTGCAAATTCCGATAGAAATCCCTTCCATCAGAATTTTTAAAAAAATAAATTCCAAAATTTTTTTTTAAATTTCCAAATGCCACGTGTTTCTCCTCTGGCTACCACATGTCTCCACCTCGTGGAGCCACATGTCCACATTTCATAATTCCTAAAAATGCCTCTCCTCCTATTCGAACCCACAATCTCAAGCTGCCGAAGCCTTCACACGCGAGTCTTTGCCAGTTGCGCTGAGATGAACCTGTGTCATATTATTACATATATTATTATATATATAATAGTATCATATATATATACACATATAATTAATTAATTATATACATATAATTAATTATTAATTAAATATAATATTATTAAAAATAATGAAAAATTTAATAAAAAAGTAAAAAAAATATTTATATATTGAATTGAACATTTTTTTTTATTTAAAATTACTTCATAAATAATAATTTAATATTATAAATATTATTTTTTAATATAAAATTATAAATATAATATTAATAACATATATATTATTTTTAAATAAAATAAAATAATAATATAATTTTAATAATTAAGGTTAAATAGAATTATTTAATAATTAATATTTTAATTTTATAAATATTATTTTTTTAAAAAAAATTAATTTTTTTTGACAGAAAATTTTCGTGGCAATTTGCCACAGAAATTTTCATCAAAATTTGCCATCGGAAAAGTTCCGGTATGAAATTCCATCAGAATTTTCAGCCGGAAGTTGCCACGAAAAAACTTCCGTTAGAAATTCCGTGGCTAAATTTGCGATGGAAAATTCTGTCAGAAATTAGGTATTTTTTTGTAGCAATATTTTTTTGGGTATAAAAAAGTTTAGATGAGTTGGGTTTTGTGGGCTCATCAAAGTTAAGGCATGCCTCTAGGGTCAACAAGTTTATGGGTATATTTGTATATTAGGTATAAGTTCATTGATAGTTTGCATATTAATCCAAAATTAATTAAATAATATTTAAAAATCAAGCTTTATACACGCACATTAATTATTTCTTTTAATAAATTAGAAATTCACCTCCCCTCACTACTACAGATTTGTGCATTTATAATGCTTAATACATAACAGTTATAGCTAACAAACATCATGTGCGTCGAGGAGGAGGTCGCACAAGGATATATAATGCTAAAAAATAATGGTTAATCATGCACACCGTCATGTGTTACGAGGCAAAATTCACGAAAATGTAAAAATAACGATTGTAGTTAATAACTATTTTTTTTTGGGTAAAATAATAATTGTTATTTATTTAGTGACAAAAGTGTGGTTCTTTTGAAACAACCATAATGTAACACTTACAAATAATTCGCTTTCCAACCTCACATCAATGAAAATACAAACATAATGGTTATATCTATTGACTATAAAGTATGAATGACAAAAACAACATTTCATAATAAATAGAGATCATGTAAAGAACAAATCTAAAAAGCACATTTCCAAAACCTCGTTCGGTTTGACATCAAGTACCAGTTGTCCTAAGTTAAATATACTTTAAAGTGAAGCTTTCAACTTTATTTATAATGACCCTTTCCTTTTATTTTTAGTACTTTTATGAAAATCACCTTTTCATAACATCATCCTTCTCTCCCTCATCATGGTCAGATGTCAAAGAGCTCTTTCTATTCGACCTCCTCCTCCTACATATGTTGGCCCTCCTCCTCCTCGTCATCCTCACCTTCCTCCTCCACAAGCCCTCCTTTTCTACCACCACCACTACCACCACCTCCACAAGCTCCTCCCCCTCTCCTCCTCTACCACTCTTTTGTCTCCTCCTCAAATGGAGGCTCTGCTGCAGACATTGGTAGCCTTGACCGCTCTTCAAGACATCTCGCTAAACATACCTACAGTCTGAATAGGAAGTTGGACCTCATCCTTCATCACAATCAGGTTGTATATAATCATTTCCAATCAGACTCTTTATCTCATTCCTCTAACGTCAATGATGTGCCAAGCGAGGAGCAGTGGTAGGAGGAGGAGGACAGCAGTAGTAGTGATAACTAGAAACCACTACTGTTTTTTTTAAATAATTTAATATTAAAAAAAATAATTGTCTCTTGACGATTATTAGTAAACAATCGTCACTAATTTAAGAGATGTTCATAGTTATTAGTAAACCATCATTACCTATGTTAATTGTGGCAATTTACACCAACACGTTTGACTCTATAACATAACTCTTTCCATTCCAAAGGACATGATCTATTGGACAACCCGTGAAACCCATTTAGCCATCCACTTCTATTCCAACTTCTGACTTTTGGTCTTCATCGATTACATGGGAGACCAAGGACGCATGGACAAGAACAACATGGGAGAACTAACCTCTCTCATTTGCACTCTCATTTATTCACACTCTCATTTTCTTTTTCTTTTTTTTAATTTTTTGATTATACTATGGGGTTAAATAATCAACTTTAAAATTTATTAAAAGAAGTTAAAATAAGTTACAGTTATTATGTAATGGTTATATATGTTTAACTTATATAACAGTTATTAAAGCAAAACTGTTATATATGATGCAAGCATTACCATATATTATGATAATTATTTACATATCCCCGTTAATTATTATCACAACAATGGGCATATTAGGGCTTCACCAAGCCTCAATACATAAGGGGTGTTATCCCATTTTTAATCATCAATATTCCCTGTATGCAATTGATACATTTAATGGAATAAATGGTGAATTGTGATGTACAAGAATTTGTTTTTTTATAAAAATGTAAAGGCAAAATGGTAATTTACCAACAAAGCAAGAAGCAATGTATTTTACCCTTTTCTCTCTATAATTTTGGTTAAATAGGGACAATAAAAGGGGAATATATATTTACTTGGTTACTTGGATATTAAACATGCCATATGTCATCATTTTACCCAAGTCAAAAGATGAAGCAAAAAGGAGAGTTTGAAAAGTCAAAGACAAGTGGTAATTAAAGGGCTAAGTACGTGGTAATTTCAAGAGACAATTAAAGAAGCACATTTGGTCCATTTGAAACCCTCCATGGCGTCATTTAGTCAAGGAGAAAGAGAAAGAATCAAGTCCAATTAATTAGAGATAAGCCTAAGCAAAAGACATGTGCAAATTCCATTAAAATAATATTTCCTAATGTGTGAGAGATAAGAGAGATGTGATGATAAAACTTCATTATCTCTTCCCTTCATCTTCATTTTGATCAGCTGCCACAAAATAGAGAGAGAGGGCTCAAGAACATTTGGTGAACTCAAAAGGTCTAGGGTTTCCAAGAAGCAAAAATCAAAGGTAAGATGCTTGAAATTCAAGTGATTTTGCCTTCCAAACCCCTTAGAACTTCCTCTAATATAGTCTTCTCTTTGAAATCCATGGATAGCAAGCCAAATCAAGAGTATAGAGAGAGAGAGTAGAAGGTGTTGAGGAGAGAGAAAGTGATAAAATCAAGAGGTAATCTCATAAACTTGATCCTTTTGTGCTATAAGATGTTGTTGGTTTTGGCTTGGTTTTGCCTTGTTTTGTGAAAATGGATGATGAACCCTAGAAATGTCATGCTGGAAAAATTTCTATGGATCATATTTGTTTAGTGTTTAAGTAGTTAATCATGTGATTAGAAGTGGAAATGAAGTGATTAAACAAGAGAAATCAAGAAAATACATTTTCTCTCCTAAAACCCTAACTTTCGGCCAGCAGTAGAACAAGAGGGAGTAGATGGAATTTTGAAATTCTGATGGTTCCATTGGATTTAAAAGGGAAAATTGTGTGGAAACATAGGTGTTCATGATTTTTGGGAGTTTGTATGCAAATCTGGAATTTATTAAAGTTTAAAGTGAATGTTGTTTGATAGTTTCACTGGAGGCAGTATTGTTGTGCAATGCATTTCATAAACCAAACCTAAACCAAAAATTATGAAACTCAACTAGATTAAAATAGAGATGTATAGCATTCATTGATAGGAGGCTCATAATTTTTGGACTTGTATATTAAAAGATATGCCCTGTTTCTGGAATTGATTCTAGAACAGTGTGAGGACTTAAAGAGCGTTTCATATTTTGTGGCTATAGATGGCAGTGGTTCATATTTTTCCTGTGTAGAGGACTTAAAGAGCTTTTCATAGAACTTTGAATCACTCTATTTAGCTTTTTGTAGATTAAGTTATAATATTTGGAAGTTGAGCTAAGAAACAGAGGATTTCTTGGTCGCAGCCTAAATGTTTCTGAACCCTCTTGACCGTGGCCAAAGGATTTCTTCACTGCAGCCAAGATCCCTATTTCAGCACTTCATATTTTCTGAATGGTGTTGATTGGTCTAGCTTTTCCTAACCCCATAGGCATTTGTTTGGGCTTTTAATGGCTACCTAAGTAGCTCAAAAGATAACCAACAAAATGTGTTTAGAACAATAAATGAATGAGTAATAACTTAATTCTTGTACATTTGAAATTTTAGGACATATCAATAGCCCAAGCCAGAACTAAAATTTAGGACGGATATTGGAACTAGAAAAGGACTTAGGTAGTAACTTTTTCTTGCATATACTCTATAATTATTATATATTTGAGTATGTCATTCTCTGTAGTGTCTTGTACACACATATTAGCCTAGTTGTGGGCTAAAACCCAACGGAGACGTAGAGTTCAGTCAGAGTTGCAAAAAAATGTTTGGCCTTGGACAGTGTGTACACAACATTCTATTATACACAACATTCGATCATCTTACATGACATGGTGCATTGCATATTTATTTTCGTATTTTATATGTTTGAAAAGCATGTTGCTACTGAGATTCGCTTGAATCTCACCTTTTTTCAAACTAAAAAACCTTACAACTGAGGCTAGTCGCTTGAAGGGCAAGGCAGAGGCTACCAGTGCGTAGAGTTCTGGTGTATACCAGCACTACTGTGATTATCTATGTTTGTACTTTTGTTTGTTTTTTTTAACACTCTATACATTTGTATATAAATTACAAACCCTACGGGGAAATTTCTTATACTGTAAACAAGTACTTTATGTCAGTATGTTTCCGCTATTTCTGTATCCCTTAGAGAATTGTGCGCTTATTACTCTGCGAATATCGAAATGTTAAGGGGTTTGACATGTGTTATATTATAACCATTATAAATAGGTCCAGAATAAATAACGGTTTAGAACTGTGATGTATCTGCACCGAGCTCCAAAAAACTACATTGTTTTGGTGTAGTTTTGAGAGAAGGATGGGGCTGAAGTTTTTTTTCCTCTAAAAAAACTAGCATCTAGTATTTTGAAATATTTTCTAGACATATCTAGTATCTTAAAATATTTTTTAGGTAGCATGCAGTATCCTAAAATAATTTTTAGTGCTTTTAACAGCTTAAAATAATTTTTTAGTTGTATCCAATGTATTAGTAGACCGATTGCAATTTTACCCTTAATGTATTTTTTCAGCTCCAAAAATTACTTTAAAATATTTTTGGTGCTTTTAAATCTTTAAAATATTTTTTCAATTGTTCCCAGTGTCTTAGAAGACTAACTATAACTTTACCATTAATGTATTTTTTCTTAGTAGTAACGAACACACAAAACTTAGAATACTGGTTCATTAATTTCGACCCACTTTAAAATATTATTCCAATAGCACCTAATTTTTTAAAGTAATTTTTGGAGCTAAAAAAATACATTAAAGATAAAATTGCAATCAGTTTGTTAACACATTAGATACAACTGAAAAAATATTTTAAGAGGCTAAAAATACTAAAAATTATTTTAGAATACTGTATGCTACCTAAAAAATATTTTAAGATATTAGATACGTCCAAAAAAATATTTTAAAATACTAGATGTCATTTTTTTACTAAAAAAAAAAGTTCAGCCCCACCCTTTTCTCAAATCTACACCAAAACGGTGTAGTTTTATTTTTGGTGTAGTTTTGAGAAAAGAAGGGGTAGCAGAGAGAGCGAAGCCATGTCCTTCTGTCATCTCCTCCCATCCAACCAAACAGGTCCTTCAATAGCGCGTGGCGAGGCGAGTGAGTGTGGGGAGAGATTGTGACGTAAGATGATCGGAAAGGTCAAGGCGGAGTAAATTATTGCTTAATTTGTGTACATCTATTTCATCAAGTCTGTTCAAAGTTAAAACTGTTGTTTATCATTTTACCAAAAAAAAAAAAAAAACTGTTGTTTATCAAGCTTTTATTCCTTAAATCCCCACAGAGAAGAAAAACAAAGAAAAAATACAGACAGAATCAGCAGAGATCATAACGCAGAGAGAGGCACAAAACGCTGATTCCAGGATGACTAACCAGCCGATGATCGTCGTCGTGACCTTCCAGTTATTCTTCTTCTTCCAACTCCTTTCCACCATCGCCGTCACCTCCTACACTCCTGTCGAGAATTTCGCCGTCAACTGTGGTAACTCCGGTGATGTTCCGTCCAACGATCAACGGAACTGGAAAGGAGATGATGGGTCCACTCTATTCTCTCTTATCGATCCCGACAAAGCAACAGAGTCCACCAAACCCCAAGTCGGATCCAATCCACCAACCCCTTATGATACCGCACGCCTCTCTCGCTCCGAATTCTCCTATTCATTTCCGGTGACCGACGGCCCAAAGTTCATCCGCCTCTACTTTTACCCATCTTCCTACAACCCCAACTTCCTTCGCTTCGATGCTTTCTTCTCCGTCAAAGCTGGGCCCCACACCCTTCTTAAGGACGTCGTCGACGCTGGCGTCTCACCCGACATTGCTGCTCCAGAAAGAGCCATCATACGAGAGTACTGCGTCAACGTCGACCGAGGTGAGAGGCTTAACATAACCTTCACGCCCAACCCATCTCATCCAAACGCCTATGCTTTTGTCAATGGGATTGAGGTCGTCTCTATGCCCAACTTTCTTTATTACACAAACCCAAACAACTTGCAAGGGATGATGCTAGACGGTGGAAACCTGCAGTTTCCGGTCCAGAATGGTAGTGCTCTCGAGGCTTTGTACAGAATTGATGTTGGTGGAAGTCAGATCTCTCCCAAAGAAGACACAGGCATGTTTCGTTATTGGGACCATGATATTGATTACTTGCAGAGCAGGGAGCGCCCGAGTAGTGTATCAGCAGGTTTTGGTTTAAGCCTAACCTACAAAGATGATCAAAATTATTTTGCACCTGATGAAGTATACAAGACTGCCCGAAACTATGGGATGAATGAAACATCCAAATTTAACGTGACCTGGGAGTTTCAGGTGGATCCAGTGTTTCACTATATGGTGAGATTGCATTTTTGTGAGTTTGATGAGAAGATTGAAAAAGTTGGAGACAGAGTTTTTCAAATCTTCATAAATGATGCTTTGGTGGAGAGTGATGCCGATGTGATGCTATGGACTCAAAGACTGGTTCCTGTCCATAGGGATTATGCAGTGTCGTCGCCGATTAATGGAAGCTTAAAGAAGATCAATCTTTCAATTAAGTTGCAACCACACCCAACTGCAAGAAGCAACTACAGAGATGTTCTATTGAATGGTATTGAAATTTTGAAAATAAGTGATTACAATGACAATCTTGCAGGTCCTACTAATCCAGATATACTTCAATCTCCCCCACACCCATCTACGCCATACTCCAAGAACAAAAACAAAGCGAAGGTGATTTCCATTGTAGTAGGGGCAACATCAGGCTTCATTGTGCTGTCCCTTATTGTTCTATTGATTTTCCGGCGATTCATAAGAGAACCGGCCAAGGAAGGAGGTTCATGGTGGGGAAAAAAATCAGTAGACTCTTCCAAGAAAAACAAATCCCATGGGTCATCATTGCCCTCCGATTTGTGTCGCTACTTTTCTATAGATGAGATAAGAGCAGCTACAAGTAATTTCGATGATATTTTCATTGTGGGCGTTGGAGGGTTTGGTAATGTCTATAAAGGCTACATTGATAACGGTACAGTTCCTGTGGCAATCAAACGGCTCAAACAAGGTTCCCAACAAGGCTTCCATGAGTTCCAAACCGAGATTGAAATGCTTTCTCAACTTCGTCACAATCATTTAGTGTCTCTCATTGGGTACTGCAACGACGGCAACGAGATGATCCTCGTTTACGAGTTCATGGCTCGTGGGACCCTGCGTGACCATCTTTACGATTCAGATAACCCTCCACTTTCCTGGAAGAAAAGGTTGGGAATGTGCCTTGGTGCGGCGCGTGGACTCCACTATCTTCATACAGGTGCAAAACATAATATCATCCACCGTGATGTGAAATCGACAAATATCTTAATAGATGAGAAATGGGTGGCTAAGGTTTCGGATTTTGGACTATCCAAAGTAGGACCCACAGGGATGTCCAAGTCTTACATTAGCACAGTGGTAAAAGGAAGCCTTGGTTACTTGGATCCAGAATACTACAAGCGTCAACGGTTGACTGAAAAGTCTGACGTTTACTCTTTTGGAGTTGTATTGCTGGAAGTATTGTGTGGGAGGCCTCCTTTGATACGTAACGTGGAGAAGCAGAAATCAAGTCTAGTTGAGTGGGTCCGAAAATGCCATCGGGAGGGTGTGATTCATCGAACGGTGGATCCATTGCTGATAGAAAGTATCACCCCAGAGTGTTTGAAAGCATTTAGTGACATGGCACTGAAGTGTTTGGTGGAAGATGGTAATGAAAGGCCATCTATGAACGACGTCGTGTGGGGGCTAGAGTTTGCGTTGCAGCTTCAAGAAGGAAAAGAGGAAGAAGAGGGGCTTGATGTGGCGGAAATAGAAGCAAAGAGCGAGGAAAGGGCTCTGATAAGGAAAGTGACAAGGGTGGAAGAAAGCAGAGAAGGTTTCACGAGCAGTGATGAATCAAAAGCAAGCAGGTTGACCGCTTCAAGCAGTGAAAATCAGTCTTTGTCTTCTGGGGTTATCTTCTCTGAGTTGGGTCATCCAACGGTTCGATGAAGAGAAGTCTACTGACGTGGGTTATTGCTGTGTGTTGAATATTTTATTTTCGTTTTTTATTCCATATAGAACGTCGTCGTTGTATGATTGTAACTCTGTTGCAGCACCTCTGGACTTTTCTTTTTCTATCTATATTACCGTAATATATATCTGACGATTTTGTAAACCCAGATAAATATGCAGCTTGAAAAGCAAGGCTAGATGCCTAGATGCTAGTCATCATTTCAGAGTATTGAATAATAGAGGACCCACGCTTAATCCGGGCATGTTTGCTTGGATGGGAGTGGAAACTTTTTGGATTGGCGGGTGTCCAAAATCTATCCACCGCTTTGGCCTAAAAATTAAAATATTTTGGTTATTTTACCCTCATAATTTTTGTGATATCATTATTATACTTGAGAAAAAAAAATAAAAATAAGCTCTTCACCCATCGAGACATAGAGGGAAAATTAATTTAAAATAAAAATAAAAAAATTTAAATTTCTTAACTATTTTACCTTCCTCATTTTCTTGAAATTCCATTTTAAAAATATAATATCATATTAAGTAAAAATAAAAGATATTGTTATATTAGTTTTTATACACATAAAAAACATGATACAATGAGAATGAATTTTAATAAAATATGCCAGTTTAATTACGGTGTAAATTAATTTATATAATATATGTGTGTGTGTGTGTTTAATTTACTGTTAGCTAATTTGTAAGACTATAATTGTAAATTAATTATTATAACCTTCCCCTTCCATTCAAGACCAAACTCCTGGGATGGATATCTTGTCTTAAGAAGTGGTGTCTTCCGTCAACTAAGAATTTTATTTTTTTTTTAGTTAAAAAAGAGGCTAAACCTGTGGGGATCGAAACCCACGACAATTATTAACTAAGAATTACTTTGTTATTAGGGTAATGTAAATCACTCTGGTTTTATTTATAAGTTATTTTTTATTAAAAAAATTAATTCTATTTATAAGTCAAATTTCAATATAGTAAATGAGATTGTGACAATTTTAGCCTTACTTATTATACCAATAAAGAAATAATTTAAAAATAGATAAAGAATAAAGAGTTAAAAATTACACATTCATAAATGAGGGCATAGTTAAAAATTTATCTCATAATAGTTGAGTTAACCACATTTCCTTGATATGTGAGATTTAATTAAAAGGGACTTATAAATAAGATCAGAGTGATATGTGCTAAGAAAATATTTCATTTTATTCAAAAGTTGTTATGACATAAATTAGTATTCCATCCATGTCCTTTAGTATTTCATTTTATTTTTCTTGGGACTGGTCCATAATATAAGAAATATTTTTTGTGTCTCAAACTTTAAACTATTTTTTCCTATTCTATCTCTATTAAATACATATTTTTATATTAATTATCTCACATTCACCAATCACCACTAATTTTCTTTTATTCAATCATTTATTATTCATTTTCTCTCATACTTTCTACTTATTCTCTCTTATATTTTTACTCATTCTCTCTCAAATACTCTTTTTATATATAGGGGCTTATTGGGAAAAGAAATAACAGTTTTTTGCATATTTATTTTTTTAAATTAATCTTAACCGCTATTTCGTTTTGCGTAATCAACATACTCCCTCTAATCCTTATTATAAGAACCAACTAATAATTCTCACAAAACAATAAAAATAGTTAAATTCATTAATTTAAATAATTTCCAATATTGCCCCTATTAATTATACTAAACTCTAGTATCATATTAATTATTACTCTCTCTAACTACTCTTATTAAATGCGGATATACATTAAAAAAATATTTAATACTTTTTGAAAATAAGTAAATTTCTTGTAAGAAAAATAAAAATATTTATTAGTTGTTACCTTATAATAAAAATGAAAAGAAATAGTTGTTGTTTATAAAAAAAGAGCGTCAAAAGAAGTAATATTAAAATTAAAACAGTGACCACTCGCCCTGAAACACACGAAACCAATTTGAAACCAACCCATATAATTAAAAAGTATATATGTGTTTATTTGAGATAATGGTAGAAAAAATAATTTATTATAATTCTGACTTATTAAAAATGACTTAATAGAAAAGTCAGTTTTTGTAATGTGATTTATGTTTGGATGAATGATTTATTGTTGGATAATAAATGCTTATAAATCGTGATTTACAGTATACGAGGTAAGTATATGAGAGAAGTTTTATCTCGACTTACGTAATAAGTGACTTAATAGAAAAGCTGCAGTGAGGAACTTATTTAATAAGTAGCTTATTCTACCCGTGATGCAATTAAAAAAAGTTGAACCAAACATCATAAAAAAAAATCTCAAATCAATAAGTCATTTTACCATTAAAAACGGGCTTGTTTCCTTCTAAAAAGTGATACCAAACACACCTTATATCTTATACATGGTTGGTCTTTCAGAAATTATATCTTCTTACAAAGACGAGAAACAAATGGACTCTGGGTCTAGCTTGTTGGGCTGACACTTTTAGGTCCGATTAAGTAGAGAGTTGGCCTTATAATTTAGGGTCTGAAAATGAAGTCGGGTTTAAAAGGTTAGCACTGCAAACCCGTTTATATTTTTTTTTTAAATAAAAAAATATTATTGATGATGTTGATAGTGATGATGGTCAATGAGAAGAAAATTATAATATTATTTATATTATTTAGTGCTTAGTCTATACTTTATAATTTTATCTAATTTTTATTTAATTGTAGACATTAGTTTTTGAACTTAGCTTTGTGTTTTGTTAAATATAAATAATATTTGATGTTTTAACTTGATTTTGAAATTATTTATATTATAAATTAAATATTTTAACATCCAAATATATAATAAGTGAAAATGTGACAAATGAACTTGAAGCCTAAGGGTTAGCCTATGACCCTTAATCTATAGCTATGGCAAAAGCCTATGACCCTTAATTAAAAATGCCAGGTCCTAAAAAATGTGCATTTTTTAGGACTCGGGTTTAAATGAGCCACCGCTCATTTAAGCCTTAAGCCTGAATCTGTGATAGGCCAACCCTATAAGATAGGACTAACATGTTTTCTCATGTCTCAAAACAAAGTTGTATCTCAGTTTCATATGGCTAGATTGAATTGCAAGGACAGTTGGCAAAAAAAAAAAAAACAAAAGAATTAAAGAGGGCCCTCTTCTTAAATTTATAGCCAGTACACACGCTGTGTGGTTATCAAATCTAGATCAGTTACTGAATTGATCGAGATACTGAATTATGGATTAAAGGTTAGTAAGTCATATTAAAATTAAAATTGAAGCTAATCTAAGATCAAATCGATAAAAAATTAAAAATTTTAGATTCATTAAATGAAATTTTTAAAAAAATTAAAAAAATTTATTTTAAAAAAAATCTGGACAAGATCAAACCGATCTACTGATTGATTAGCGGGTTTCTGATCCGGACCGTCAGGTCTGATTCGAATTCTATTACCATAGTCTAAAGTCTAAACAGAATTTTGCCTCGTTTGGTACAGTGGAAGAGTTTTTGATGGAATTGGAAGTGGAATTAGAAGTGGAAATGGATTGGAACTGAAGATGGAAGTGGACTTTAAAGTGTGTTTGGTATGGTGATGGAATTGATGTATTAATTATATTTTATTTATATATTTATATTATAAAAAGACCAAAATACCCATGAAATTTTTCAGAAAGAAAAAACCCAACTCCAGATATTTCATAACTAAGGGCAATAATGTTCAAAATATTTCACTTCCAAAGAAGTGAGATGACTTCCTTAGGTTAGCTCATGGAACTCACTTCCACCACTTTTGATGCAAGTGACTTCTATGTGGAAGTACATTTCCACCAACCAAACAACTCAAGGTGTGGAATTCACTTCTACTTCCACTTCTCTTGTCACAATTCTCTGCTACCAAACGTGACATAAGAGAGAGTGTATGTGGTGTGTCCAGATATTTAATATAGATGGCTGCATGGGGACTACTTTTCCATTTATGATGTCGCATCATTGACTGATTCAAAAGGCTTACACCTTCCTAGCAGCACGAAAAGGAGATTGAACTGGATGGGGCTCTTTGTGCTTGTACTATTATTGTTTAGAATATTCAAATAAATATAATTGAAAAACAATCGGATGCTCTCCAATGATAGCGTGGTCCTATCACGACCAAGGACTTGCCAGTTGTTGCATTTAATTATCATTTTTGTAAATTTAAGATTAAATAAAATTCAAATTGAATAATATAATTTATATTTAGATTATCTCTTATATAAAAAGGGCTTAAAGGGTGATTTTGCTTCTAAGGATCTGTTTGGTTCGTGGAGAAGAGATGGAATGAGAGAAAAAATGAACCCCTCTCATCGTTTAATTTGAAATTTTGGAGGGGAAGAGAGCAAAAATCTATTCCTTTCCCTCCTTACATTAGTCCCTTCTAGATTAGTTTTTTTAGAGGGAAATCAAATTTTCTAAGTATTTTACCCTCCTACTTTTGTGAAATTTTTAGTCTTATTGATGGTCCTTATCTCTTCTCTTTCTTCTCTTTTGGACAACTTGCCATTTGTAAACCGAAAAACAAAAGATTTTGTTTCTTAAATAAAATTTGTTAATTTAATTTTTTAAAAATATATTTTCATATTACTTAAAAAAAAACTCTATACCGTTTTTTTTTTTTTTTGCCACCCACTGTAACAGCTGATTTGGGTTACCAAGGAAATGGTTTATGTGTTGGAAGTTTGGTTTTGATGTTTTGTTGGTGCCCCTTTTGAGGCAAATCGTTGGAGGATATTTTTTTTTTTTTGGGAGAATTACATTAAGGTCCTAAGAAAAAAGAGAA
Organism: Inga laurina; assembly: GCA_963855925.1. Lineage (NCBI taxonomy): Eukaryota > Viridiplantae > Streptophyta > Magnoliopsida > Fabales > Fabaceae > Inga > Inga laurina. The sequence goes on from OY979703.1 coordinate 41,283,497, forward strand.
ATGAAAAAATGGTCCATATAGATTGCAAAATGAAAAAATGGTCTCAAGGAGTTGTCAATACAGGCTCCTAGAGTTGTTAACGAGTTGTCAATATAGGCTCTTGGAGTTATTAATTGGACCATTTTTTCATTTTACAATCTATAGGGACCATTTTTTCATATTTTTCCTTCTTTGGGACCTAAATGTAATTCTCCCTTTTTTTAATTACAACAATAGCACGGCTTGAATCTGTGTTTTGGGGAGGGGGTGGGTAGCCTAAAGCCACCTCAATGACTACTGTGCCACTAGGCTAGTTGTTGAAGGAGATTTTAGTGATGGCAATTTGTGGTTGTGTGTTTGAGTTGGCCAACTTGTTTATAGATAAGTGAATTTTCATAAATTATATAATTTATATTGAGGTGTAAACTAATTTAAATAATTTATATAAGTAAAAATATATAAACTAATATATAAGGGTAAAATGGTAAATTAGATATTATCTCTATTCCCATCTCCTCTTAAACTAAACAAAAGATTATTAAAAAAGATTCCTTTCTAACCAAACCAACAAAATAACCTTCTATCTTTTTCTTCCATCTCCTCCCCTTCGAATCAAATAGGTTCTAAAGTTTTCACTGAGGGGTAATTTCAGCATAAAAGTTTTCTGGGGGCAAATTTTGCCTCGAAAGTATTGAAAAATGAGCAATTTTGCCCTGACAATTATCCCGATTAATTTTGGTTGTTAGTTAATCAAATATGCTGAGTTGACAGTCTATATGTCATCTATGTCATTTTTGTTAAAATGCAAATTTGTGCAAGAAGTCAATGTATCATCTATTTCATTTTTTTTTTTCAAAGTTAGAATTAAAACTTTCGGGGCAAATTTGCACCTTAACAAAAATGACGTGAATGATGTGTAGACTGCTAGATCAATATGTTTTATCAACTAATAGTCAAAATTAACTGGAATAACGGTTAGGACAAAATTGCCTCCAAAAAATTTTTGGAGTAAAATTGTCCCTTGGTGAAACTTTCAAGACAAAAGTGTCCCTTCACAAAAAAAAAAAGTTTGACAAGCTAAATTTGTTTGGATTATATAATTAAAAAGTGAGTTTAGATTTAAAATAATTGAAAAAGACATGAACTTTATAATATATATATATATTATAATTCTTAATAATTTAAAATCTTTAAACTAAATATATATATTTTTTTTTATGAAAGTCAAATGCATTGAAATTCCAAAAGCTTTTTAATCATATGTCCAAAACCATATAGAAATATAAGTTCAGAGAATGTAAAAGCCTACTTTCTAAATTGTTAATTGCTAAAATACTATTAAAAGTGAAAAATCTAAGAAGAATGCTGATATCCTGATAAGCTATATTTTGAGACTGAGATTTCGCTCCTTCTCGAAGAAGAAAAAATATATAATATTATATAACTAAAATGAAAGTTAGTGTTTCTTATCAATCCAAACTCAATATTCACTAAAAAAAAATAGTGGATTAGTGACCGAATTTGATGATGTCAAATAGATTATCACAAATAATTAGTGACAGAATTCCATCGTTAAGTCAATTTAGCTCTAAAATTTTGTTTCTGAATTCCGTCGCTAATTAACTGTTTTTATAAGTGATTATAACTTTTTTTTTTTATTAATTGACCTAAAGCATCAATCTGCTTCATCAAAAATGAAAAAGATAAGAGTGGGGAGGGGGCTTACAAGGGGGTCAAGGATAATAACAGTGTGTTTGGATGTAGAAAAAATAAGTGGAGGAGAAAAGTAGGGAGAAAATTGATTTTCTCTTGTTTAGATTAGGAGAGAAAATAAAAGGGGAGGAAAAGTGAGAGAAAAAAAAATGATGTGAAGCCTATGCTATGTTACCCCCAAATTGTCCATTCAAGATTGAAGGGACTTCGTTGAGAAAACTACCATCCCAAAATTGTCCTTGGACCACTCATGTCGTCATGAGAGCCCTGATCTCACTCCAACCAATCCTTTTCTTTCCCATTTTATAAGATGATTTCGTCATCAAATAGATTGTCATTAATTAATTAACAATGAAATTTCGTCGTTAAATCAATTTAGCAGGGGAATTCTATTGTTGAATTCCATCACTAATTAACCATTTTAATAGTGGTTACAACTTTCTTTTGTTTTTTTGTTTTTGATTAATTGACCTCAATAATCAAGGATTATTTGCTATTGGACTAAAAAGGATTATACGAAAAGATCTGAGTGTCTGACCTGACGAAAATACAAAAAAAAAAAAAAAATGTTTTGGCTGGAGTGACATTGTTAAAAAAAACGGGGATTATCTTACCTGATGGAGAAAAGGAAGGGTTGGTTGGAGTGAAGTCGGGCTCTTATGACGACATGAATGGTGTAGGGACAATTTTGAGAAAGTAGTTTTCTTAAATAAGTCTCTCCAATCTCTCTCTCTCTTTTTATTTTCATAATAATAAGGGTTTCTTTTTTAAGATTTAGAGGGTAAAGAGTTTTCACATCTCCTAATATAGACAAAGTCTCTCCAAACATACTCAAATTCAATAATAAGGGTTTACTATAGCACGCTTAAACTTTTAATACACGTTTTGGAATAAAAATGTGTCAAACCCCTTAACATTTCGATATTTGCCAAAGTAACAAAGGTATAGCTCTATAGGCATACAGAAATAATACAAATATACTAATACAAAGTGCTTGTTTATATTACAGAAAAATCCCCGCAGGGTTTGAAAATTTTATACAAGGTTCTCAAAACTAACAAAAGAGACTAAGAATAACCAATAGAAACTCTTGCTTGCACCGAAACCCTCAATCACCTGTATTTACGATTTTGCCTTTAGAGTTACTAGCTTCTGCTAGGATATTTTTAAAGGTTGAAAAAGGATGAGATTTGAACAAATCTCAGTAGTAACATACAGTCAGTCATATAAAATACAATAAATAAATATGCAATGCACCACATAGTGTAAATAAAAATTCAATTATATCCGATATGTATACCCAATTCAGGGCCAACTCCCCTACTTGTCCGGTATGTATACACAATTCAGGGCCAACTCCCCCACTTGTTCGATATGTATTCACAAATCATTATTCACATTACAGAAGATAACCCATGTAACCCCCTACCTTATAATCCGTAATTATGATTCAAAAATGTATAATTAAGATAAATTAGAGACCAATGGTTATTTCAAAATTTGTTAAGTCCCAATCTTCAAAATAAGGAATCGCCCTGAGATGAAGTGGGTTTTCAAAATTTCTTTTAAAATCTGTTTGATCTGGTCTCACATTCACATTTCGAATATAATTCACCTGCACAATTAAGTTGCATTCATACATATCAGAGTGTAAACCAAAATTTCCGGCAACCGTCGGGTTTTCATATATTAACTAAACATTTACGGGACATATTCGTCCCTTACAAATTCCTATTCAGGGTATTACATATCCTTATCCAAAATAATATTTACAAAAGGTATAATAATCCCAACCAACATATGACAACCAACTATCAAAATCATATCCCTAAAGGAGTCATAGCTGCCCTTGGTTGTTTGTTTCCCCTTCGAGCCACTTGCCCTATCTGTAGGTTAGTTAATGGAAAGAATGAGATTCAAAAGAATCCCAATAGTAACAAATCACCCATACAATATATAATCACATAGCAAGTAAACAAATCATCAATCAACACAGTAGCAATAGTCCCATATTGCCATAACATCTTCAATTTTCACACCCCCAAAGCAGAAGGATTACACGAAATCCCATACTACTCTAGAATAGCTTCCAGTTTCAACCCCAAAATTTGGAAAATTATAACTCCCAGCACATAAATCAAAATGACATGCATTGTATGTCTATTTTGAAGCTTGGCATGTGAGCTTTAAGACTGGAAAGTTTCAGAATTTTTAGACACCATTTGCTTATTCAAAACATCCATGTAAACCAACTACCAAGCACAGAGTTTCAATGGACAGAATTTCCAATTTTCAACCAATGCTCCACATAATGCCAAATGTCATGATATTGTTTCCTTTTTCATGAGCATGCAAGCATGTGATAATTCCCTCTATAACACATAGACAATGTCACATTTCTTGATCTCTTATGTTACTAATGAGTTCCTTCTTCGATTGCTGGCTATTTGGTCGGTAACTTTTCTTTTTCCCCATTTTGCCCCCAATTATGGTAATTTCTGTTGAATCGTCATTTAACACATTATTTTCATTCCATTGCACCATACCATGCGCCATCCCTCTATTTTAATTTAATTTAGATGTTACTCCATAATTGAACTTAAACACAAGGTTTAGGCACTGATTACAACACATTCGGATCACAATTCACATCATATTCTCCAAAAGTGTTTATTTAACAGTAATTACATCCACTTTTGAAGTCATTATCCCTTAATTATATTTTGGGGCATTATAGCACACGCAAAGCATATAAACACTCACATAATGTATGAGAAAAAGAGCTACTACCTTAAACCCGTTTTTAGCTTGTAAATTGTTCCTACACTCTATTTCGGGCCGGGCTAACTGTCCAGTCCTAAAATTTCAAATTTACAAAAATTGAGTTATTACTTATTCATGTACTACTCTAAACTCTTTTAAACTCATTTGGTTGGTTATCTTAGTTTAAAATTGTAAATGATCAAAATACCTATGGGGACCCTGTCCAAGTCCCTTTATACCCGGCCCAACTATACTTTTCCAAAAATTATGATCCTGGTTATTCCTATATAGTTTTGCTTGTAGAATCCATTTTTTACCTTTGTTTTATCAAATTCACTGCTAAAAGATAAAAATGCCCTTGGCAGCCCCTTACATAGGGTTTTAAGAGTAATTTTGTCATTTTACATTATAAGGCCTTTTGACTCCAAACTTTACATACACCCTACACAATTTTCCCTTCTAAATCCAATGGAACCATAAAAAACACAAAATTCCAGCCCTAACCCCTTGAACCAGGTCTGGTGAAAGTTTGGTGAGAAAAGGGAAAAATTGTGCTTTCTTGACTTCACTTGTTTAACTCTTCCTTTTCACTCCTAATCACATGATTAACCTTTTAGACACTCATTAATCATGATTTGTGGAAATTTGGGTAGCATAATCCCTTAGGGTTTCATCATCCCAAAATTACAAAAATCATTCAAACAAGCCAAATCAAGCCAACAACAATCAGCTATCTTGAATCAACATGATGAAAATCAAGGTTACTTGAAGTTACCTTTGTTTTCTCTCTCTAAACCTCTCAAGACGTTACCTTTCTCTTCTTCCTTGCTCTTGATTTTGCTTCCTACATATGAGATTCATGAAGGAATAGAGATTAGAGAAGGTCTTACATGAATTTGGAAGCAAGAACACTTGAATTTCACTTTCAATTTACCTTGGTTGCCTCTTGAATCTTGCTCCCTCTCTCTTACCTTCTATGTTTGTCCAACTCTTTCTCTCTCTTATTCTTGGTGTTTGGGCGAAAATGATATGCTCTTTAGGAGGTTTAATGAGCTCTAAAATATCATCTCCACCTCCTTAGATTAAAAATATTTTAATTGCTTTTATCACATGCCAATTTATGAAGCTTTATCCCTTTAACTTGTTCATAATTGTCTTTTCCTTCCTCTCTCCCAAAAGTGATGTGAATGAGGGCTTTTGGTTGAACCAAATATGCCTCTTGAATTAGCTTCATCCAAGTTTTGTAATGACCATGTAAGGCTCTTTGTTACAACCTTGCTTTTGACTTTTCAAACTTCACCTTTTTGCTTAGTTAAAATACTTCAACTTCACATTTGTATTTCAATCATGATTTCCCTTTTCCTCTTGCCCGAAAGTGACGAAAGTGTGCTCTTGGAATAACCAAATGAGCTCTTGAATTGGTTACTTTTAGCCCTTTGCATTTAAGCAACTAATGACCATTTATTACAAATTCCACTTGTTGACTTTTTAACTTTAATTTTACTGTGCCACAATTTATTCCAACTCTTGTCATATTTTTCTCAAATTTCATTTTCCCTCTTGCTCTCACCTTTTTGGAAGTCTCATGCCTCTTGAAAATGGGAATATTGGCCCTTTAATTTTTATTAGCCAAATGACTATTTTACTCATACATTTTTGTGATTTAATGTATAAACATAGCTTCTTCCTTTTCCTCTCTAACTTGACCTATGTATTAGGCCAATATGTGTGCTCTTTCATGCTCCAATTTGGACTTCTATGTTAGGCCTTTAAGGGACTAAAAGTTGTTCATTTGTGGCCAAACTTATATTGCATGAAATCATTAAGTGTATTGTTTGGTCAATTTATGTGAACCAAAATTCACTATTTTATTTTATTAAATATTTCAATATATACATATAAGAAATATTGATGAATAAAATTGGGATGCTGTAAAATGCGGATCCAAACGCACTCAAATTCAATAAGAACGTGCACTCTATGCTGGTCAGAATAAAAAATTGTTATGACCAAAGCAAACCATATTACTTGCTCTTACATTAAGAATCAGAACAGTAAAAGTCTTCTCTGTCGTGGTCTGCAATGGTCACCTTGAACGTCGACGCTCGCCGTTTGGGTCTGCACCGTCAGAGCTACTCTTTGCAGATGCACCGCTGGGAGGCTCACTGCATCGTCGTCTATCGTTTGAGGAGTGAGGTTCTTTCATTCGGGATTAGGCTCTATTTTCTGCGGTACTCTATTTTTTGGCGTAATTGAGCTTCGTCGACACTGAGCTCCGCATGTACGCCGTCGTGAGGATCTCTACAAAGGAGTAGGCTTGTTTTCATCTTACTTCAGTTTGTTTTACCTTGGAAGTTTCTGTCTCAGCTAGCCTACAGTCGTCGTCACTGATTCTTCGCTATTTTGAATAATGCTGAGCTTGGCTTCTAGTTTCAGTTCAGTCATCGGTGATCTATGAGATGAAATGTTTTTTTGGCTTTCTAAAGTTTTCAGAGATCTGTGTGTAACCTGAGAATAGAATGGGAAGCAATATACGTGAACGGGATAGAAGTTGTGAGAGAGTGGCTCCAGTGCCGATGTCGGAAGAACAAGATGCTATGATACGAAGTCGAAAGAAAGTTAGAGATGGGGAGGATGAGTTCTCTGAACACCAATCCCTTGTACCAAGGGTGGAGGATTGGATGACTGATAAAGAGGTGGTGGAGGAGGTTTCTACACAACTGAAGAAATCTTACAAGGAAGCCTACGTCGATATACCGATGGTGGGAGATATGTCTGACGAGGAGGAAGAATGGTGGCGTGGGGATGGATGGAAATCAAGAATTGAGGTCGAGATCACTCAGAAAGGTCCAAATATTGTTGTCTCATAGGAATTCCGTCAAAAACTAGCAAAGAAATGGAGGACTTCTTTGATTGTTAGGCTTCTAGGACGTATGGTTCATGAAGAACAACTTGGTAGAAAGTTGCAGCAACTATGGGGTTGAAGGGGTAAGGTAACTACGATAGAAATTGGTTCTGGATATTTCTTGGTTCGTTTAACAAGCGAGGAGGATTATGAGTTTGCTTTAACTGGTGGACCATGGTTATACATGGAACATTACCTAGCTGTACAGCCATGGAAACCTAAGTTCGATCCTGATGTTAGGGAGGTACCGAAGATCGCTGCATGGGTACGTATTCCAAAATTTCCAGTAGATTTTTATGATAAGGGTATCTTATACGTAGTGGGTAGTCAGATTGGAAGGGTGCTTAAGGTGGATAATAATACATTGAAACAAACAAAAGGCCGTTTTGCTCGATTATGTGTTGAAATAGACCTGAATTCCCCGTTACTCCCATCAATTATGATTAATGGCAAGGAAAAAAAATAGTATACGAGGGTCTACACCTGATATGTTTTTCATGTGGGAGGTATGGGCATGGATCCGAACATTGCTCATAAAAGAAAGAATCTGGACCTTCGAGAGTTCAAAGTTCAGAGACTGAGTGTGATGGACGAATAGCGGATTGGACGTCGACTAACCATAACCTAAAAGCCATAACCTATGGTGAATGGATGGTGGCACCCAGACGTCAAAGGATGCATCGTGGCACCAGAGGAGAATTGAATATTAGACGGGGAGGGGTACATGATTTGCATAGAAATAATAATGTTGGAGGATCAAGATTTCCAGCATTGACAGATGAGAATACGGAAGAGAAAGGAAATGAAATCACTTTAATGGCACCCAATAATTCGGCACATGATGCTACAGAATCGTCATCAGTCTAAATTATTAAATCATGTGGGTCGTTGCCTAGTAAGAAGAAGCTTGTGGTGATTAATTCTGGGACTAAAGAAAGTGTGGTGGAATGTAAGACGGATTTGGTGAACCCAATGGAACATTATCAACAAGTGAAGAATAAAATGGTAGACCAAGGTAATTCTAGTTTGACCTTAGAAAGTGGAAAAGTACATAGTGCTAGGGGCTTGGCAAAAGGTATTAATGAAGGAAGGAAGAGTGTCACGGGATCCTCCAAATTGCAACCAATTAAGGCCTATTCGGGTACGCCTTTAAAATCTGAAGGTGTGAAAATGCAACGACCTAAATCTAATAGAAATAGTGCTTCTGACCCTATTGATCCAGGTGCAGGTAGAAGAATTAACTATTCAACTACTATTAATCTCCCAAGTGAGGTGGGTGATGTTGTTATGAAGGAGTCAGGTGAAGGAGCATATGGGCCTACGTCCCAATAGCGTTTTCCAGAATGTTTGGAAACCTTTATCTTATATTATTTGTTTTTAATGATAGTTATGACATGGAATACTCGGGGTGCCGGTGGTGCCTCTTCTTATCGTTTAATCAGTGACATTATTGATAAACAAGGAGTTAATCTCTTTGCACTATTAGAACCTAGACAGGCGGGAATAAAGGAAAAGTTATTGGCTCGGAAGATTACATGGTCTAATATGCATGTGGTTGATGCACGAGGATTTAGTGGGGGCATTTGGTTATTTTGGGATTCAAGTTGCAACTTTTCAATTATTTCGGCAGGTGAGCAATTTGTCCATGGAATGGTTAATGCAGGTAATGATAATGAATGGTCCCTTACAATTGTTTATGGGCATCCTAATATTTACCCGAGGTGTCTGCTATGGTCTTCATTAAGAGACATTAGCCAGGTTGTTCGTGGGGGTTGGTTGATAGTTGGAGATTTCAATGTTGTATCATGTCCTGAGGATAGATGGAGCATGAAAATTCGGGAAACCAGTGAAGTTGATAGATTTTTTTCGGGAGTGGATTATTGATACTGGATTAATTGATATTGGCTTTAGTGGTCCTTGATTTACATGGGGGACGTCGTCTAGTTAAAGCAGAATCGATAGAGCATTGGTGGATGGCAGATGGCATGTGCAATTTCCTAATGCTTCGGTGCTTCATCTACCAAAGTACAAATTAGATCATTGCCCCATTTTGGTTAATACTGACAAGGTAGAGCATGGTGAGAATAAACAAAGGCCTTTCCGTTTCTTCGCCCCTTGGGTTATGCATGATGGATTCTCAGATTTTGTTAAGGAACAATGGAATGTTAAGGAAGATTGGTGTGGATCTTTAGAGAATTTTACTGAGCAACTGAAAATTTGGAACAAAGAGGTATTTGGGAATTTAATTTATATGAAGAACAAGCTATATAGACGTCTTGATGGGATTAATACCACAATTGCTAGAGTTGGGCCATCAGTGAGATTAGAGAATTTGCAATGTGAATTATGGAAGGAACTTGAGAAAATCTTGGCCCAGGAGGAAATTATGTGGATCCAATACTCTCGTGCTACTTGGTATATTCAGGGTGACTGAAATACAAGATATTTTCATTCAAAGGCAAATGGTCGAAGAAGAAGGAATTAGATCTTAGCTCTTAAACTTGATTCTCGAGAATAGTCTTATGATGAGCAAGAAATACGAGAATTTGGCAGTAATTTTTTTGAAGATCTATATACAGACATGAGTACGTACCAGGGGTCCTTGGTGTTTGGGTGCACTTATCCTGAGATTGACACAACTGATAAATTTGCTTTGGGAAGACAGGTTGATGATATGGAAATTAAACGAGCTTTATTCGATATGGGTTCTCTAAAAGCTCCAGGTCCGGATGGGTTATATCCTCTTTTTTATCAGAGCCAATGGGATACGGTTGGTCTTTCAGTGACATCTTTGGTTAAAAGGGTATTTTCTAATCCGAATTGGGTTCATAATATTAATGATACTCAAATTGTACTTATTCCTAAAATTGATCATCCACAATCTTTCCGTGATTTTCGGCCAATAAGCCTCTATAATGTAGTGTATAAGATTGTTACCAAAGTTATTTCAAATAGATTTAAATCTATTATGCCATTGGTTGTGGCCCCGAACCAATGTAGTTTTGTGAAGGGGCATCAAAGTTTTGACAATATTATTCTAGTACAGGAAATCATTCATTCTATGCGGAGCATGAAGAAGAAGCAGGGATTTATGGCAATAAAGATTGACTTGGAGAAAGCATATGACCGAGTTAGATGGAGTTTTCTTTTTGAATGCTTGAATGAATTGATGATTCCTAAGTACCTCTGTGACGTCATAAAAGCTTGTGTATCTACTCCACAAATGCGGTTACTTTGGAATGGGTGTGCTGCAAAATCTTTTTACCCTTCCATAGGAGTTCGTCAAGGAGATCCTATCTCATCGTATCTCTTTGTTATTATGATAGAGAGGTTGGGGCATTTAATCCAGACTGCAGTAGAAGATGGAGATTGGAAACCTTTTAAGTTGTCCAGGAAAGGTACGACTATTTCTCATGTCTTTTTCGCTGATGACCTTATTCTGTTTGCAGAAGCAAATATGGATCAAGCTGGGGTGGTGAAAGCCATACTAGATGATTTCTGTGATATTTCTGGTCAGAAAGTAAATAATGCAAAATCGCACATTTACTTCTCCAAGAACGTGGGTAATACGAGAAGAAAGGACATTAGTGAGTTCTTGAATTTTTCCCTGTCTTCCAACCTGGGAAAATATTTAGGAATGCCAATCTTGCATGAGTAAAGTACTAAGTCCTCATACAGATTTATTCTTGATAAGATGAATGTTCGCCTAGCAAGCTAGAAACCAAACATGTTATCGATGGCAACTAGACATACTCTTGTATCATTAGTCATGTCGGCTATGCCATCCTATGCAATGCAAACTATACCCTTCCCACTGGGTACCTGTGATGAGATAGACAAAAAGTGCAGGCAATTTCTTTGGGGGAGTACATCCACGAGTCGTAAGCCACATATGGTGGCTTGGGGTC